>MUZC01000628.1:215411-230449 GCA_002072015.1 Radix auricularia | reverse complement strand
TGTGTGTGTGTGTGTGTGTGTAAATATATATCAATAAACTATAAATATGCACCATATGATATTACAATATAAGAAGACAATAAATAATCTTATCACCTGGCTTGATTATTTTATTCGTTTCAGGTCCAAAGTCGACCTACATATTATACTTTAAGGAGCCAAACTAATATCTTTTCGTCTGGATATGAGGGAGTAAAAAAATTAAATGGGAGCAAGTGTTAAAAAAATATTAAGTAAAGGAGGCGTTGGTGATGACGAATCTAAACAACGTTATCAATCAGATGGTGACTATGACTTGGAGGTTGACTTTGAACAAGAAACTGACTTAGATGAACGTGCCGCTGCTTGCAAGAAACACCCAAACCATGACGAATTTATATCCATAATCACATTTAATATTGACGATTTGCCCGTGGAGCACAGAACTACATTCGCCTACAATTTCATTCATCATGTCGCCAACTTCACGGTTAAACTATTGGTGAACTACATAAGCCAGAATAGACCAGGTAACTTCCCAAAGGGAAACCTGAGACACGTAGGCACATGCATGATGACAGGATGGGCTGGACCTGACGTGATTGACCAGCTTGACCACCGGGAAGATTGGAGCGCGTATTTCGTCATTGTGACAGCAGCACATGTAATATTTGACACAAGCGAGGCCAAGAAGACGGTGGTGGAATTTTTCTTCGATGAACCTGAAGACAGAAGTTCCGTCATCACAGGGTACGGTGTGAAAGTTTTAGATGCAAGCTTTGACGCTGATTATAGCGAAGTTCTTTGTTTTTCTACACAGTTATTTGTGCATCGAATGTCACACAAATTTCGACGAGAAAAACCGATGATTCGACATCAAAATAAAGCAATGTACATAGACCAACGGCAAATGGAATCAATTTTTAGCACATGTTTCAAAAAAGAGAGCGTTTTCAAAAAATATGAAGAGCATCTTTCTAGTGTTGGGACTCTAAATGGGACAGAGAAATTCATTCATCTCTTAGCAGCATCTTTTGATTCTCAACAAATTGTTGATACTATTGAATGTTCAGAGCTCGCTCTTGCGTGGCCGTTTATAAAGAATTCGATCTGTCAGCTTCAAGTCAATCAAAAACATAACAGAAAAGTCTCAAATGTTATTTATGGACTGGAGGAGATCAAATTTCCCGTCTGTAACTAAAAATTTGGCTGTTCATATCTCACACCCACACGGTACGTCAAAGAAAATAACTCTAGGGGAATTAGTCGGGGCCGAAACCCGACATGGACACTATCAGTTGATTTACTCGCTTGCAACTTGTAAAGGTTCATCTGGTGGACCTGTGCTCATCATTCCAGCGGACGCCTACGATGTCCACCAAGAAATGATCAGCTTGGAATCTATCTACAGTGTCCCGCATGCGAGACACTATGGCAATAAATTAAATTCAAGCTCCTCTTGGACCTTTACTTTTTACCCTACAGATCTGCATGGACCAGGGGTGCGCAACCTTTGGGCCATTGACGGCCGTATTAAACAAAAATTACTTTTGCTAAGGTTGCAAAAAAAAAAACAACAACAACATTGTCACTGAAAAAAGAAACTGTCACTATCAAAAATTTACCTCTCATAATAGTCAACGCCAGATAATAATGTCGTCATCATAATGTATTGTAGGTAAAGACGATGCTTTAAAAAACAAAACAAAAAAAACATTAAAAAAACAAAAACAACAAAAAAAACCCCCATCTCAATCGATAATCTCTTATATTTCTACGATATTGCACATTGTCATTTAAATCTAATTGTGTCCTTTCATCGTGTCACACACATACAGCATAAGGATATTTTAAAATAACACTAGTACACTAAGAACACAATAATTGAATAAGTGGTAAGCTTCTTCACTAATACTGTTCATGTAAATTAGCAGTCCAGAAATTAGTGTCTGCCTTGTCCTTGGATGTTTGACGAGAGTTGAGTAAAGTCTGGGCACTTGCTGGAGATCATCAGTCGTATTTCTGACGCCAGATTGGTGTCTACCGGTCGGATTCGATATTTTTACTTGAGATATTTCATTCGTGAAAATGACGCTTCGCATATGTAAGTGATTCCAATCATCACAAGAGTATTTCTTGCTATTTCGCGAAGCTTGGGATACTCCACACTCCACAGCTACTTTCCATGTCTGCAGTAGATCGTTTTTGTCCTCGAATCTCTTCACAAGCTGCGCGTTATTTTTTAGTTCGATCAGTTCCATTGTAGAGAAGCAAGGAGATCTTGTCGAAATTCTGAAAATTTTATGAGAATCCCAGCAACAACACTTCGAGGACGCCTGAAAAGGACGTAGCCGGAATTTTATATTTTCTTACTTCATGGCTCTCGATTAGAGCGGTGAGTTGTGAAGTTGACCGACGTGTTACACGGTTACACAGAGCAAGCACAATACGCCGAATGTGCGCATCTCACGGTTTCGGCTCGCTTCAATATTAAGCTGCTAAACTTCATGGCCTGCCATCATTAGCGACCATGTATATGAGCGCCAAAGACTACAGCTGAATATTTGATATTTCGTTTACAACTTTACATAATATATTGCCAAATTGCAAATATTAGACGGCCGCAGGTTATTATAATTTAATTAGATTTCCACGGCCGCACTTTTTCGCGCCCAGGGGAGGAGAGAGTGAGGAGACTGAGAGAGAGAAAGAGGAGAGAGAGAGAAAGAGAAGAGGGATATAGGGGAGAGAGGGTGAGAGAGAGAAAGAAGAGAGAGAAAGAAAGAGGAGAGAGAAAGATGAGAGAGAGAAAGAGGAGAGAGAGAAAGAGAAGAGGGATATAGGTGAGAGAGAGTAAGAGAGAGAAAGAGGAGGGAGAGAAAGAGGAGAGAGAGAGGTGAGAGAGAGAAAGAGGAGAGAGAGAGAAAGAGGAGAGAGAGATGTGAGAGAAAGAGAAAGAAGAGAGGATGAGAGAAAGAGGATAGAGAGAGGTGAGAGAGAGAGAATTGTAAACAACCAAAAAACGCGTATATTTAAGCTCCTAAGCATCTTCTCGCCCTACAACACAACAAAGCGTATTCTTTCCGCCACGCGCCCGAAACATAAAACCAGTCATTGACAACAACAAAATTACGTAGCATTAAGACTTCATAGATGTTTTATTTTATTTGAAAATATATATATATATTTTTGGGACAAATACAAATATTTTAATTTAATAATTAGAATAAATCTTATTTTATTTTTTTAAAGCCTCTAATACAACTATAACCACTAACTTTTGAAAAAGATATTAATTATAATTATTCTACAAATAATTTTCAAAATATTATGATTATGAGTAACGATTTAAAAAATATTTAAAGTTAAGTTATTTTAATTTTAAGTTTTAGGACAATAAATTATTTTGGTTTCTAATGTGCAATCTTGCTGAGTGGGTTGGTTAATAAAATCAACCATGTTAAGACTTCATCGATTCAGTTCATCTGTAACTCTATTGCGTGTGTGTGAAATTTTCGATTAACCCTTGGCCTTGATTTAAGATAATGAAAAAAATAAAGTCACAATGTTTAGTACTGAAATCTTGGCATTTGATATTTTACAGCTCATAAGCCACTACTCCTCGTGAACTAGAAATAAATGTTTAAAAATTGAAAAGAAAAACTATTTCTCTTCACAAAAAGTGGGCAAAGGTGAACATATAATTATCTTCAACATAAAATGGTTGTAACAAAGTCAACATGGATTGAAAATAAATATTGGCGCAGGATCAGCTCCAGACAGATAAATTCACATAATTAGATCAATACGGGAGAGAGTTCAACAGGTGACAGAGATTAACATGAGACAGTGATAAACATGGGGCATATATCAACATAAGACATGGATCAACATGGGGCATATATCAACATGGGACATGGATCAACATGGGGCATATATCAACATGGGACATGGATCAACATGGGGCATATATCAACATGAGACATGGATCAACATGGGGCATATATCAACATGGGACATGGATCAACATGGGGCATATATCAACATGAGACAGTGATCAACATGGGGCAGTGATAAACATGGGGCAGTGATAAACATGGGGCATATATCAACATAAGACATGGATCAACATGGGGAAATTATCTACATGAGTCAGTGATCAACATGGGGCAGATATCAACATGGGGCATGGATCAATATGGGGCAGATATCATCTTGGGACATGGATCATCATGGGGCAGATATCCTCTTGGGACATGGATCAACATGGGGAAGATATCAACATGAGACATTGATCAACATAGGTCAGAGATCAACATAGGACATGGATAAACATGGGGGAAAATATCAACATGAGACAGTGATCAACATTGGACCTAGATCAACTTGGAGCATAGATCAACATTGGGCAGATATCAACATGGGGAAGTGATCAACATGGGACATATATCAAAATGAGGCAGATATCAACATGGGACATGGATCAATATGGGACAGTGATCAACATGGGACACAGATCAACATTGGACATAGATCAACATGGGACATAGATCAACATGGAACCTAGATCAACATGGCGCATAGATCAACATGGGGCATAGATCAACGTGGGACAGTGATAAACATGGGACATATATTACAATTGGACATAGATCAACATGGGACAGTGATCAACATGGGGCATAGATTAACATGGGACATAGATCAACATGGCGCATATATCAACATGGGACATGGATCAATATGGGACAGTGATCAACATGGGCCACAGATCAACATTGGACATAGATCAACATGGGACACAGATCAACATGGGACCTAGATCAACATGGCGCAAAGATCAACATGGCACAGTGATCAACATGGGACATAGATCAACATGGCACAGTGATCAACATGGGACATAGATCAACATGGGACAGTGATCAACATAGGACATAGATCAACATGGGACATAGATCAACATGGGGCAGTGATCAACATGGGACATAGATCAACATGGAGCATAGATCAACATGGGACATAGATCAACATGAGACAGTGATCAACATGGGACATTGATTAACATGGGCCATGGATCAACATGGGATATATATCAACATGAGACATAGATCAACACGGGACAGTGATCAACATGGGACATAGATCAACATGGGACACAGATCAACATGGGACCTAGATCAACATGGCGCAAAGATCAACATGGCACAGTGATCAACATGGGACATAGATCAACATGGCACAGTGATCAACATGGGACATAGATCAACATGGGACATAGTTCAACATGGGACATAGATCAACATGGGACATAGATCAACATGAGACAGTGATCAACATGGGACATTGATTAACATGGGCCATGGATCAACATGGGATATATATCAACATGAGACATAGATCAACACGGGACAGTGATCAACATGGAGCATAGATCAACATGAGACAGTGATCAACATGGGACATAGATCAATATGAGACATATATCAAAATGGGACATAGATCAATATTGGACATAGATCAACATTGGATAGGGATCAACATGGGACATAGATCAATAAGAGACACAGATCAACATGGGACATAGATCAATATTGGACATATATCAACATTGGAGAGAGATCAACTTGGGACATACATCAACATGGGACAGTGATCAACATGGGACTTAGATAAACATGGGACATAGATCAACATTGGACAGAGATCAAAATGGGACATAGATCAATATGAGACATAGATCAACATTGGACATAGATTAATATTGGACATAGGTCAACATTGTCCAGAGATCAACTTGGGACATTCATCAACCTGGGACAGTGATCAACATGGGACTTAGATAAACATGGGACATTGATCAACATGGGAAGTGATCAACATGGGACAAAGATCAACATAGGAATATATCAACATGTGACAGTGATCAACATGGGACATAGATAACATGGGGCATGGATCAACATGGAACATGGATCAACATGGGACATAGATCTAGTGTTGTTTTAGTCCCAGGTCCTATTTTAGTTTTAGTTTTTATTTCGTTTTTTCTGTAATAATTTTAGTTTTAGTCTAGTTTTAGTTTTGAGCTCAATTTTAGTTTTCGTTTTAGTTTTCGTCGACTAAAACTAAAACACCTGAGTTTTAGTTTTCGTCTTATACATTTTAGTTTCACTTTTAGTTTTAGTCTTGTAAACACCAATAACTAATAACATGATTGTTCATGATCAATTGTTGAAACAAATTGAAGCATAATAATAGTAGTCACAGAGATGACAGCTCAGTGTACTGAGACTGAGTCCATTCACTCAATTGTCACATTATAAGTCACACTATCACATTGTGTTATGTGCCAATGCCAAGACTCAATTTTTGACTATGTTGTAGACTAGCAGACTTGCAGTGCATGTACAAAAAACAGCAACAACTAAAAACGTAATAATAATAAGAAACCAAAAACGTAAGTCAAAATTAAAACAAATGTATTCATTCTAAGACCAAGAACTCTGAACTAACTAAACTAAGTAACAACAGTTCACTTGAAGAGTGAAGACTAAGCGTCACAACAAATGACTGTTCAGCTTGAGAAAGACCCGTTTTCTAGACTCCGATTAGTTCTGTTTCTTTTCCCAGTAGTCAAATCACCACAAAGAGAAAAAATTCTCTCCACGTAAGCCTCCGAAGCTGGTGCAGTCAATATATCTAAGGCCAATGGTGCAAGCAACGGAAACGTTTTTTGAACGTTCTGTGATTGCCAGTAGCTTAAGCCATTGCCATCCTCACTGACTGCTTTGGCAGCTTCTTGATAGTGCAACAAATAATCTTCCAGTTCGTCTTCAGGCCCACGAACTGCAGATATAATATTAGTGATTGGTGGGGTGTTCGCAATGTGTTGCGTCAGGGATTTGAAGCGCTTGAGAGGAGGTCCAGATGTAGTCAGGGCTGTTGAACCAACGCTATCAGGAGACGCAGTTGCAGTGATATTTCGGTTAGGAGTAGGCTGACCAGCAGCTGAAATCACTTGACCAAGCTGTGCACTTACTGCGGCTGCTGCTGCTGAAGCAGTTTCTTCTCGCAACACAAACTGTTTTGCTGCACTTAGAAGATGCCCTTTTCCTGAAATGAACAGTGCTGACACAGTGGTAGGATCAAGCAGGCAAGCTGCAGAAGGTATAGGTTCAAAAATATCAGAATCTGGTTCCAACGCAAACTCAAATCGTCGCCTCAAGCCATCCAAAAAGGTGACTGCTAGCTCTTTTAGTGATGCGTCCAGAGTTTGATCAGACTGTGCCTCAAGAAGATGATATTCTATGTCCATAAGTGCTGGAATTACTGATGACATAACAACTTTATCGCCTTCGAGTAAACGTGTATGTTCGGCAAATGGTTGCAGAAGCTTCAGTAACTGATCTATTTTTTGCCATTCACTTGAAAGAAGAGTGTCCCATTCCATTTCTTCCGCTACTGCATTCACACTAACCTTCAGTTCAATTAGTCGCTGCAGTAGAAGGAATGTGCTTGACCATCTTGTGGGACAATCTGCAATAAGAGTTTTCTTGCTCTTCAACACTAGCTTTTGGGTTGCAACAGATGATTTTCTAAACTTTTCAACCATACGCCTTGCTGAATCAAGTATCGGTTTTATGGCAGCACACTTTGACATCTCATTAACAACTAGCTGCATAGTATGAGGCATACATGCCATGCGTTTCAATTTCAAATAGTGACCATCAACAGTCGTTTCTGCCCTTGCAACCTCATAGTCTTTATCTTCATTAATATTGTCAACCTCATCATCCTCATCATCCTCTTCCTCATCAGAATCAGAATCTGTGCCAGTGGCAGTTTCGCATCTATCAACAAACATGGTTTTAAAAGCTTTTATCATGTTAGCGCCATTGTCCGTAATAACTAGCATGACTTGGCTAGTTTTTATACCCCATTTTTCGAAGCAATCGCTAACTTTAGCAGCAATATTTTCACCTGTATGAGGATGACTAACAGTAAACACATTCAGTGTTAAATGTTCACCTTGCTGTATAATTGGATTGTACAAACAAGCCGAAACACCAAGGAACGCTGCCGTAAGGCCCCTTTTTGACCAAATATCCAAGCAAAGGGTAAGACGCCGGGCATGTTGTATATTCTCTTTAACCTTCTTTTCGAGTTCTTCACACGCCGATTTTAAAGCCGTTTGTATAGCTGTACGGCTTGGTACTTGAAACTTGGGATCCATTGCCTGGCAGAACTCTCTGAATGCCTCATGCTCGACCTGTACATGTAAATTGCATTCTTTCATTATTGTAATTATTTTACAATTTACATTTTATAGTTGCATATTAATTATTATGTACCAATATACAGCCATTTTTATTTATTCTTATATTAATTCAATGAAATGAATAACATTTAACAGTTATACTATTTAAGCTGCCATGTGGCCATGTGTACAAATTTTATCTGTTTTAAGTACTCTAACAATTATTTTTCTCAAGCCCTGTCCTGTCCCATAATAAAATTAGTGATACTGCTGCCCATATTAATACACATAAAATTATAATGAAAAAGTTTTGTTTTACAATTTAATGTTCGTAAGGTTATGATACTACATGAATGATATGTCACATGTGTCTTTGTGTGACTTTTTGTTTATAGGTTCAAAAAAGTAGTAGTAGTTATTAATAAGAAATAAATAAAGCATGATTACTTACCAACGACGTGGAAACACCAGTTTTCGCTATGAATCGTGTCAGAGCTTGCATTCTGGAAATATTTTCAACAGACTGTGCAGAATATTTGTGTTTATTAAGTTTATTACCAAACATGTCGGTAATTTTCCTTGAGGCAGAAGAGTTGGCAGCTGGCAACTTTGTTGACTTACTGGGTGCTGCTGCTACTTTAGTCTTCTCTTCCTCTTCCATGGCATCATTTTCTTTCTTGTGGCAAGCTTTTAAATGCCGTTTTAGATTTGCAGGATTCCTTCCCACGAGCAGTCTTTCACATTTCTTACCGTCGTTAATAACCAAACATTCACTTTTGTTTAAATCTATACGGTATGTGAAATAATCCCAAACATCACTCGATTTTGGGCGTCCACTTACTCCACCAACACCAGTTCCTGCTGTTGTCATTGTCAACTTTCAATGTTAAATAATTGTATTATTTTTATGACTTATATTATCGCCCAGTTGATGCGCATGCGCGATCATCAAAGAAATCAGGTCATAATAATTTCCTAGAATTTCGCAAAAGTGCAGTAACGGAAAAGAACGATAAATGGGGATTTTAGTTTTTATTTCGTTGGGGAGTTTTAGTTTCAGTTTTTATTCAGTCTTTTGTCTACCAGATTTAGGTTTCGTCTAGTTTTAGTCTTGCTGCTAATTTTAGTTTTAGTTTTAGTTCTCGTTGAAGAAAATGTACATATTTTCGTTGACGAAGGTTTTAGTTTCAGTTTTCGTCGACGAAAACAACACTACATAGATCAACACGGGGCATAGATCAACATGGGACATATATTAACATGAGACATAGATCAACATGGGACAGTGATCAACATGGGACATAGAACAACATGAGACAGTGATAAACATGGGACAATGATCAACATGGGACATAGGTCAATATGGGACAGTGATCAACATGAGGCAGATATCCACATGGGACATGGATCAACATGGGGCAGATATCAACATGGGACATGGATCAACATTGGGAAGAAATCAACATGAGACATTGATCAACATAGGGCAGAGATCAACATAGGACATGGATAAACATGGGGGAAAATATTAACATGAAACAGTGATCAACATGGGACCTAGATCAACATAGAGCAAAGATCAACATTGGGCGAAAATCAACATGGGGAAGTGATCAACATGGGACATAGATCAAAATGGGGCAGATATCAACATGGGACATGGATCAATATGGGACAGTGATCAACATGGGACACAGATCAACATTGGACATATATCTACATGGGACATAGATCAACATGGGACCTAGATCAACATGGCGCATAGATCAACATGGGGCATAGATCAACATGGCACCTAGATCAACATGGAGCATAGATCAACATGGGACATGGATCAACATGGGATATAGATCAACATGGGATATAGATCATTATGGGGCAGTGATCAACATGGGGCAGTGATCAACATGGGACATATATCAAAATGGGACATAGATAAACATGGGACATAGATCAACATGGGACAAAGATCAAAATGGGGCAGTGATCAACATGGGGCAGTGATCAACATGGGATATAGATCAACATGGGACATGGATCAATATGAGACATAGATCAATATGGGACATAGACCAACATGAGACAGTGATCAACATGGGACATGGATCAAAATGGGACATGGATCAACATGGGACATATATCAACATGAGACATAGATCAACATGGGACAGTGATCAAGATGGGACATAGATCAACATTAGACACAGATCAACTTGGGACATACATCAACATGGGACAGTGATCAACATTGGACTTAGATAAACATGTGACATAGATCAATATTGGACATAGATCAACATTGGACAGAGATCAACTTGGGATATAGATCAATATGAGACATAGATCAACATGGGACGTAGATCAATATTGGACATATATCAACATTGGACAGAGATCAACTTTGGACATACATCAACATGGGACAGTGATCAACATGTGACAGTAATCAACATGGGACTTAGATAAACATGGGACAGTGATCAACATGGGACAATGATAAACATTGGACAAAGATCAACATAGGACATATATCAACATGAGACAGTGATCAACATGGGACAGTGATCAACATGGGACAAAGATCAACGTAGGACATATATCAACATGAGACAGTGATGAACATGGGACATAGATCAATATGGGACATGGATCAATATGGGACAGTGATCAACGTGGGACAGTGATCAACATAGGGCATATATCAACATGGGACATATATTAACATGAGACATAGATCAACATGAGACAGTGATCAACATGGGACAGTGATCAACATGGGACATAGATCAATATGAGACAGTGATCAACATGGGACAGTGATCAACATAGGACATAGATAAACAGGGGACATAGATCAACATGGGACATATATTAACATGAGACATAGATCAACATGGGGCATGGATTAACATGGGACATTGATCAACATGGGACATGGATCAATATGGGACAGTGATCAACATGGGACATAGATCAACATGAGACAGTGATCAACATGGGACAGAGATCAATATGAGACATAGATCAACATGGGACATAGATCAATATTGGACATAGATCAACATTGGACAGAGATCAACATGGGACATATATAAAAATGAGACATTAATCAACATAAGACAGTGATCAACATGGGACATAGATCAATATGAGACATAGATCAACATTGGACAGAGATCAACATGGGACATAGATCAACATGCGACAGTGATCAACATGGGACATAGATCAATATGAGACATAGATTAACATGGGACATAGATCATTATTGGACATATATCAACATTGGACAGAGATCAACATGGGACATAGATCAAAATGAGACATAGATAAACATGGGACATAGATCAATATTGGACATAGATCAACATTGGAGAGAGATCAACATAAGACATACATCAACATGGAACAGTGATCAACATGGGACTTAGATAAACATGGAACATAGATCAACATTGGACAGAGATCAACATGGGACATAGATCAATATGAGACATAGATCAACATGGGACATAGATTAATATTGGACATAGATCAACATTGGACAGAGATCAACTTGGGACATACATCAACATGGGAAAGTGATCAACATGGGACAAAGATCAACATAGGACATATATCAACATGAGACAGTGATCAACATGGGACAGTGATCAACAGGGGACAGTGATCAACATGGGACATGGATCAATATGGGACAGTGATAAACATGGGACAGTGATCAACATAGGACATAGATAAACAAGGGACATAGATCAACATGGGACATATATTAACATGAGACATAGATCAACATGGGACATGGATCAACATGGGACATTGATCAACATGGGACATGGATCAATATGGGACAGTGATCAACTTGGGACATAGATCAACATAAGACAGTGATCAACATGGGACATAAATAACAATGGGACAGTGATAAACATGGGACAGTGATCAACATGGGACTTTGATAAACATGGGACAGTGATAAACATGGAACAGTGATAAACATTGGACAAAGATCAACATCGGACATATATCAACATGAGACAGTGATCAACATGGGACAGTGATCAACAGGGGACAGTGATCGACATGGGACATGGATCTAATGGGACAGTGATCAACATGGGACAGTGATCAACATAAGACAGTGATAAACATTGGACAAAGATCAACATAGGACATAAATCAACATGAGACAGTGATCAATATGGGACAGTGATCAACAGGGGACAGTGATCAACATAGGGCATATATCAACATGGGACATATATTATTATGAGACTTAGATCAACATGAGACAGTGATCAACATGGGACATGGATCAATATGGGACAGTGATCAACATGGGACAGTGATCATCATGGGACATAGATCAACATGAGATAGTGATCAACATGGGACATAGATCAATATGATACATAGATCAACATGGGACATAGATCAATATTGGACATAGATCAACATTGGACAGAGATCAACATGGGACCTCGATCAATATGAGACAATGATGAACATGGGACATAGATCAATATGATATAATGATCAACATGGGACATAGATCAATATGAGACAGTGATCAACATGGGACATTGATCAACATTGGAGAGATCAACTTGGGTCTTAGATCAACATAGGACAGTGATAAACATGGGATTTAGATCAATATTGGACATAGATCAACATTGGAGAGAGATCAACTTGGGACATAAATCAACAGGGGACATAGATCAACATTGGACAGAGATCAACATGGGACATGGATCAACATGGGACATTGATCAACATGGGACATGGATCAATATGGGACAGTGATCATCCTGGGACATAGATCAACATGAGATAGTGATCAAGATTGGACATAGATCAATATGATACATAGATCAACATGGGACATAGATCAATATTGGACATAGATCAACATGGGACAGTGATCAACAGGGGACTTAGATCAATATGAGACAATGATGAACATGGGACATAGATCAATATGATACAATGATCAACATGGGACATAGATCAACATTGGAGAGATCAACTTGGGTCTTAGATCAACATAGGACATTGATAAACATGGGATTTAGATCAATATTGGACATAGATCAACATTGGAGAGAGATCAACTTGGGACATACATCAACATTGGAGAGTGATCAACATGGGACAGTGATCAACATGGGACTTAGAAAAACATGGAACATTGATCAACATGGGACAGTGATCAACATGGGAAAAAGATCAACATAGGACATATATCAAAATGAGACAATGATCAACATGGGACAGTGATATACATGGGACAAAGATCAACATAGGACATATATCAACAGGAGACAGTGATCAACATGGGACATAGATCAACATGGGACATGGATCAACATGGGACATGGATCAACATAGGACATAGATCAACACGGGACATAGATCAACATGGGACATATATTAACATGAGACATAGATCTACATGGGACAGTAAACAACATGGGACATAGATCAACATGAGACAGTGATAAACATGGGACAATGATCAACATGGGACATAGATCAATATGGGACAGTGATCAACATGGGGCAGATATCCACATGAGACATGGATCAACATGGGGCAGATATCAACATGGGACATGGATCAACATGGGAAGATATCAACATGAGACATTGATCAACATAGGGCAGAGATCAACATAGGACATGGATAAACATGGGGAAAAATATCAACATGAGACAGTGATCAACATGGGACCTAGATCAACATGGAGCATAGATCAACATTGGGCAGATATCAACATGGGGAAGTGATCAACATGGGACATAGATCAAAATGGGGCAGATATCAACATGGGACATGGATCAATATGTGACAGTGATCAACATGGCACACAGATCAACATTGGACATGGATCAACATGGGACATAGATCAACATGGGACCTAGATCAACAAGGCGCAAAGATCAACATGGGGCATAGATCAACATGGGCAGTGATCAACATGGGACATATATCAACATTGGATATATATTAACATGGGACAGTGATCAACATGGGGCATAGATCAAAATGGGGCAGATATCAACATGGGACATGGATCAATATGGGACAGTGATCAACATGGGACACAGATCAACATTGGACATAGATCAACATGGGATGTTGATCAACATGGGACCTAGATCAACATGGCGCATAGATCAACATGGCACAGTGATCAACATGAGACAGTGATCAAGATGGTTCATATATCAACATTGGACATAGATCATTATGGGACCTAGATCAACATGGAGCACAGATCAACATGGGACATAGATCAACATGAGACAGTGATCAACATGGGACAGAGATCAACATGGGACAAAGATCAACATAGGATAATAAATCAAGATGAGACAGTAATCAACATGGGACATAGATCAATATGGGACATGGATCAATATGGTACAGTGATCAACATGGGACAGTGATCAACATAGGATATATATCAACATGGGACATATATTAACATGAGACAATGATCAACATGGGACAGTGATCAACATGGGACATGGATAAACACGGGACATAGATCAATCTGAGACATTGATCAACATAAGACCTGGATCAATATGAGACATATATCAACAATTGGAGAGAGATCAACTTGGGACATAGATCAACATGGGACAGTGATCAACATGGGACTTAGATAAACATGGGACATAGATCAACATGGGACAGAGATCAACATGGGACATAGATCAATATGAGACATAGATCAACATGGGACATAGATCAATATTGGACATAGATCAACATTGGACAGAGATCAAC
>MUZC01000628.1:197407-210934 GCA_002072015.1 Radix auricularia | reverse complement strand
GACATAGATCAACATGGGACATAGATCAACATGGGGACAGTGATCAACATGAGACATATATCAACATGGGATATTCATCAACATGGGAAATAGATAAACATGGGACATAGATCAACATAAGACAGCGATCAACATGTGGCAGATATCAACATGGGACATGTATCAATATGGGGCAGATATCAACATGGGACATGGGTCAACATAGGACATAAATCGACTTGGGACATAGATCAACATAGGACAGTGATCAACATGGGACAGTTATCAACATGGGACAGTGATCAATATGGTACATAGATAACATGGTTTTGATGTTAAGAGATGCTACATCAAATACATCTGACACATTAAATTTATCACCTATCTTAGTTAAATGAGACGGGACAATTTATAAGATTAAAAACGATCAACTTAGCAAATCGGATAACATTTCTAGATTACGTTCTGATTACATTATTTGTTTTAATTTGTTTTTGTTTCAATTCCAAATTGCATGTCCTACGTGCAAAGCCCTAAAATAGCTATCGCTAATTGACAGTCTATAACTGTACTTAAGTACTTGATTATTTACTTATTTCGAATAAGGCTCGTTACTGGTAAGTACTGTTTCTACATATGTAATACTTAATCTTAATACTTAACTAAATCCCTAATTTATTGAACCTTAATTTTTTTAAAAAGAAAGTTAAAGGTGTTCGCTTCCAGAAATTAATTGTTTTCAAAGTTCCGCTAAGCAACAATGTTTTTGTTAAAGTAAAACATAGAAATTATGTGTAACTTAACTATGAATAAAAGGTTTTTAATTCGAGTAGATTAATTAATGTGTGTGTTGATCGAAGAAGATTGTGTAGCTAACAAGTCTCGGCGCGAAAAATTTAGAGAAAGAAAAAATTGTCTAAATTTACTTCATAATAACAACATTTTTTTATCAATATATTTTCATTAATTATTCACTTCATTGCTACTTCTTGTTGTTGAGCCTTCTCGTCCATGAAGGGCATACACCGATCATCGTCTGTGTCTGAGATTCCTCCAAGGGCATAGGCCAACTACGAGAGACCTCCAGGCATCTCTATCCTGGGCCAGTTTCTCCAGGATCTTTCATTCATGGCCAACCTGCTTGATGTCTGCCTCCAATTCTCGGCGCTAAGTGTTTCTTGGACGGCCTCTTTTCCGTTTACCTTGTGGGTTCCATTTCAGGGCTTGCCTTGTTATGTTAGAAGCAGGTTTTCTTAGTGTAGGACCGATCCACCTCCAACGCTTTTGAAGAATCTTTTCTTCAATGGGCTTCTGTTTTGTCCGCTACACAGTTCCCGGTTGCTGGTTTTGTCCGGTCAGTGAATTCTAAGAATCCTTCTTAGACAATTGTTGATGAAAGACTGAATTTTGGTCAGATTTACGACCGTTGTTCTCCGTGTCTCGACTCCATATAGCAGCACAGGTTTCAAAATATCGTTAAAAATCCTTACTTTTAACTTGCTGCCTAAGTTGCTGGAGACCCAAACATTCTTCAGTTGCTGGAAGGCTGCTCTTGCTTTTCCGATCCTTATTTTGACCTCAGCATCTGTACCACCTTGTTATCTACCACGCTGCCATAGTAAACAAAACTGTTCAACTCCTCTATGGCTTCTCCTTCAAACATGGTGGCTTTAACCTTGAGGATTCTACTCTTCCCTTCGTGTATGTTGAGACATATGCTAGAAGAAATGGCTGCGACAATATTTGTTTTCTCCTGCTTCTGTTGTTGGGTATGTGCAAAGAGTAAAAGGTCATCAGCAAAGTCGAAAACATCCCACAAGGTCCATTGGTTACCATTCCTTTTATGATGTGTAGATGTTTTCGTCACCAAGTCAATGGCAACAGGAATAGGAATGGTGACAGCTAGCAAACTTGTCTCACACCGTGCAGTATTCAACTGGAAAGCATCTGTCACCTGCTGACCATGGACAACTCGGCAGTTTATCCCTTCGTACATGTTTCTGATTATATCCGTAATCTTCTGTGGTACTCCATAATGCCTTAACAATCTCTACAGGGTTGTGCCCGTCAACACTGTCGAAGGCTTTTTCGTAGTCAACAAAGTTGACATAGAGCGGCGAGTTCCATTCTATTGACTGATCTAGAATGATGCGCAGTGTCGTTATCTGCCCAGTGCAGGATCTGTTGGTGCGAAAACCAGCTTGTTGGTCCCGCAGCAGAGGATCTACAGAGTTTTTCATTCTGTTAAGTAGTACACGGTTGAAAACATTTCCTGGCATGGACAGCAGTGTGATTCCTCTGTAGTTCGAGCAGGAGCTTAAATCCACTTTCTTTGGGATCTTGATAAGGTATCCCTCTTTCCAATTGGAAGGAACTTGCTCCTCTTCCCATATCTTCATAAACAGAGGGTTTAGCATTTCCACACTGGTTTCCAAGACCACCTTCAGTGCCTCTGCTGGGATGCTATCAGGTCTGAGTTGTTTAATGGCCCTGCTAATCTCTTCTTTGATGGGACTATTACAGTAAATTAACAGGTCATTATCAGCTGGTGGATTCTTTGGTTCTGTCCTGTTTAAGAGCTCTTCAAAGTGCTCCTTCAGTCTCCCCCTCTGCTGCTCATCACTTGCTATGTTGTTTCCCATTTTATACTTCACTGGTCTCTCTAGACAGCATTTTCATGATATCAAACAGTTCCCTCATGTTCCCCTGGTAAGCTGCATCTTCTGCTTCTTTAGCAAGTTTATCAACAAATTATTTCTTGTCCCTCTTGATGCTTTTCGTAACTTCTTTATTTGCATATGCATACTCTTTCTGGGACTTGTTTTTCTGCGCTCGTGTGCAGATGTTATTCATCTATATTTCGACTCTTTCACTTTCTTCTATTTTACTTAGTTTACCTGCTGTTATCCATTCTTTCCTGTTTCCAATATATAAATATATATATATATANTGTGTGTGTGTGTGTGTGTGTGTGTGTGTGTGTAAATATATATCAATAAACTATAAATATGCACCATATGATATTACAATATAAGAAGACAATAAATAATCTTATCACCTGGCTTGATTATTTTATTCGTTTCAGGTCCAAAGTCGACCTACATATTATACTTTAAGGAGCCAAACTAATATCTTTTCGTCTGGATATGAGGGAGTAAAAAAATTAAATGGGAGCAAGTGTTAAAAAAATATTAAGTAAAGGAGGCGTTGGTGATGACGAATCTAAACAACGTTATCAATCAGATGGTGACTATGACTTGGAGGTTGACTTTGAACAAGAAACTGACTTAGATGAACGTGCCGCTGCTTGCAAGAAACACCCAAACCATGACGAATTTATATCCATAATCACATTTAATATTGACGATTTGCCCGTGGAGCACAGAACTACATTCGCCTACAATTTCATTCATCATGTCGCCAACTTCACGGTTAAACTATTGGTGAACTACATAAGCCAGAATAGACCAGGTAACTTCCCAAAGGGAAACCTGAGACACGTAGGCACATGCATGATGACAGGATGGGCTGGACCTGACGTGATTGACCAGCTTGACCACCGGGAAGATTGGAGCGCGTATTTCGTCATTGTGACAGCAGCACATGTAATATTTGACACAAGCGAGGCCAAGAAGACGGTGGTGGAATTTTTCTTCGATGAACCTGAAGACAGAAGTTCCGTCATCACAGGGTACGGTGTGAAAGTTTTAGATGCAAGCTTTGACGCTGATTATAGCGAAGTTCTTTGTTTTTCTACACAGTTATTTGTGCATCGAATGTCACACAAATTTCGACGAGAAAAACCGATGATTCGACATCAAAATAAAGCAATGTACATAGACCAACGGCAAATGGAATCAATTTTTAGCACATGTTTCAAAAAAGAGAGCGTTTTCAAAAAATATGAAGAGCATCTTTCTAGTGTTGGGACTCTAAATGGGACAGAGAAATTCATTCATCTCTTAGCAGCATCTTTTGATTCTCAACAAATTGTTGATACTATTGAATGTTCAGAGCTCGCTCTTGCGTGGCCGTTTATAAAGAATTCGATCTGTCAGCTTCAAGTCAATCAAAAACATAACAGAAAAGTCTCAAATGTTATTTATGGACTGGAGGAGATCAAATTTCCCGTCTGTAACTAAAAATTTGGCTGTTCATATCTCACACCCACACGGTACGTCAAAGAAAATAACTCTAGGGGAATTAGTCGGGGCCGAAACCCGACATGGACACTATCAGTTGATTTACTCGCTTGCAACTTGTAAAGGTTCATCTGGTGGACCTGTGCTCATCATTCCAGCGGACGCCTACGATGTCCACCAAGAAATGATCAGCTTGGAATCTATCTACAGTGTCCCGCATGCGAGACACTATGGCAATACAATAAATTAAAGCTCCTCTTGGACTTTTTACCCATCAGACCTGCATAGACTGTCACTCAGAAATGATGCAGCTGAACGCCGTAGATATGGATTAGGACCATTTCAGATGAGTGCTCAAAATGTCGATCTACCCATATCAATTCAGCTTTTTTTATTAACAGTTCTTGTAACTATTATTTTAACCTCAAGTTTTATTTTTCACTGCGTTTTCCAAATCATCCGAGATTATACCGAGAGGGAATGACACTTTTTTTTTCTCAACTGATTCAATTTTATTTTCACTGGGGATCCTAAAACTAAATCCTCCCATCGACTCCCTTACAAAAAAATAATAAGTTATTTGTTGTGCTAGTAAATTTACTGATGAACTATTGAATAGTCCAGGTTTTTATTCCGAAAGGGAATCTGAGAAATAATATTTGATGAGAATCTAAAGCCGAGAACACGGACATTGAATTTTTCCTTGATCATCGCAAACGTGTTCGCTCTCTCTTCTCTCAGACACACACTCACTCACAGTGTTAGCACAATATGTATACACTGCAAATTTAGGTTAACCGTTTTGACTAAAAGAAATGAATAAAAAAAAAAATCAGGCATTCTATAAGATCACAAGTCAAGATTGTAGGCTATGACTACTGTGATGATGCATCTCCCAGAGCATTATACCTGTCCTCACCCGAAGAGACCAGTCATTACATGACGACATGATGAAGCAGTCACATCATGGTAAACCTCTTTGCCTCTATTCTGTCTTTCGCCCAACCTCTCCCTGGTTGATGTATATGGTCTAAACACTAAGGTTTTTTTTCGTACTATAAAAATAATATTGTTTTTTCGCTTACGAAGGCATTTCGCCGACGCGTTCATAGCTTTGTGACATCATTTCACATTGACGCAAAGCCTTTTTATTTAAACATAACATATTCCCCAGCAATAGACTTCATTTCACTTACAATGGTTAAAGATGTTGTCTGTGGAAATCGCTGCTAATATGACTACTACTGAAGAATACTAGTGAGCCTCCGCTTTCGAAACAATTTATGTAGCTATGTGGTTCAATTTAGGGCCCGTATATAAATGACTTCACGCACATGGGAAGTGGAGTGGGATCACACATTTGTGACGATGTGTGACGAGGGGGAGGAGGGTGTTTAAGAAATGTGACGTCACATCAAAACGCGCATCCTTGATGACGTCCATAAAGTACGTCACGCTATTTTTGACCATTTTACCCCCCCTCCCCCTGTCACAAATAAAGTACGTCACACTTTCGTACAAAATATATTTTTATTAACAAAATAATTAAAATTTAACATAAAACAACGTGACGTCACACGTGGTCTTTAGAATTATTGCTCGGTAAATTTGGTAAAATATTGCACAAAAAATATATGAGTTTTTTTTTAAACTTTGCAAGTGGAACAAGGAACCTTAGAGGGAACATTGATGATGTCATATCATACTTACCATCCTTAGATGCGTGTAACCTTATAAGTTGTATAACCATATACTCACAACCAATAAAAGAAAAAAAAAACAGAGATATATAAATGTGTGTATGTATATATATATATTTATTTTTAAATTCCCTTTCAAGCTTTATGCTGCAAAAAATGCATGTAACTAATATTAATTACATTACAGATAATGAAAAAAAAAATCACAAGTCATTTTTCCATGACAAAATGTTCCAGGCATGGAAGATGAATACAGTCAAATAGATTTATTTTTTTAAAAATGAACACATTCACTTAATTATATATTTTTACAAATATATTCATTTTGAAAATACATGACACCACACAAAATATTGGCTAAAGGCAGGGGTCAACGAACTTTTTCTCAGGGCTTCCTGTCAGCTCTGACCTTGTTTTAATGACCTATCAGACCTTGGGAAAAAGACAGCAGTGCATTGGCCATGATTATCTTATTTGTCCCTCAGAGGCGAATTGGATCATTTTAATCTAAATAAGCCTACGTACTAGTATTATAATATCAATTCACTATATTTCTGGCTTGCCATGGCCTGAAGTAATAAATGGACAGCCACCTGAAGTTTCTGGTTAGAAAGTGGCTCATGGACTGCATCTCCTAAAGGCATCATTAAATGTGGCCAATCCTGCTATCAAGTCTAGTACATTGTTTGGGAATACACACATACACATCAACTTGTAATGAAAAGCTTTTCTATTTGTTTAATTCCTAAAGCAGACCTGACAAGTAAGGGGCTGTTGTAAATAAGTTGTTAAGACTTAGATATACTATTTCCTATCACAGTGATATTAGACAGGCCTTTGTTGAAGTGAATGTCCACGTTGTTTTAGCAAATATTTGCCAGCAACTGTTTATAACTCATGGTACGAAAATTTTCAATTTTTTATTGTTGATCCTTCGGCACAATGCTACTATAATCTTCAACAAAATGAGTGAGCGTGTTGGTATGCCTCCAGGTCATCAGCTGTTATCAGCTATGGGAAAATAGATTGATGGGAGAAAGTGGATAAATCAAAGAGGCAGCACTTCTTTGAAGGGAGGGAATCTAGTGAGGTTGGTATTAAATATTATTCACACAAAAAATAGCTTCAATTTTACAAGCTACAGGAATAAAATCAATAATGAAAGCTAAAAAAAAAAATAATAATAATTTCAGACCATGTAATTTTGAGACTGAAAAATAAATTAATATGTGCTAAAAGTAGCTGAAATAAAGAGTTTAATTAAACAATCTCAAAAATATCTTTCGATAGCGTTCATCCACAAGTAAAAATATCATCATTTTACAGCACAGATAAAAAGAAAGACATAGTCTGTGATTTAAGGGTAAACAAAGTATTTTAAAATAGAGCATGTTTTAGTTGAAAATAAATTAGCAAACACATTTGTTAAATGGCAAAAAAACAATAACAAAACAGCACATTATTGTATTATGGTACATTGTATTTGTATAGCAGATTGCTGCACTCTTCTTGCATAAAGTTATCTTTGGTTAACCCCTTGCAAAATCATTCACCTCACAGCAGCATACAATGACTGGGAAAGGGAAACTAAATCATTCACCTCACAGCAGCATACAATGACTGGGAAGGATAAATTAATCCTGTTGTACCAATCTTTTTTTTGTGTTGTTGAATGCAGCAAAGATCAGGGAATCAAAGCAGCTAGCTTGGAGCAACGGAATAATTCTCTGATAAAATTATTAAAATGTCTCAACTTTTAAAAAAAGGAATGAAACAATTAAATCAATCAAAGGTGAAGTTCATGTTTTAAAACAATGATAAAAAAAAATTTACTGTTCAGAAAGGTTATCAATAAAATGAAATCTGCAATGATTATTTTGTTCATTTCTGTTTAGCTATACATATATCTGTAATTAAAAAAAACCTAATCTGTTCCAAAGCTGGAGACATGAACATTTCCAGACTGGTTAGCCCTCTTACTTGGACAGTCATGGCACACAAAAATAAATTAATCATCTTTCAATCCAGATATTCAGTTATTTAAATAGGCATTTTTAAGACGAACAAATCACATAGAAAAACCATATAATACATTTTTTTCCTTCTAATTTCTGAGACATGTTGAATCCCAATACACAACCATAATGTCAACATAATCAAGTGGCTAAAATCAGATGCAAATAAATCAATTTCCTTTTTTTTAAAAAAACAATCTTTTAAATTATAATTTTTTTAGAATCGGTCATGACTATGGAAATTTGGTGTGGTGAGGAAAATCACACTAAGTCAATCAAATGGGTGAAATAGCCTTTGGGGATAAAAAATACTTTTGCACATTAACTATGAAGAGGGAAGTTATCAGATGTTGAGTTGTGGAATGAGAGAAAACTGCTATACTGGTTTGGAGTTAGAAAAGACCTGCCTAGAGGGACCATGGGTCAATTGAATAATGATAAACATAGCGGTAACAGAAATAATGCTGACTTTTCATGCTGTTTCAGTTTTCTGTATGAAACCCTGTGAATGGATACATGTTTGTGCATATTTATAGGCAATAGCAGATGTGAATTTGACATTTTATGTTAAAGAAGAAAGAGAACGCGAAAAGAGAGAAAAGATAGAGGATGAGAGAGACAGAGAGAGAGAGAGAGAAGTTGAGGCAGACTTTTAGGAAAGTTCATAAATGAAAATATTAACAAAAATGTAAATTGAGGGGATCTCAAAGTAACGAACTCTAAAGAAATCTTTTTATTCACATTTCTTCATTCAAATGCAACAAGCAACTAAAAAATGATTTTTTTTTTAAAAATTGAAATTTCCATTACACTATTATCAGGCATAAGATATTGGTGGGATATTTCTTTGAGAGCCCCTAAAAACATCTGACCTTGCAAGAGCAAAATTTAAGTGATTATTTAAATTGTTTAACCAATTTTCTTTACCAGGTCCCAAAAGAAAAGTTTCATTTTGAAACAAATCTGCTTCAAAAATCTAACATATTATATATAAGACATTTATTACATTGTTCATAACCTCTCAACATATAGGCTACCTGTACAAATATTTACCATAATTCAAAGAAAACCCTTAACTAATAGGCATGTAATGAGTCACCAGAACAAACTCAGAAAAACCAGCAGACTACCAATATTCAAAACTATAGAGACGATACATAAATCATGGATAAGCATAGGACGCAATAATCTTATTTAAAGAAGGAGCGCCTTTGATACATAAACTAAGATAATTATTAAAGGTTTTTCTTTAAAAAAAGTTAACATTCTTAATAATTCTACACAGGATCAATAAAAACTCAATATTCCATAACAAACAGACAAGTCATTTCCCACGACACTCTCTGATTTTGATTATAGGAGGGAGAACAACTTTAGTTGAATGGTGCTGTAATACAAGCCAGCAAACGACATCAGTACATTAGGTGGCTTGAACATTTCTTAGTAGTATTCTTTTAAACAAGATGGACGATCCATGACATGAATAACAACAAACCAACAAAAAAAACCCAACAAAATTATTACTTTCTCGGTCAGTTCATCATGATGATTACACCAGTGGAGAGTTTTTTAGTGTTATTTTTATAATAAATTTTTGAATAGGGAAATCACCTAAATGGACATTGAGGTAAAATGGAATGATGAACAACAAGTTAATAAAGGAATGATATGACATAGTAACTTCTTTAGTGTAAGTTACTCCCCCTTTCCTTCACCGTACTGCACCCTTAAAATAAACATTCTTTAAAATAAATAGTATTAAAAAAATGGATTTTGTTTCTTGAGCAGTAAAAATGTAAAAGTATTGCGCCATCCAATTAAATATATACAGGAATACAAATTATTAAACAGAGTTTCCCTCCCTTGTTTTTGGAGCTATTGGTCTTTATAAAATAATTCAATGGGACTGTTGAATTTGTAGTAAGGGTTATTCTTTAAGTAATGTTATGAAAAAATATTTTTTTACTTGACTTTAACAAATTTTGTGTAGTAACAATGAGATCTTTGACATAATGCATCTTCGGGTTGTCAAAACTTCTCAACAATTCTGTAGAAAAAAAAAATTGTGGATTTCCAATCTCCCTGTATGCTTATGACTTTTATGTTGATATTGTTTCTATAACTTATATGGATAGTGTTCATATTACTTTTGTGGATAGTGTTTATATGCCTTATATGTGGTAAGTGTTCATATTATTTTTGTGGATGGGTTCATGGCTTTAAATGTGGATAGTGTTTATATGCCTTATATGTTGAAAGTGATCATATTATTTTTGTGTATAGGGTTCATGGGCCTTATATGTGGATAATGTTCATGTGACTTATATGTGGATAATGTTCATGTGACTTATTTGTGGATAATGTTCATGTGACTTATTTGTGGATAATGTTCATGTGACTTATTTGTGGATAAGGCCTCATAGAAGTTTTTTTTTCCTGAACACAGTTAATGCAATAATACTTTCTTTTAATGGGTAGCAGTCCTTATTAAAAAACCAACTGACTTTTCGCTCCTATTGGTCAGTATTGTCAGATGGGTTTGAATACAAACAACACAAATATTATGTGTAAATCCTGTGCTACTTACACATGGCAATGTCTAATATGTATTTTTATATTAAAAAATTTTATGAAAAGAAATAAAATTGTTAAGCATGTAAAATTATTTTTCCCACCAGTTTTGATACCTTGTCTAAAGACATGATATTAAAATAAAACATAACAGGAAAAAAAATGGGAAAAAGACAGAATATGGAAAAAAATACAATTTGATAATGACAGAATGCATATTAAAATAGATATCAAATATTATTACTAATATTACTATTAAGAACTTATTCTCAAAAATCACCAATTGGACACATGAAGTCTTCTGATATAAATATATGTATAACAGTATTTTACAGAGAGAAACAAAGCACAAGCTATTTATATTCAAAGTTCCACCTCAAGCTAAATAGTCACGTCTTTAGTTTGCTCTTGTAATTGGGTCGGGTGCCGTTGGACACCGTCCCGTTAAGGCCGTTGGATGCCTTCTTGTGGCTGAGGAAAAGTGTCTCTTCATCACTGGACAAGTCCGACTCGGAGATCATGACACTGCTGTTCTGGATCTTACCTGCAAGATGCAAATGAATGAACAAGGGAAGTAACTTGAAAAACGAATGATAGATAAAAAAAAAATCATGTTAAGCCTGGTACCTATTGGAATTCAGGACGTGTTAGCGCATTTTCGTATTATGTATCAGTACTTATGTTAGATATCAGCATTATGTAGTTATCAGTAATTGTGTTTAGATTTTAGACATATTTTTATGAATTTTCTTGTGTAATGAATATACCTGACATTTTTTAATTTAAAAGTCATTTCTTTACATTTAAAAAAAAAATATTTTCTCTTTAATCCAACTACAAGTCACCACAAATGATGACGTAAAACTCTCTAAACTTTTACACATATTCTAATGACGTCAACTAAAAAAAAACAACTAATTCTTTTGCACCCTTTCGCACCACTCTTCAATGCTTGAAGGATTATGCATTCGACTTCCGGCAATGGAGGCCATTCCCTGCGCTAGTGTTACCTCTCGATTCGAAATATTTTTTGGTAGTTTTAACGGGGTTTTTTAACGGATCGAGTAACTGAGTGTTGATGCACAAATGGCAGGTCAGGGCATACAAAAAACATATATACATCATGGGTCTAGGACTTATGGATGCTGTGATCAAGGGTGATGACGGACGGACAAAACGGGTGCAATAGCGATTTCGACATCTCGAAAATGCGCTAAAAACCATGCACCGTTTTAGATTAAAAAAAAAAATTATAACTGCTTGTTAAAAATCACAAATTGAACTAAAATGGATAACATAAAAAGATTAAACCTTCAAACAGTGCACAAAATAAAACTGTGTGACCACTACTCCAAACCCATAATGTTCAAGTACTGGGGCTTCTTCATCTCAGTAACCTCCCCTTAATCCAGCAGACCCAAACTTAACGCACATTCTCTGCTCTTTTTGTTTTCTCTTGTATTTACCTTTTGTCAACATTTCTAGCTTCTCTTTGCCAGTATCATCTGCGTCCCGTAGTAGCGAGTACCGATGCCTCCTTCTGGCTTTCAATTTCAGTTGGCACCTGTTCAAGAAAAAATAATTTTAGCAAAAAAAATCACACTGACATCTGTTCAAAGAGAATTGATAACATTAACAAATTATTTTCCAAGCACTGCAATGCATCCCTATTTAGTATACTTTAAAACTAATATGTGTTCTATAAGTAAACTATTATGGCTATAAGGGAGAAAGTACATAAATAAAATGTTTTTAGCAAAATAAATGCCAATCTTAGGCCCTGGCAAAACTCAAGCAACTGAATTTGAGGAGGATTGTTATTATGTTTCTCCTAGATCCTTATATTGGAGATTGTGCACATGGCAAAATACACACATTATATATATATATTTATATATACTTAAATATTAGCAGTAACAACAGCCACAGAATATAACCAGCTTTTAAGGATGTGTTGGAAAATGGTTCTTTTTCAGACATTTTCAAATAAATAAAAATATGTCAAAATATTTGAGCTGGTCTTCACTTACTGTTTGGACGTGCAGCAGCACACGACTGCCCATATGGAGCTGATAATGGTTACCAAGATGATGAAGCAGATGATGACGACATAGAGAACACTCCAGTCTGTGGAGGTCAAGACAAAAATTTGGGATCTATCAAAACTGTGCTCCCATGAGCTCTTGATCACCACAAGTTACCTTGAATTACCCAAAAGCCTATTGATGACCACAAGAGTTATCTTGAATTACCCACAAGCCTATTGATGACCACAAGAGTTACCTTGAATTACCCACAAGCCTATTGATGACCACAAGAGTTACCTTGAATTACCCAAAAGCCTATTGATGACCACAAGAGTTACCTTGCATTCCCAACAAGCCTATTTATCACCAGTGGAGTTACCCCATCAGGAACATAGAAAATATTTTTATTTCCACCCTAGAAAATGTGATTAGCTGTGAGGACAACCAATTAATTTTTTTATTGCTTTTTCAAAAATTTATTCATAAAAATCACTTTCTGTCAGGCTCACTCAAACCCCATTAATATATTACTCATCTACTAATCTAAAAGCCTGATTGCAGTCTCACCCACATTTTGTTTATTGTAGGCACATACTACCAAAACAAACCCTCACCCGTTTCAAAAGTAGAAACTCTGTGATTGTGGAAGCTGCACTTACCACAGTTGCTCTCGGCACTAAACATAGAGGATGTGAAGAAGTTAGGCATCCAAAATGCTTCACAAACACACTGTTTGGTCTTTTGATCACAATGGCCATGGCCCGAACAGTTGTTTTGACAAACTGAAAAAGGAATATTTTAATGATTCAATTTATTTGTTGCAAAATTAACATGTTTCGACTAGTCCTCAGTTGTCAAATAAGATTAGTTTTAAATACAGTTTATAGGCACCAGAGAAGAAGTTTTTAATAAAAGATTTTGAGGATGTCAATCAAAACTTGACTTCCAGGCTGACTGAGACATGAAGAGATCAAATGTCCTTCATTCTAAATTTAGCTATGAGTCCAGTTTATTATGCAGCAGGCATACCACAAAATAACAAAATGACTTGGCTTATAGATGAAGATGTGGTCCTTTGGGGGGGGGGGGGGAA
>MUZC01000628.1:179303-194543 GCA_002072015.1 Radix auricularia | reverse complement strand
ATGACAGTAACTGACATATTTTCCCTATGACCGTAACTGACATTTTCCCTATGACAGTAACTGACATATTTTCCCAATGACAGTAACTGACATATTTTCCCTATGACAGTAACTGACATATTTTCCCTATGACAGTTACTGATATTATTCCTCTTACAGTTACTGTCCCTTGTACACTGACATTATCTATTTGATATTAACTGAGATTGTTGCTTGGACACTGACATTGTCACTGTGACATTAACTGACATTGTCACTACGACAGTGACATTGTCACTGTAACAACTAAGTGACAGAGTCACTGTAGCTATGACACAAGATTCTGTTACACTATCTGCCGGCCCCAACACTGTGAGATGGAGACTTACTTTTGGTGACCTTGACAGTGGCGCTGTCACTGCTAACTTGACCATCAGCGTCCTCGACGGTCAACGTAAAAATATACTGACCAGCCACTAGGTTGACCAGCTGAAGAATAGCTTGGTGATCAGAGTTGTTCACAACAGTCTGAGGAAAAACAACAAATAACAACAAATAACTCTTACAGCCTAAATTCCAACAATCCATGCGCACCCCACTCGAACAATGTATCGTTATATCATACTCTGTGATGGTTTATCTGTTTGCTAGCTTCTTCATCTCAAACAATAGCATCAAAGTGTTGGCGTCAACCCTAAATTATGTTGAAGTAGCCCTAATTAAAGACCATCCAACAAGAAATGGTTGTAAAGTGGTAAATAACACACCCCACCAATGTAATACACAAGACACACAAACAAATTCTGTCATGAAAACAATAAATTAAAGCTTTATAAATTGACTAATATAAAGGCATATGTATTATATGTGGCATTATATATATCATTAAAAAAATAATTAAGTAAAGATTAATAGAAGTAACAAAACAAAAACAAAAAAATTATCTTAAGCAGCATATAAGAAGGAAATAAGTATAAAAAATTACAGTGAAAACCGCAATGGGAAAAAGATTCCACAGTAATATAACATTGTGAATTTGGTTTAATCCACATGGAGCCAACTTACCAAATAGTTTTATAAATGTATTTTCCATATAGAGTAATATATATCACAGCCCATCAAATGATACACCAATGTACTGTACATACATTACTGGCCATCCAACAAAGCCACTGACTACTGTCATATCATATAGAGTAATATATATCACAGGTCATCAAATGATACACCAATGTACTGTACATACATTACTGGCCATCCAACAAAGCCACTGACTACTGTCATATCATATAGAGTAATTTTTATCACAGGTCACATCATTCAAAGCACTGACCCCAGCAGCCAAGCTCTTGGGATCTCTCTTCCAAGTGTACTTGGTAATCCCCCTGTCGTCGCTGGACCTTGATCCATCAAGCGTAACCAGGTTGACAGGAAGTTGCAAAATCTGATCTCCTCCGGCGTCAGCTTTTGGGGGAAGATTTACATCTAGAGGACAAAACATGACTATATTTTAGCACGCATTCTAATTACATTCATCTCTGCCCAAATCCATCCCATGTGATTGCCCAAAACCCTCCATATCATTGCCCAAATCCATCCCATGTCATTGCCCAAATCCATCCCATGTCATTGCCCAAAACCCTCCATGTCATTGCCCAAAACCCTCCATGTCATTGCCCAAAACCCTCCATGTCATTGCCCAAAACCCTCCATGTCATTGCCCAAATCCATCCCATGTCATTGCCCAAAACCCTCCATGTCATTGCCCAAATCCATCCCATGTGATTGCCCAAATCCATCCCATGTGATTGCCCAAATCCATCCTATGTCATTGCCCAAATCCACCCCATGTAATTGCCCAAATTATCCCAACTGCTGGTTATTTCTGTGAACTCAAGACCAAGTTGAGACACAGAATCAAGGCGGCTGGCTCTCTTACTTTTCTTGACTGTAATGGTGAGCTTGTCTGAGGCCTTCTGCTGCTCACTATCAGTGACAGTCAGCTGGAATTCATAGTCCCCTTCTAAGATGGTCCCTGTTGCTATGGCAACCATCTTGTCAGCATTGTTGATTGTCAGCGTGCTTGGGCCCCTGGATAGAAATTTCATCATATATTTGCCTAATTGTGCCTGGCCAAATCATTGATGTTTCATCTGATGTGGACATGGGGATGTATTTAAATTTATTTTTTATAGATATGACACAAGTAAATTTATCAGCCTCTTAATTTAGCCATCCATAAAGATAACACAAAATAAAAGATGGCTAGGACATGTAAAAAGGAATGAGTCCCAGTTGCATCTCCAAGGACCTCCTATATGGAGAACTGACTTCAGGAAAGAGGAAGACCCACGTCTCCGATTTAAAAATGTCTTTCAGAGATATATGAAAGCAGCCTGAATAAAACCAGTGACTGGGAGTGTAAGGCAGAAGACCGATCTATGAGGCACACAGTTGTCAAAGAGGGTGTCATAGTATCCGAGAAGCAGACAGAAGAGCTAGGAGAAAGGCCAAAAGATTGGGAAGCACAGAACTGGTGTAGTAGGGACTGTCACTCAAGGATAGGTCTGGTCAGCTACACAAGGAAATGCAATCCAGTCCAACAGTGATGCATCATCGTCTCACGAGACGGAAGGTTGCCGTTATAAAAATTAAAAAACACCAAAATCTCATTTGTGTGATCTCCTGGTTGACACAGGCTCTTCAGAACGACTACCTAATTTGAGTTAACAGAACTAATACCTAATTTGAGTTAACAGAACTAATACCTAATTTGAGTTAACAGAACTAATACCTAATTTGAGTTAACAGAACTACTACCTAACTTGAGTTAACAGAACTACTACCTAATTTGAGTTAACAGAACTACTACCTAATTTGAGTTAACACAGAACTACTACCTAATTTGAGTTAACAGAACTACTACCTAATTTGAGTTAACAGAACTACTACCTAATTTGAGTTAACAGAACTAATACCTAATTGGAGTTAACAGAACTAATACCTAATTTGAGTTAACAGAACTAATACCTAATTTGAGTTAACAGAACTGGCTTTTTGATGATTGATTAAGTAAATGTTATTGATTGCCTAGGTGATTATTTTGGTTGATAGTTTTAGAATCTTATTAGAAAACCAGCCTTAAAACCCGTTGACATAAATTAATGGCCCTGTTTTATAAATAAAAATCATCTTTGATTGTTTATCTTGCTGATTACTAAGAAAATTGTTTTTAAGTATTTATATTCTGAAATTCTGCTATGTCTTTTTTAAAAGTTATTATTTGACATGTTCATCGGGGGTGAAAACTGGTACTTAAGTAAATTAAATTACGGATACGGTGGTCAAGTGGCAAGCGCGCTCAACTGGCGTACCAATGGTCACAAGTTCAAACCCATGCGAAGGCAAGGATTTGTTCCTGTGGCCAAAGGAGTCCCCGAGTCACCCAGCTCCAAATGGGTACCTAACTAAAAAAAGTTAAGCGGCTGGGTAATGGAACCCTCATAGCCGTGGCCTGTGACTGCTGCATCACTTGCCAACAGATCATCTGTCATGGTCAGTGGACGCAATTATCTTCTGCATAGAAAGATCATCTGTGTATCTAAGATAAGATAAATTAAACCCCAGAACAAGAGGTAAGTTGATAAGGAAGACATCTACAAATTTACTAAGGGGGATAAATTCAATTTAAACTGATATGAAGTAGGTATGAAAGCCAGCAGGACCCACAACTGACCCTGTCTGACTCCAGAAGTACTCCATCTTGCCCGAGTCGTCTGTACTTTTTGTGCCATCAAGGGTGAGGCTCTCTTGGGGCAGTAAAACCTGTAAGTTTCCTGCAGTCTTGGCCACTGGCGGGTGGTTGGTCTCTGAAATGACAAACATCTTTTGTTAGTACTTTGGTGGGTGGTTCTTGGTTCATTCATTTTATGATGGTACTACTAGATTCCATACAAATTCTATACACATATATTAAAATATATCTAAAGTTACATTTTTATTCAGCTAGATATGGCTTTCATAAGTTATAGATTTCTTTATAAAATGAATGAATTGGAATTTTAATTTAATTGATCACTTTACTTTACCTTGTAAAAAATTTAATTTAAAAAACTACTATTAACAAAAATTAAGGTATAAATGTAAATTTTATAATTTTATAAATCTTTGGGTTTAAATGCTGCTCCTCTGTTACATGTTGTTAATGTTATCAATTTCATCTACTAAAATATGAAACCAAAGGACAACAAAAATATTGTAAGAAAAATAATTAATTTGTGCATTAAAATTTTCAAAATAAAAATGTTTGCAACACCATACACACCTGGTTTAACAAAGACGTGGACGTCAGCTGTGTCAGTTTGACCTGACGAGTCGGTCACTTTCAAAGTAAACTTGTAGTCACCTACTTCCAGATTGCTCAGCTTAAGGTTGGGTGACCTGACATCCTGCATGGATTCAAAGGATACAGTCAAAATAAATATTTAAGGAAACCAATCAATTGTGACATCCTATCAAATTCCAATTGAGGAAATTACAAAATTGAGTCCAAGTGTATCAAAAACATCATTTTATTTTTGAATGTCAAGGTCTTTGATCTATTGAAATAAGCTGCTATAAAAATAAACAAAACAAAAACACAATCAATTCATATTATCATAAATTTATGCATTAGGCACTTTATATTTCATTATGTTTTACTGAAATTTATTTTCTTTATCGTCTGAATCTGCTTTCTAAAAGATTGTATTAACATAAATGAGCAGTGAGATTTTTTAAACCAAAGGGTGCATTCCTTGAATGAATGTGTAGTCAAGTAACTTTACAAGATGGAAAGTTAAAACACTTCCCATGTCATTGTTTGAGAAGTTATTTCAGGTGGACATAGCCTGGTGAATTTTCTCCAATTACCATAATCAATTTGCAGTGTAAGTGGAGGGTTACATATTTTTTGCAGTGTAAATGTAGTGTTACATCAATTTGGAATGTAAATGGAGTGTTACATCAATTTGGAATGTAAATGGAGTGTTACATCCATTTGGAATGTAAATGGAGTGTTACATCCATTTGGAATGTAAATGGAGTGTTACATCAATTTGCATTGTAAATTAAGTGTGAAATTGAAGTTAGTAATAAAATTCACAGGCGTTGAAAAAAAATGTGTGAGTTAATTCTTTCAGCCAGTTGGCAGTTCACCTCCAGCTCTTACATAATGTATAATCCTTTTTATCATTATGCAGTCAATTTTATTTCCCTATATTTTTAAAAATATTTTTAAGGAAAATTTCACAATTATGTTAGTTTCAGAAAGTTTTCAAAAAAAGTTAGTTACCTATTTTCAATAAGATTTGTTTCCCCGTCACTTCACTAAATTTGCAATTAACTGTTTATCCCAAGCCTTTATCTACTTAAAAAACACAAAAAATGACCACCATCACTCACCATCATCCCTACAGTTAGCTTGTTATCTGCAGAGTTGATCCACTCGAACGTCATGTTGCCCTTATCATCAGAGCTGCCGTTCCCATACAAGATGAGAGAGGTCTGAGGCAGATGAATCACAACATCTGAGCCAACTTTGGCCAGAGGCGGATAGTCTTTTTCTGCAACAAGAAAACTTTTCTAGATCACTGTGCCTTCAAACAGAGAACTTTTTCACAGTGATGGCTGACAACTAGCTGCATTGTCATTGTAGTGTCCAAGTGAATTAATGGTTATAAAAGATGTTTTGGAAAAAAATCTCTAAATGCAGCCAAATTTTGTTTTTTTCTTTAAACAAAATTTAAGAATCCTCAACAAATTTATAAAAAAAATAATTTCAGGAAAGAACAATTTAATAAATATCATTAGGGACCCAATGTCATAATAAACCTGTTAAAAAAAAAAAATCAGAAACCTATCAGTGCCCCTAAAGAGCCACAGATTTCTAATCACAGGCAAAAATTAAACATAAGATTTTTGAGTATCATGTTGTGCTAAAAAATTGCAACATAAAACACATGAGGAATCAGTGTAACTTAATAAAACCACCCTGCCAACCTTTTTTAATGGTCACATTCGCCTGAGTGGAATTAGAGGCCCCATCAGAATCAGTGACGGTCAACCTGAAATGTAAACAAATTTTAATGATACTTTTCCAAAGCTGAAATGTTTTCCGTTGAACCAATAGAGGCAAAGTTGTATACGCATATTGCTCAATATTTAATTGCAATGTTTTCATAACTCAGGTAAGGTGGAAATAGAAATTCTCCTAAAAGTTTAAATTGTTTAATTTTAAGGTGGGTTTTATTATAATCATAATTTTCCAATGCCTTTTAATTTTTACCTTTAAATGGGCCATATTATAAACATTAGCCCAACAGCTTTCATGTAAAACATGAAATTAATATTTTAATTAAAAGTATTATTTTGCACAATACAAAGCAGTAAGAAATTCAGTAAAAATATTTATTTTTTATGTTTCGGCCAAAGGATATAGGTTAAATTTTTCATGACTATAATTTTGTTTTTTTGTTTTTTCTCTATGTACCTAAAAGTATAATTTCCAGGAGCCATATCTTTTAAGGTCAACATCTGGTCGTCTAGATTCATATTATGTTCTTGTTTCAAAGGTCCGCTGACTTCCTCCCACTTGAAGCTTACAATTTTCTCATCGTCTGTGCTACCTGCATTAGTATTAACAAATCTTTTACCCCATGGTCAGATACCCACATCAATCCTAACTGACACCCATATCAATCCTAACTGATGCCAATATCAATCCTAATTGATACCCATATCACTCCTAACTGATACCCATATCACTCCTAACTGACACCCATATCAATCCTAACTGATACCAATATCAATCCTAATTGATACCCATATCAATCCTAACTGACACTCATATCAATCATAACTAACTGACACCCATATCAATCCTAACTAACTGATACCAATATCAATCCTAACTGACACTCATATCAATCCTAACTGACACCCATATCAATCCTAACTGACACCCATATCAATCCTAACTGACTGATACCCATATCAATCCTAACTAACTGACACCCATATCAATCCTAACTGACACCCATATCAATCCTAACTAACTGACACCCATATCAATCCTAACTGACACCCATATCAATCCTAACTGACACCCATATCAATCCTAACTAACTGACACCCATATCAATTCTAACTATCTGACAGCCATATAAATCCTAACTGACACCCATATCAATCCTAACTAACTGATACCCATATCAATCCTAACTGACACCCATATCAATCCTAACTAACTGACACCCATATCAATCCTAACTAACTGACACCCATATCAATCCTAACTAACTGACACCCATATCAATCCTAACAGATACCCACATCAATCCTAACTAACTGACACCCATACAATCTTAACTGACACCCATATCAATCCTAACTAACTGACACCCATATCAATCCTAACTGACACCCATATCAATCCTAACTGACACTCATATCAATCCTAACTAACTGACACCCATATCAATCCTAACTAACTGATACCCATATCAATCCTAACTAACTGATACCCATATCAATCCTAACTAACTGACACCCATATCAATCCTAACTAACTGATACCCATATGAATCCTAACTAACTGATACCCATATCAATCCTAACTAACTGATACCCATATCAATCCTAACTAACTAAAGACATTTACTCAGTGACCAAATAAATAACTAGTGAGCCTCTTATTACAAGATTAAAACAAGTGAAAACATCATATGATTTAACTTGTCATTTTTAGAGGAAATTTTGTCAAATGGAACATTTGTAGATTCTTCAAACAGTTTTTATCTTACCTGAACCTTTATTCTTTCCCTTTAACCGGCAGAGATAACCATAATTATTTAAAAAGATACAGAAATCAATCTCACCTCACCAATAAATGATCTTCCTTGAATCATTGATTCTATCCCCTTAATTAGAAGTCATACCCCATAATTATTCAAAAAGATCTATAAATCAATCTCTCCTGACCAAATAATGATCTCTCCCTGAATTATTGATTCTATACCCTGAACCGGCAGTCATACCCTGTAATTATTTAAAAAGATCCATAAATCAATCTCACCAAACCCATTGGTTATCTCACCTGAACCATCCAAGATGGCTGAATTCGGTAAATAAACCTCCTGTGATGCCGGAACAATAACAGCCACTGGTGGTTTGTTCTGACGTGGGGCTGAAACGGCAAAAACAAATCATCAAAGAAAATCTGCCCAGTCCTTAAATCAAGTCTAAACTTCCTGTTCTTGAACTACAGCTGATGACCGACAATGCAAACAATAACTGATTTCACTCCCCCCCCCCTCCGCTCCCAGAAATGTTTCTCATATTAAGAATGACCACCAGGTTTACATGTCAAACCAATTCTTATATATCAAGTCAATGAGTAAATACTCCCTATTTGATGGTCTTGTATTTTCCATAATCCTAACTCTTGTATTATCCTTAACAATAAATTTTGTATTATCCTTAACCCTAACTCTTGTATTATCCTTAACTGTAAATCTCGTATTATCCTTAACCCTAAATCTTGTAAGATCCTTGACCTTAACACTTGCATAGTCTCTAAACCTAACTCTTGTTATTCCTAACTCCAGTATTGTCTATAAATCTAACTCAAGTACTGTCTATGACCCTAACTCTTGTATTATCATTAACCCTAACTCTTGTATTATTCTTAACCCTAACTCTTGTATTATCCTAAATCCTAACACGTGTATTGTCTCTAAATCTAACTTGTTATCTCTAACTCAAGTATTGTCTATAACCATAATTCTTGTATTGTCTATAACCCTAACTCAAGCATAGTCCATAACCCTAACTCAAGTATTGTCTATAACCCTAACTCTTGTATTGTCCCTAACATCTCTTATATTGTCCCTAACCTTTTAACTCTTTTATTGTCAATACAACTCAACTCTCCTTATCCATAACTTCAGTATTGTCCCAATAATTGAAAATGAAAACTTTCCCATGCACATAATATTTTCTGATAAAATGACAATTTTTATTTCAACTCAAAATAATTTTGAGAAAAATAATGACCATATAATTTTCCACAAAATAGCTAATATTTGAAATATGTTACAAAGATTCACAAAAAACCAGTTGTATTTGACTTACGTGGTAACACCGTTACACTGACCACAGCCTCGCCAAACTGATTCGGTGCTGTCACTTTTACCTTGAGGACGTACAGACCAGCTACCAGCTACACAGCAGAGAGGGAATCGGAAAGACAAACAAGAATTAATTGAAAAATTGCCCATAAAGACGCAGCTTATCAGCTTGTATTAATTCCGTGAATTACGGTACAACTTGTAAGTTTTATTTTAAGCCCCCCCTCTCCACCCCAATTTGGTAAGCAAACTTTTAAACTTTTCACGCTCCTGTCTGAAGCCAGACAGTAGACAGAAACACCCAATAGGATAACCTAAAGCTATAGGGGTATAAATTGGGATATACATACATTGGAAAGCACTAGCCTGTCAAATGGGATATACATACATTGGAAAGCACCAGCCTGTCTGTGTTTTTCCCATCCATGTTGGCAGACTCAGCATTCTTGGGTATTTCCAGTGGCAACCACTCGTAAGTGTAGCTCCCCACTACAGGAACTAGAGCAACAGTTTGAAAGAAATGAAGATTATTTTTTATGAGCCACTTTCACATTCTTTCAGCTGCTTAATCAGCTTCAAATGAATTCAAGTAAGTGGAATATTTTTAGCGCATTTTCGAGATGTCGAAATCGCTATTGCACCCGCTTTGTCCGTCCGTCATCACCCTAGACCTCAGCATCCATAAGTCCTAGACCCATGATGTATATATGTTTTTTGTATTCCCTGACCTGCCATTTGTGCATCAACACTCAGTTACTCGATCCGTTTAAAAACCCCGTTAAAACTACCAAAAAATATTTCGAATCGAGAGGTAACACTAGCGCAGGGAACGGCCGCCATTGCCGGAAGTCGCATGCATAACTCTTCAAGCATTGAAGAGTGGTGCGAATGGGTGCAAAAGAATTAGTTTTTTTTTTAGTTGACGTCATTAGAATATGTGTAAAAGTTTAGAGAGCTTTACGTTATCATTTGTGGTGACTTGTAGTTGGATTAAAGAGAAAATAATATTTTTTTTTTTAATGTAAAGAAATGACTTTTAAATAAAAAAATATCAGGTATATTCATTACGCAAGAAAATTCATAAAAATATGTCTAAAATCTAAACACAATTACTGATAACTACATAATTCTGATATCTAACATAAGTACTGATACATAATACGAAAATGCGCTAACACGTCCTGAATTCCAATAGGTACCAGGCTTAACATGATTTTTTTTTAAAATCTTGAATTGATAACTGATGAATTGTTGTGAAAAGACAATGTTTTACCCATCAATTATTTATATGAACAATTAATATTAATGCACACACCACAGACCTCATGTAATACAGACACAATCAATGCTCTAATGGCCAAACATCCAAGTCCCTAATGGCCCATCATCAAGGCCCAATGTCACACCACCCTAATGACCCACCATGACAGTTCCAATGGTCCACCATCATGGCCCTAATAGCACGCCATAATAGTCCTAATGATCCCCATAAATACCCTAATGGCCCATCATCATGGCCCCAATGTCACACCGCCCTAATGGCCCATCATCAAGGCCCCAATGTCAGACTGCCCTAATGGCCCATCATCATGGCCCCAATGTCACACAGCTCTAATGGCCCATCATCATGGCCCCAATGTCACACTGCCCTAATGGCCCACCATCATGGCCCCAATGTCACACCGCCCTAATGGCCCACCATCATGGCCCCAATGTGACACCGCCCTAATGGCCCACCATCATGGCCCCAATGACCCACCATCATGGCCCCAATGTCACACCGCCCTAATGGCCCACCATCATGGCCCCAATGTCACACCGCCCTAATGGCCCACCATCATGGCCCTAATGACCAACCATGACAGTTCCAATGGTCCACCATTATGGCCCTAATGGCCAACCATCAAGGTCCTAATGGCCCACAAGCATGGTCCTAATGGCCAACAAGCATGCTCCTAATGGCCCACCAGCATGCCCTAAAAAATTAAATGGAAAAGACGTAAACAAGGTAAGGGTTAGCCTGACAGGACGTAACAAAACAGCGAACGTTTCGGCAAAGAGCCTTTTTCAACGGACATACAATACACAACTAAAACGAATATTAAAAAAATATAAAAAATAAAATTAAGAAACTTAGCTGCGGTGAAATCCAAAGAATCAAAGAAAAGTCTTAATTTTATTATTTATTTTTTTTATATTCGTTTTATTTGTGTATTGTATGTTTGTTGAAAAAGGCTCTTTGCCGAAACGTTCGCTGTTTTGTTACGTCCTGTCAGGGTAACCCTTACCTTGTTTACATCTTTTCCATTTAATTTTTTATAAGCCTGATTGCAGTCCTACCCCTCAGCATGCCCTAATGGCCCACCAATATGGTCCTAATGGCCCACCGATATGTCCCTAAGGGCCCATCATCATAACTCTAATTTCCAAATATCATGGTTCTAATGGCCCACCATCATGGTCCTAATGGCCCACCATCAGGGTCCTAATGCCCCTCCATCATGGCCCTAATGGCTTACCATCATGACCAAAATGCCACACCGGCCCTAATGGCCCACCATTATGGCTCTAATGGCACACAATCATGGTAGTAATGGCCAACCAGCATGGTCCTAATGGCACACAATCATGGTCCTAATGGCACCCAATCATGGTCCTAATGGCCCACCATCATGGCCCTATTGGCCCACATCAGGGTCCTAATGACCCACCATCATGGCCCTAATGGACCACCATCGTGGCTCAAATGCCCCACCATCATGGCCCTAATGGCCCACCATGACAAACCATCAAGGGTCTTACTGAACCACACTAAACAATAATCCTTGCATGTTATGATGTCGATGTCGATGCAATAAGAGGACACAGTGATTTCATAAAGACTAACAAAAGCCATAAAAGTCTACTTTGTAGCTAATGATAAAATCACATTTCTTTGATCCCTAGTCCCACACACAACGGTATCCACCCTTGACCTTAGTCACCACCACCACAAGTCCCACACACAACGGTATCCACCCTTGACCTTAGCCATCACCACCACAAGCCCCACACACAACGGTATCCACCCTTGACCTTAGCCATCACCACCACAAGCCCCACACACAACCGTATCCACCCTTGACCTTAGCCATCACCACTACTAGCCCCACACACAACCGTATCCACCCTTGACCTTAGCCATCACCACCAATAGCCCCTCACACATTTGTAACCACCCTTGACCTTAGCCATCACCACAAAGTTGCATGACCAGTTATGTACCAGTTCATTAAACCAAGACTATTTGCCCTGTGTTGTACCACGATAAAATAAACCACACAAACAAAACACCTGTTTTGTCCCCGGTAATCAATGCTAAAATTTATGATCTGTTGTGTACCAGGTCAAAATATCAAAAGACTTAAATAGCAAAAGATGATGTCCTTGTTTTATCATCAAGCCGATTCACGCACAACTATTATCAATTTAGGTGTACAATATCACCCCAAAAATAAACATGTATTACTTTTGCCCATATATTACCAATTTCCACCTGGTTCAGGTAATGTATATAATAATGATTTCCCATCCGGTTCTGTTAGAGCTATGTAACCACTAACCATCTGGTTCTGGTAGAGCTATGTAACCACTACCCATCCGGTTCTGTTAGAGCTATGTAACCACTAACCATCTGGTTCTGGTAGAGCTATGTAACCACTACCCACCTGGTTCTGTTAGAGCCATGTAACCACTAACCATCTGGTTCTGGTAGAGCTATGTAACCACTACCCACCTGGTTCTGTTAGAGCTATGTAACCACTAACCATCTGGTTCTGGTAGAGCTATGTAACCACTACCCACCTGGTTCTGTTAGAACTATGTAACCACTACCCACCTGGTTCTGGTAGACTCTACCAGGTAGAGCTATGTAACTACTACCCACCTGGTTCTGTTTAGGTATATAACCACCACCCACCGGGATCTGAAGCGTGAGTGTTACCACCACCCACCGGGATCTGATGCGTGAGTGTTACCACCACCCACCGGGATCTGAAGCGTGAGTGTTACCACCACCCACCGGGATCTGAAGAGTGAGTGTTACCACCACCCACCGGGATCTGAAGCGTGAATGTTACCACCACCCACCAGGATCTGATGCGTGAATGTTACCACCACCCACCGGGATCTGAAGCGTGAGTGTTACCACCACCCACCTGGATCTGATGCGTGAGTGTTACCACCACCCACCGGGATCTGAAGCGTGAGTGTTACCACTACCTACCTTGTGGGATGACAAAGGCATTCAGTTCGACCGTGTTTGTAGGAAGTTGTATTGTCTTGTTTTGTCCAGCTGATACAGGCAGACTGGTCACTGTGGTAGAGACAATGTAACAATAAAACTAGGGGTGATAATCATTCAAAGTACTCAAGTGTGTCATTTAAAGTAGCCAAGTATGTCAAATGAAGTAGAGAAATGTGTCACAAAAAAGTAGCATTATGTGTCACTTAAAAGTAGCCACTTGTGTCACATAAAAGTACCCAATTGGGTCACATAAAAGTGCACAAGTGTGTCACATAAAAGTACCCAAGTGTGTCACATAAAAGTACCCTATTGTGTCACATAAAAGTAGCCAAGTGTGTCACTTAAAAGTAGCCAAGTGTGTCACTTAAAAGTAGCCAAGTGTGTCACAAAACGTACACAACTTTATCCTGAAAAAGTACCTATGTTTGTCACATAAATAGTACCAATGTGTTTAGAGTAAAAGGTATCAGCGTTTGTCATATAAAAACTTTAAAAAGGTACCTATGTGTGTTACATAAAGTGTACCAATGTCACTCACACAAAGAGTACCTCACTACATGTGTAGTATTGGTGATTAATATGTTTAATTTACACCATCCCAACATCTGTCAGTGTTGTAAATCTCTGATATTGAATAAAAAAAATCCTTTTAAAACCTTTCAACAACGACAGAAGCTTCAATTACATAATAGGACCAGCCACACCCTCCCCTTAGCCACACACAGACGCGCGCGCGCACAAACAAAAAATCATGTTAAGCCTGGTCCCTATTGGAATTCAGGACGTGTTAGCGCATTTTCGTATTATGTATCAGTACTTATGTTAGATATCAGAATTATGTAGTTATCAGTAATTGTGTTTAGATTTTAAACATATTTTTATGAATTTTCTTGTGTAATGAATATACCTGACATTTTTTTTATTTAAAAGTCATTTCTTTACATTAAAAAAAAAATTATTTTCTCTTTAATCTAACTACAAGTCACCACAAATGATGACGTAAAACTCTCTAAACTTTTACACATATTCTAATGACGTCAACTAAAAAAAAACAACTAATTCTTTTGCACCCTTTCGCACCACTCTTCAATGCCAGACTAATTATACTTTCGACTTCCGGCAATGGCGGCCGTTCCCTGCGCTAGTGTTACCTCTCGATTCGAAATATTTTTTGGTAGTTTTAACGGGGTTTTTTAACGGATCGAGTAACTGAGTGTTGATGCACAAATGGCAGGTCAGGACATACAAAAAACATATAAACCTCATGGGTCTAGGACTTATGGATGCTGAGATCAAGGGTGATGACGGACGGACGGACAAAACGGGTGCAATAGCGCATTCGACTTCTCGAAAATGCGCTAAAAACAGAGAAGCATACATAATGACACACACAAACACACACTGAGAAACACACATACGGTACACACATTGACACACACACACACATACTGACACATACACACACTGCCGTCCACACCGACACAAACACATACTACACTGACACACACACACACACACTGACACTCACACTTACACACGCACACGGAAGCAAACACGCACACACATGACAATGCCATTACCATTACGCCGTCCCTTTCAGTGGCCAGCTTTCATTACCACAAATTATGAGCCCACTCTTCCTGAAGAGTGATTCGAACCGCCTTAACCCATTACCGGACCCAATCCTTATCTGCAGCATTAATCTCTGTCACGTGCCGCCACACACAAATCCCGTCCCACAACAGTCGTGACAGCTCACCAGTCGTGTATTTACAAACACCCAGGGGTATGGAAAGTGGGGGGGGGGGC
>MUZC01000628.1:168313-179252 GCA_002072015.1 Radix auricularia | reverse complement strand
GGGGGGGGGGGGTCCACTAAGGCGCTATGACACTTGTCATTTGACATCCAACTGAATGACAAAAGCCATCTCCAACGGTGTTAAACCAAGGACCGTAACTAAATACTGGCACTGTTATGAGCCTTGACTCTTGCAGCGTTTACAGTTGCTAGGACCGAGTCCCCAGTCTTTATGCTTACCTCTGACACCCACCCTAACACCCCCGTCTTTATGCCTACCTCTGACACCCACCTTAAAACAGAAACGATCAAGCTACTTTTTAAAAAAAATATTATCAACCCAAATAATATATTAGAATCAGTCACGCCGAAACTCCACAAATCTCTTCAATTATTAAAACCGTTAATCTCAACAAATTATAGAAAGGTTTTTAAGCTGTGCCCCCCAAGATTAGTAATAGTAACAGGTTTAAACTGCCCCCCCCCCTAAACTAATTATAGAACAGGTTTCACATTTCTCGAGAGGAAATGTGAAAGTAGAAACGAGTGTTTTAAGGACGTCACAAAATATCTCGTGCCGATCGCCATCAGAACATAGATCTCCTCCTGCCTCGCACGGCATTTCTAGAACACTTCCAAAACAGCTCAACTACCTCACTCACCCCAAGCCTCCCCCCCACCACCCGGGCACGATGGAATGACTTGACTTACCCTGCACGACAGTTCCAGAACACTGCCACAACAGACAGGCTAACAGCAACAAGTAGTAGGAGCCCCGGGCGATCAACGGCATCCGGTCAATCTCCCCTCCGGCTGACCTTCAGTGGGGCGGTGGTGGCGGCGGGAGCCCCCTGCGGTGAATGGTCAGTTCATTGGGCGTCCCTTCCCCTGCCCCCCCCCCCCCCCGGGTGCACGCCAGCAGACCACTTTACTCTCTGGCGGGAGTCCGTTGATTGCAGCACGTCGATACCCAGATCGGATAACCCCGATTAGAGGCTGTTAATCAAAGCTGGCGTGTCAATTAGCCTCGGAGCCAGCACGCGCTTGGCGTCAACAATGCATAATGCCGGGTATATTCCTTTGAAGGCATCGACCAATCGCGTGACGTTTTTGTTCAGCGCTCCGAAATCTCTCGTCCAGGAAACAAAACAAAAGTCGGAGAATAAGAAAAACAGCATAGTTGAATTGTCCTGTTCCAGAATGGTTCGTTTCGCCGGCCAGACTGTCGGTCATTTGAATGAAGTCAGTAGGATGCTGGAGCAAAATGTAGTAGAGGGTTAGAGTCAAGTGTTCAGTGCGGATTGTTCAGCCGTGCGGTTCTGAGCCTCAGCACCGTCAACTAGAAATGACGACACCAAACAAGACACTGAAATTTTAGGTCCTCATCCGATTTCACCTCCCATGGGGGAAGTGACTGACTTTGGGAAATATAAATATACCCCACACAAATGGCATGCCTTTAAATTGGAAACTCCTCATAATTTCGGATTTTTGCACTAACTTAAAAAATACGATTTTTTTCAACTTGAAAATTTAGTCCAAAATTTAGGAAATGGCATTACAAAATGAGCCAGTGATTTGGTCGTGCTAAAAAATCTGGGAAATGGACAAATATAGGAAAATTATATCGACTTGGTATGTCTCCGATATTTTAAAAAATTCCCTTGAACACAGCGACGGCTGCTGTATTTAGAAACAATAGCTAAACTAAGAAATATTAGCAAATGTTCTCTATCAACTAGACGTGGACATGGCCCGTAAATGAGCAAATGTTCTATAGTCCCTAGCCACTAGACGTGGAAATGACCTGTAAATGAGCAAATGTTCTCTAGTCCCTAGCCACTAGACGTGGAAATGACCTGTAAATGAGAAAATGTTCTCTAGTCCCTAGCCACTAGATGTGGAAATGACCTGTAAATGAGCAAATGTTCTCTAGTCCCTAGCCACTAGACGTGGAAATGACCTGTAAATGAGAAAATGTTCTCTAGTCCCTAGCCCCTAGATGTGGAAATGATCTGTAAATGAGCAAATGTTCTCTAGTCCCTAGCCACTAGATGTGGAAATTGCCTTTAAATCAGCAAATGTTCTCTTGTCCCTAGCCACTAGATGTGGAAATGGCCTGTAAATGAGCAAATGTTCTCTAGTCCCTAGCCACTAGACGTGGAAATGGCCTGTAAATGAGAAAATGTTCTCTAGTCACTAGCCACTAGGCGTGGAAATGGTCTGTAAATGAGAAAATGTTCTCTTGTCCCTAGCCACTAGACGTGGAAATGGCCTGTAAATGAGCAAATGTTCTCTAGTCACTAGCCACTAGACGTGGAAATGGCCTGTAAATGAGAAAATGTTCTCTAGTCACTAGCCACTAGACGTGGAAATGGCCCGTTAACGAGAAAATGTTCCTTAGTCCCTAGACGCGGACATGTTCCTTAAACTTGGAAATGCTAACTGACGTATGAGTAGCCAGTCGACAATGCACGTCTAATGCCGTGTACAATGGCACATTCCGTTCACTAGTTACGGTGTCAATTAGCGATCACTCATGCTGGCGGCCAGCAAGCAAACAACGCTGTCAGTCAGCAGTCATTAACGTTGTCAGCACTCATTTTATTTATCAACAGTCATTAACGTTGTCAGCACTCATTTTATTTATCAACAGTCATTAACGTTGTCAGCACTCATTTTATTTATCAACAGTCATTAACGTTGTCAAAAACCAATAATATTTATCGTTGCCTGTCAAATGTCATTTACCGTCTTGGTCAAAGTCGCATACTATATCAGTCAAAAGTAATAGATTTTACGTTATTGATAATTTCTTTTTTTCAAGAGTCCATCTATAGTGAACCTAAACACTTGTTTTTATAAGAATATTTTAAAATGACACTATTCAACGGGTTAAGTCGCTCCACATTTAGAAAAACTTTTGCAAGGCGTGTCTGAAAGACTCCTAAAAAAAAACCAATGACAAACTCTGCACACGAGAATGGTATTCAAAACTAAGCTAACATGGCACATTATTTTAAAGCTTTTCAATTAATTTGGTGAGGATTAGAGCGGCACATTAGAAATCTGTTGTAAACAAACTTAACATGAATCATAGCACACCAGAATCTGTGTTCTGAGATCGATCACGATAGACATGTGGGTACTGATGCTACGGCGCCTGGCTGCGATTGGTGAAAAAACATTCACAGAGAGCTTGATACGGCCCAGTAAACAACATTGTGATAGGAACAAGCACAGGGAACTCCTAGAGCCCAGTCTATAGTATTGTGAATGTAACACACAGGGAACTCCTACATCCAAGTCTATAATTGTGATAGAAACACGCACATGGAACTTCTAGAGCCCAGTCTATAGCATTGTGAATTTAACACACAGGGAACTCCTAAAGACCAGTCTATAATTGGGATAAAAACACGCACAAGGAACACCTAGAGCCCAGTCTATAATTGTGATTGAAACACGCACAGGGAACTCCTACAGCCCAGTTAATAACTGTGATTGAAACACGCTCAGGGAACTCCAAGAGCCCAGTCTATAATTGTGAATGAAGCGTGCACACGTGTACTGTAGAAGTGATATGTTACCGCCTGGTGACAATGGGATGGACTCGACCAAGATTCAGCCAGGCCACAGCTATTTATTTATGGTCTACTCGCCCATTGACAGATGGTGTCGCTATAGAATATATATGCAGAGTGGCGGGGAGATTTTTCGGCAGTGTGGGCAGAGGAGATAGGGGACGATGCGGGGTGTGGGGGGTGCGTGCGGAGGGGGACATGTGCGTAGCTTGTGCGTGCGGTGATGTGTTGTGATGTTGGTATTGTGGTATAGGCTTGTTAGTGGTGTGGTTCCATGACAAAAAGACGAGGAGACAAAACCACAACCATTACAACTTCATTGTTTTAAAACTAGAAGACTAAGATACCGCCGCAAGTACGATTGGGATAATACGGACATTTGAAAATATAATAATATTTCAATTTCATGAAAATCAAAAGGAAACCAAAATTTAATTAGTCTAAACTAGCGAAGCTGCACGTACAAAATCTATATATAAAGTTCGCTTAAACGGGCATGTGCAAAAGAGCATGACGAATGATCCTCGAGGGGATCGACAAACCGACCAATCAGTTTATGGTTGGCAAACAAAGGTGGTGTCCGGGAGGGGAGGTCATCGAGACCAACAATGCTTCTAGAGTTCACTATCGTTGTTCCTTCACATCAAACATGCATTTCGTAGTGTAGTGGTTATTACATCCGTCTAACACGCAGAAGGTCCCCAGTTCAAGCCCCCTCTAATACATTTTTAAAAAAAAATGTTTTTGCACATTCTTTTCCCCTTTACTTTTTAAACATGACTTCGTAACACGGCTGTAAATTTTGTTTCTTAACATTGGGATAACTTCGGAGTCGTGCTCTCAGTTGTTCGCAGAAACGGAAAAGTAGTCACACACTCTCCTGAACAATACGTTCTGTACATGAATACTTTAGGAGTTCGTGTTGGCGAGGTAGAAATTATCGCATGTCCGAAATACTTCCCGCCAATATCATCATTTTCATTTGAGAACGTCTTGAGTTTACTTTACCAGTCAACATTTGGCTATATACCTGCTAATTAGCGGTCTTTCCGATCATGGCCATTACGAAGTTCACTTGCCTTTCACACGTGATGACTTTCTGGTGCCAGCTATTGACAACGTTGGTATGTCCACACAAATTTTATTGCCACCTTATCACACTGATAGAGCATCATCATGTCTCTATTAAAATGTACAACCGCATTTCAAAACATACTCTAGTGAACGAACGGATTCCGCAGAAGAACTTCAATCCACCATTTGTATATACATAACCAGAACAAGCACAAAACGAGTGCAAATAAGCTTAACGAATGACTTTCACCAGGGTCGTCCAATCACAGTTTATGTTTGGCAAGCTAGGGTAGTGCAGGGTGGGGGAAGTGCCAAGTAGCTAATCGCAGTGAACAAGTTTTCAGACCAACAATGCGTCGGCAGTTATCCTCGCCCCCCGAGTTTCATTCACGTTGTTCTGATTTCTTCATGATGCAGTTTGTGTCTGTTCTCCCCCCCCCCCTCTTTCTTTGCACTATCTATGAGCAAGACTGCGGCTGTATGCTACGCCGCGGGTCGCATCTAGTTTAATATATTTGAGTGCTTAATTTATTTTGTTGAAGTGTGCATATCAAGGCCTAATAGACTAGAGGCAAACTAGCAAGCGAATTTTCTTCTTCTTCTGCGTTCTCAAATCTTTTTGAAGGAGGATTTAGATCACAAGCCCTATATCCGTTATGTACTGCGCTGTGGCTGTCAATTGGCTCAGTCCACCATACAGTTTATCGTGGAGGGTAGCTTCCTGGGGCCAAATGGCCGCCGGGTGTGGAGGTACAGAGGGCAGTTTTGCAGCTTATGTTCCGCGTTCTCGGCAGCTTTTCAGCAAGGGCACATTTCGGTTTCTCCAATTCGAAGTTTGCGGAACATGTGCTGCCTAAGTTTGTTGTGGCCCGTCCTTAGCCTGAATAAGATGTTCTGAGATGGGGGGGGGGGGGGGGAGTTTAAAGAATGCATCGCCCTCTGGATGGTGGACTTTCAGCTGAGACCAGCTTTCTGCTTCACTTCGTTTGAGAAACGCGAGCAAGCAAATAAAACAAAGTTCATTAAGTGAAATACTTTTTCTAAGAATGCCATATTCCCTGGACAGAATTATCTCCTTATTATTTATGCTTAAATTTTGAATAGATTGCGCCTGGATTTTTCCATAATCTAATTTACTGACATTTAAATTTGTTATATTGTCATATAGCTTACTATAATTATAATACACTGACCACAATTTAGGTTCGAGAATAGTATTTAATTATTTTTTTAAAAATCATTCATTCATGCATCGTTTGGTCAGGGCTATGGCCGCTGTTCGACAATATTTGGTCTAGATTTTGTTTTTCAAGCCATGGTTTTGTCACCTTGTCGTTTCGACACTTGTCGTTTTGTCTGGTTACCGTTGGTGGTGCATATCGGTATAATGTGTGTAGGTGTGGTGTGGTGGTGAGTATCATCATTCTCAAACAGGATTGAGGGCTGGTACATATATTTGATGGTCATTCTCAAACAGGATTAAGTTCTAGTACAGATAAGACAATGCAATAACAAAAGCTCTAGTATAAATCCTATGTTGCCCACCTCCCTACTGTTATTTCAGATACTCAAAGACCCAAGTTATAGCGACAACAGCGCGGCTATTCCATAAACACAAATTAATCTAATCCAGTCGCGCTTGGTGTAATGTCAATAAAATAGCGACACCTGTGAATACATTAAGATAAGCCTTATTGATAAATGATTCATGGAATGTCCGTGTTTGGGGGGTGGGGTGGGGCGGACTGATCTGTAAAATGTTTGTGGGTCAGGCGTGAGTTTTAGTTTAATTCACGAAATGGTGCGAAACTATGGTGGTTTTTTTATCCACGACATAGTTTTTGTTTGTTTATTGTTTTTTTTTTTCCAACTTAAAGCTCCCTTAAATATGTTTACACAATCTTTACGTTAAAGAGAATAGACTAACATCAGCCTGGGGACAAGGGGACGTAACAACCAGCAGAAGGGGGGATAAGGGAGGTATAGTCATGCACCCCAAGCTGTGATTGTTCAATATTTTTTGTTAAGGGGTTGAAAATAATAATCAATTTTTGTTGCAATTTTAAAACGCGAGGGGGGGGGGGAGAATTTAAGATAATAATGATGGCTTTTTTTTTTATAGCGGTAACACTGTCCATGCTAGCTTAACATGCTCGTCCACTCTGATGTTAAAAAACACTCTTTAAAAAAAAGTATCCAGTATTTTCTTAAATTTGTCTTTGATGTCACATTTTTTCAAAAATTTCAGAAGAATGTTTCACAATTTTGGTGCCGCCTATTCGAAGAAGCGCACGCCAAAGGGACTTCCTCCTGTGTCTATCTACTCTGGGAACTTTCAGAAGGGACTGGGTATCGGCTAGAGCAGAGGTCGTCGAACAATTTTCCCCATTACCCCAAAATATAAAATTTTATGCTTACGTTACCCCCGGAGGCGCGAGGTCTTTCCCACACGACTCAAGGGTTTCGGAGGAGCGTCGTACGCTCACCCCCTCCCCAAACGGGTCTGGGGTTTAGCTCCGGCCGAAAAACGCATATTGCAAGTTTTAGAAGCCTGACAGCAATGTTCCCTTTAAGCTGCGCGGCTGTGCGGCCGCGCAGATGTCTGACCGATATTGTGGAAGTTTGGAATTACCGCGCCGCAAATTTTGTAAAATAAACAAATAGATGTAGTGCAACTGTCTAAAATTAATATAAAAAGGTTTGTTAGTAGATAGTTTAAATCCAGATGACAAGCAGATCCGTATTTCAATGGGAATTTATTTGATACACATTTATTTATTTGATTAGTCTACAGTCGAATATAATGATTGTAACGATTGTAGGCTTAATGCCCTGACAATTTGTGATATAATTATAATGATTAAATAGGACATAATGCGATAATGTCGGATGAGCAGGCATTTACTTTAAAAACTAACTGAAATTATTGGACGCCCTCCTAAAGCCAATTGTTGAAAGCCTTCGCAGCATTTGACAACCGAACATGTGTCAGATATATATGCTTTTTTATTTTATTTTTTAAAATTTTAATTATTATTATTTTGAAAAGCTGCAATCCTTTCTCTGACTTAAATTATATTTATATCCCTTTCCCCCACCCTTAAATTCTCTGTTCAACACATTCATATGCTCAAAAATATCAACTAAGTGTGCAAAATGTGCTACTCAACAGTAGTTTATAAATTTCTCTGCTAAGCTTGCTTTTGACCAGCCAGAAATGTTTGAAAGGCCCACACACACTGTATTCAGCCACGCAAAAGCCACCGTACCTGTGTGTGATAAGACTCGCTCCATGTGGGAGCCGGACCTATGGTTGGTCCGCCGGAATGGTTTGGCCCCTACGTGGCCCGGGAGATGAGTAAGGTGTAGACCCGACTATACCTGAAACTAACAAACCAGATGGAAATGTCAAATTTACCAGAACCCCCCAGGAGTTTAGGGGGGAAGGGCTCGACCTTAGCGAGAGGTCTGGTGAAGGTAACGGGGAGAGCTGTACTCCCAGTACCTAACAGAGCCCGGCACGGCAAGCCGAAGACCGAAAGTTCCTCCGGACAAGGGACATAACGCAAACGCTGCGTCCTCAATGGAATGAAGATTTCTGTCCAACCCCCTCAAATGGACTACAAAAATACGAATTCTTCAGCAGGACGTGGCGCCGTCCTTCTAACGCGCCCCCAGAAGATGCTTCGGAGCGGGGCGTCTCGAGGGTTGGCTATCCCCTCCTCCTCTATTGCTGGTGACGAACGACAGGCCGGCATAAGTTGTAAAGCACACTGACCGTGTACGAAAGGCTGCTGAGAGCCAGTCTACCCATACTCTCAATGTATTACAGTTGAATGTGTGTGGAATCCGTCCCAAAACACAGGAAGTGCTCAAGCTACTCCACGAACGAGAAGTGGACGTAGCACTCTTCCAAGTAACGCTTCTGAAAGGGAAGCCGTTTCACCTTAAAGAATATTCGCTGTATCACTGTAAGTGTGGCCCCAGGTGTCGGGGGATAACCACAGCGGTGAGAGACGACCTTGTGGTTGAGGTTCTAGGCATAGAGTGCATCAACCAAACTGACACGATCACGACAAAGGTGCACAAGGTGATCGGGCCTACACGATCACCAATGTGTATAACTGTCCCAGAAACCCAATCTCGTTGCCAATTGGTACTGAGACCATATTTGACAAGAGAATTATAGCACGTGATTTCAATGCCCAATCACCTGACTGGGGTTACGCTGACCGGAACCCATCGGGCCGCTATATTGAGGAAGTTGCACTCAATACAAATCTCATCAGGCTCCAAAGTGCAGAGAGCCCCCCTACTCTTTTGCATACGGGACATAGCACCGAATCCCGACCAGACTTATCCCTTATATATCTGCGGACCTAGTGTCCCAGCACAGACTGGAAGTCCTAGCAGAGATAGGAAGCGACCATCTTCCAATATTGATGAGATTTGAGCTCAGAACGACAAAAGCACGGTGCGAGCAGCGCCATTGGCAGTTCCGGAAAGCTAACTGGGATCGGTATGTGAGCGAGTCTCACATACAGTTACTACCACTTAACGTCGAGGTGGACGACGTTGATGTGTGTTATCGATAAGTGTGCAGCGCGATACTCGGTGCGGCAAGGAAAACGATACCGAGATCGAATGGAAAACAGAAATTTCGGCCTTATTGGAACAAGAACCTGAAGGAGCTAGTGAAGCTGCGAGCGAAGGCCCGGAAAAAGGTAGTTAAATTGAAGACACCCGAAGCTCGAAGGGCGTACAATCGATTGACGGCTGAAGTCCGGGACGCGGTACAGAAGGCTAAAAAGGCAAAATGGGTTGGTACGTGTGAAAACCTCGATCTCGACGGCAGAAAGGTCTGGCGGTTGATTAACGCACTCTCTGGTATGGGAAAAGTCAGAAACCCGAACCCACTGGTGACAGATGGGGAAAAGAAAGCAAGTGAAGAAAAGCGCGCACGTGCGCTGGATAAACACTTTGCCCAAGTCAATCGGAAGACCAGAGATACTGAAGAAAGCCGGGCCATACATCGAATGAGAAAGGTGGAGGTTCGAAGGCAAAGTAAAGGCCCCCACCTAGAGGTTTTCACGGCAAGTTTCACTCTGAATGAGTTGCAAACAGCCCTCGATAAGTGCGAGACAGGCAAAGCACCAGGTCCAGACAAAGTCCATAATGAGATGCTCAAGCAGTTGGGCATCGAAGGCAAGAAAAAACTATTGCAGTTTATCAACAGGACATGGACTACAGGCATTTTGCCGAAGGAATGGAATGCCACATTTATCCCAATTCAGAAAGAGGGGAAACCAGGCGAAAGCCGCGATAGCTACCGGCATCGTGTCTTGGTAAGGTAGCTGAGAGGATGGTTAACGCCAGGCTCTATTGGTTTCTAGAAAAAAAGTAAGTGCATTCCTACGACTCAGGGTGGATTCCGCAAGGGACGCAAGCCGATGGATCAGGTAATAAGACTTGTTCAGTCTATCACGAATGAGCTACAGATGCGAAACCACACATTGGCAGTATTCTTCGATCTAAAACAGGCCTATGACAAGGTCTGGCGTACTGGACTTACGTATAAGCTCCAGAAATTGGGTATTACAGCGAAAATGCATGGCTGGATAAAATCGTTCTTGGAGAATAGAACGATAAGAACCCGCATGGGGGAGTCTTTATCAAGTGAAGCTCGACTCGAGGACGGACTCCCACAAGGGTCTGCCCTAAGTTGTAGGGGTGTGCCGGAATCCGGTTCCGCCGGATTTTGCACTACCCGGTGAAATTCGGTTCCGCCGGATTTACATGTATCCGGAACAACCGGAATCCGGATTTCGAAATTTGCCAGATTTTATGACTCACCGGATCATAATCTGAAATAAAAGTAATTCTCTTTCCCGAATTCCATACGATCACGATACATTTATCGATTGTTTCGAGCGTTGAGCTTGTTTAATGTTTAATATTCCGAACATACCAGAGGCTAGAGTCAGCACCGCTAATAGTGGCCAATCGGCCCAATCCCATACATGATAGTGCGGGGATGAGTAATTATTATTCGTGACGTCATCTTAACCGCATTCACCAATGACGTTGTAACAGAAATAATAAGCAACTATACTGCCCAAGCGCGGCAGACGACTATCAAATTGCGTCAAGCCAGCAGGCCTGTGCTGACCTAGCCTATCTATGAATACTTTTAGGGACATTGCGCCATCTCTGATTGGCTGGTCGGTTACCACTTGGTTACCTAACGCTCTTTGGCGCGGCCCGCGGCGCTCTACAAAATATTTCGCTACATTGAATGCTTGATATTGAGGTGGAGTTTATACTAAGGTTGTTAAGACCGCT
>MUZC01000628.1:143983-167547 GCA_002072015.1 Radix auricularia | reverse complement strand
AAAAACCAACGCCTCGCCCCGTCCGTTGTGACGTCATGTTTACCTCTCTTGTGTGTGATGTCGGTCAGCTCAGTCAAATCGCGCTTTAAAATTAATAATAAAATTATAAAGCTACGGAGTAAACAATGATGATAAAATGGAATTTATTTTTAAAAAACATTATTTTTCTATCGCCAACTCGCCAGAATAATTGAATTTTGCGGCGCACACGTTTCCCCTCCCCGTTTTTTCTGTTCAAATAAGGTTTGAGCCACACTCGCCGTACTATTAATGTGGTAATCAAATGCCTTTTACTAGCAGGAAAAGTGTCACTAAAAGACCGAACTCAAATTTGTGGGCCGATTAATCACCCGGTATCTTTGCTACGTCTTTCAAATACCTATCGTAATTTAGGTACATGCACTTCACTAAGCGGCCTGCGCCGATAAGTTTGTTGAATGCCTGAAACAGACTATAAACCGGTGATCAGAAAATGCCGATAGGTCACGGGGTCATATGCTTTTATAGCTTTCTTTGTGTTGATGAGACACAGACTATACTTAATATAAATAGAAACAGACAAAATCCGGAATCCGGAATAATCCGGATCCGGCGGATTTCGCATAAGAAAATCCGGAACCGGATCCGGTTGAAAAAAACGGATCCGGCACACCCCTACTAAGTTGTACGCTGTTCCTAGCATACGTTAGCGACATTCAAACGTCAATCGAGTGCAGTTGCGCGATGCTCGCAGACGACTTGGTTGTCTTTGCGTTCGGGAGGGACGTAGCGAATTTGCAGATCAGACTACAACGCGACCTCGATAAGATCGAAGAATGTGCCAACAAGTGGAGACTCAAAGTGAACACGCAAAAGACCGTCCATTCCATTTTCACGAATGGCAGGAATGCACTGAAACATGATGTTGTGCTTAACATCTGTGGGAAAAGGCTGAAATGGGACAAGGAACCAACGTATTTGGGCGTGCGGTTGGACCAGAAACTCCAGCTACACAACCATATTCGTGAACTGCGTGCAAAAACCACTGCCCAATTGTCACTGGTGAAAAAGCTAGCAAGCACTGATTGGGGTGCTGATGCAAGAACGCTGAGAGCTCTCTATCTCAGCAAAGTGAGAGGAGCCATTGATTACAGCCTCCCCATCCAGGCCTTTGCGAGCAGAACAGCGCTCGAGGACCTGGATATAGTCCAAAACCATGCTCTAAGACTGGTTTGTGAGGCGTTACGTACTACATCCAACGCCGCGGTAGAAATCTTGGCAAATGTGGAACCGCTCAAAGTACGGCGAGAGAAAGCAATACTAACTACGGTGGAAAGATACCGTAGAATGGATCGCAACGAACCCTGCTTTCAGAAGCAAGATAGGTAAAACGCACACGACTGAAACGGCCCTCCTTTATGGACGTGGTCAACGAGCTCGAGTTTTCAGTTAAACTACCCAAAAGCAGGGAAAAAATATCCATGGTCCCGGCGAGGGGACCTCACGAATGCTACTCTCCACCCGATCAACGTTTGTCACTGGCAAATGCCGCGGAGGGGAAAAATAGTCCAGTTGAGCTTCAGCACGAAGAAGCGCTAAGGACCATCGAAGCCTACGGTACAGGCGTAGTAAGAGTCTATGCAGACGGCTCATGCTTCACAGATGGACGAAGTGGGTACGGTGCACTAATTGAATACCCTGCTGGAGGCCCAGCATAAACTGAACTGTCTGGACCGTGTGGAAGACTAGCTTCGAGCGGGGACGCCGAACTAGAAGCAATTCACAAGGGTGTGAAAGGGGTGCGCCTACGCCTATGTAGACGAAAGAGTTTTCCAACAGTCGTAGTCTTCACCGACTCAAGATCCTCCCTGGAACTCTTGGGCCGGAGCTCTACGGAGACGAAAACTGTCGATGCTGTACTGGAGATCATTAACAAAATTAGATCTCGCGGGGGCATGGTCGTCCTACAGTACATTACAGGGCACGCAAAGATACCACAGCAAGAAAAGGCAAACTTGCTGGCACAACAGGGTGCTGCCCAGCCCCAAATCGAACGCCCGATGACCCAGTTGGGGGTAAAATTGTGGCTAAAAGACCATTTCACGGAAAAATGTCTAAAAGGTTGGGAAAATGGTGACACGGCAAGGATGCTTTACGATAAAATGCCGCGACAGCGCAAGCGAGATCCCTGGTGGCAACTGCCTCGTAGCTGCCAGTCCCTCGTTACGCAGATGAGGACTGGACATTGTCCAACAAACAGTTACTTTCACAGGCTAGACAAAAACAGGGAACCCGGCTGCCGTTTATGTGGTATGGCCGAGGAGACAGTGGCACACCTGCTGACCGATTGTTCTGCGGCAATTGGGGACGCGGTGAGGTCAGGCAGCCATCGCACTGCGGAAGAATATCTCCATGGCGATGCCCTAATGTTGAGGCTCACCGTTGGTATTGTAGGCCGGGTTATAAGAGTCTGAAAAACTCAACCCTCCAATGAGAATTTCACATATTTAGTGTGTGATAAGATAGTTCTGTATATTCAGTCTCACTATCTCTACGTACATAACGAAAAAAGTTGAATGTTCTTTACAGAAATTTACAATCTGGATAACATCACACAGTTCAAGTTCCAAATGTTTCACATGCAGAGCTTGATGATGGATCATTGGTTAACTTCGAGTTTGGGATTCCTCTCTCTTGCGAAAGCCGAAAACCACGTACACGACCCAACTTAGCCGGAGCTCCATCAACAGACACAGACCTGTCTTCCTATTTTAAATTAACCTTATCGGAGTATTCATTAATTTTGTTGGATGCATCAATTCTTTGGCATCGCAATTCAATGAGCACTAACATATCCTCTTTGTTTCGGTTAGAAATTTTTTGCATTGAAAGAAAGTGCCACTTAATGTGCAAGTTTAATGAATCAGTATATTACTAAATTGCCTTGATGTAACACGCACGTTAGCTCAGCTTTAAGGCATTGATTTTAAACGTCACAGAGGATATTGGGTGCAGTTAAGTCACGTGGATTAAGATTATTGTCATTCATGTCAATATCGTAAATGAAAGAAGAGAGGTTTTTAATTGTCTCGGTATGGTACGTAGATAAAAAATCGCAGAGATATTGTATTTAAAAATCCGTTTTTTGGGAGGAACAGCTCAATAGTGGGCTTATATTCCAAGCATAAACTTACACATGGAGATTTTTAAATTTATTTAGCACATTTTTTATGTTCTCAATGAGTCTGCATTACCCCCTAGAATTCACTTATTACCCCAAATGGGGTAATTTACCCCCTGTTCGCCGACCCCTGGGGTAGAGGAACGAACAACGAAACCAACATATTTTTAGTCTTTACTTAATAGCACCTAGGAATTGCAAGTTAAGTCCCAAGGACCCCGCTGAGTGGAAAAGATGCATATTTCTTGGGCCAAATCTTATTAAGATTTGCCCAGTGTACAGGCAAACAAAAGTGTTCTTTAGCGTTACAAGATAAGAAGTGCTCCAGTGTCCAAACCAATAAACGTGTTCTATAACGTTACACTATAAGAGTTTGGTCAAATGTCTTATTTTCGTTATGTAACAGGAAATCGCACCCCTTCCCCCAACCGACCCACTCTCACATTATATGATCTGAGTTTACGATGCACAATTCCCACGAGTTCGAGTGTTTGGGGTCTGTGTGTGTGGTTGGGTGGGGGGGGGAGGCTGGAGATCCTTAAACAGCAGCTGTATCGGCACAACGCCAACTAATATTTAGATGATAATTCCCCATTAAGTACTCAAGACATTGAATATTTATTTATTCAAAGCGAGAAGACGCCTTGTTAAGCCGGTACGTACAATCGGTCTCAGTCGTCGCGAGAATTCAAATTCTGGTGCGACAGCTGGTAGCTCGATAACTCCTCCCCCTCCCCACACATCTCCAGATAAAAAAAAGAGTCATGACAACTCCACGCTGGTTTGAAGAGGACTCTGTTGGGACGGTTACAAGTACTGCACAAAAATAATTGATGAAAGATTAAATCTCAGGTACAAAGGCAGAGCAAGTGGAGAGTTGTGATTTGTATTTGTTTTGTTACCGACTCAATGGGACCGTGTGCTGCGTATGGACAAAGCTTGGGAATGAATGGTCGATGCACATATGTGAGGAATTACCGAATACAGTACAGGCTTTGTTACATAAGATCACCTAAATATTAGTCAAGTGATTATACTCATGGAGTTATTCAGATGGCAGTACCTGCATTTTTATATATATAATATCACCTAAATATTAGTCGTTTGATTAGATTTCGTGTAAAACAGGATTCATTATTTGCTGAAATGTATAAGATCACCAACATATTAGTCCTTTCACTAGACTCGAGGAGCGGCAGTGTCCTATGCGACCACCAATATAATACTAACTTAATTAGACTATAATTATAATGATAAAACGAGTAATTAAGCACACAGTTGCCAAGTGAAAGTTGGCACAAACTTTAACTCTAGCGATGGCACTACCCAATAGACCAGACTATCATAGAGACCACCAGAGTAGACTATATATAATATGTCTTCGTGGGGATGGCTTGCATAGATTTTCTTAAATCGATGACGGTGAAGAAAGTCGACAGAAATATGCAAATTAACAAAAAATATGCTGATTATCTGTCAAGGGGTTCAGCATGGGAGAAAACTTACAGTGTTAGAGTGATCCCATGGGCCCTTTTATGATAATTTTCATGAGCCCCTCATGAGACTTCTGCTGTGTCTAACACGTTGTTAGCAGTTTTTTAGTGCTGAAAGGCTTGTGAGCCCTCAATGATGTGCACGTGAAACTTTTGGACTCAGCAGACCAAGGCTAACATTAATAAGTACTGGAATCGAAGTTGTGGCCGTGTGCAAGCCATTCACAATGTACACAAATAAACAAGATAATCAACTGTGACGCACACAGTACTCGATTTCACAATACTGTCAACTTAGGCGTACACTGTATTCTAACCCACAGTAAAGTCGAATGTGGCATATAATGTGTACACAAACCCACAATATAGACAATTATGGCTTATGGCGTACACTGTACAAAAAACACAATAAATAAATAATAATTATATATATATATAGCGAACAATGAACGCAAAAAAGACAGGAGTCCAAGAAAACACTTGGATAACTGTTCGAAACATAAACATTTCGACTGTTATGATTAGAGAGTTTTAGTTTTTACTCCCCATAACCGAACTTAATCTATCTCATGACATCATAGCCAGATTGAACATCTCTCCAAATTATTGGGACATCGTGCCCCATCTGTTCCAACGTCGATAAATGAGAAACGTAGTGTGGTGTAAGCCCAGGAGGGAAAAAGTGGAGGGGGGGCTTTTTCCCCTCAAACCTACTAACAACATTTAGACTTGTAATAAATATCGATTGGTGTGTTCAGCCATCCGCTAGCACACCCTCCCCGCACATACTCACCGGGAATTACCTAGCTGTACAAGAAAATCACATTCATCTGCCAAAATCAGCAACCGTATTGACTTTTGTGGGTTTGATTTATGGCTAGATTTCGGTCACGGTTCAGAGAGCAAAGACGCCCCAGGTGGGAATATTGAGCCACCGGCTTATACCGCGCTCGTGTAGGTCCCCCTTATACTTAATGTGGAGCCATAGCCTCCTGTCTATCAGAAATCATGAGCAATTTAGTTATACTAATGAAATCATGGAGGCATAACGTTCACCTTTCTCGACGACGAAACCTTGCTTTGGTCATAAAGAGCTGGGGTAGTCTAGATTGCGGGCCCTTGCATTGGTCAACATGGCTGCCATTGCATTGGTCAGACAGACGAGGATGACCTTGTTTGCGGACCCTTGCATTGGTCAGACAGACGAGGATGACCTTGTTTGCGGACCCTTGCATTGGTCAAACAGCCTAAGATATCCTTGATCAGCGCCCATAGTGTTATTCCCATAGAGTGGTTGATTCAACTGACTTAAACCATGAAAATTCAGTCTTGCCCCCTTCACCCACCCAGATATTAAGGACTGAGGCGATAACGACATCAGTTGGATTGGAAAAAAAAAAGATTCCGAGAATCCTGTCCTACGAATGGAGTCCGCAAAACTAAAGATCCCGTGCGAGTCCAATAGCACTCTAGAATCGCAACATCAGTCCTAATCATGTCCTGTCAACCCGCACTCTAGAGTCGCAACATCGCTCCTCCTCTTGTCCAGTTAACCCGCAGAACTCTAGAGTCGCAACATCGGTCCCTTGTATGTCCAGTTGACCCGCACTCTAGAGTCGCAACATCGGTCCCTATCATGTCCAGTTAAACCGCACTCTAGAGTCGCAACATCGGTCCCTCTCATGTCCAGTTTACCCACACTCTAGAGTCGCAACATCGGTCCTCCTCATGTCCCATCAACCCGCACTCTAGAGTCGCAACATCGGTCCACCTCATGTCCCATCAACCCGCACTCTAGAGTCCTAGCATCGGTCCTTCTCATGTCCCGTCAACCCGCACTCCAAGAATCCTAGCATCGGTATTTCTCATGTCCCGTCAACCCGCACTCCAAGAGTCCTAGCATCGGTCCTCTTCATGTCCCGTCAACCCGTACTCAAAGAGTCCTAGCATCGGTCCTCTTCACGTCCCGTCAAGCGCCCGGCCAGTCGTAAGTGACAATCTGTCTTGGTGTCCCACAGGGCCAGACGTTATCGACACTTGCCACGTAGCGATGAGGTCGACGGTGGAAAGCGTTGTGAGACCGAGCTCATCGGCGAGGGGTCGGGGGCTAAGGAGAGCCAGCTCGTGGTCGGAGCTAATTGTAAGTGATGGCCGGTGGACGTGCTCACGCGGGACCTGGGAACTCTGGGAAGACATACGTCTTGCTGATTGCATTTTAAATCACGGACACCGGTTACACAACAGCTACAAAGTGCTAGGTTCACAAAAGCTAAACAAGCTATAGCATGGGGTCCCTGCCTTCTTGGGGCCCCCAATAATTTTTTAATTCATAGTTGACACTGACTTAAAATATCTGGACTTCAAAAGGGCCTCATATCTCAAACAACTTAGGGCCCCATCAAATCTAAATCCGGCCCCGCGGCTACATCACGACTACTTGTTACTACACTGCAAACTGCTACGAGCGCGGCTTTTGTTAAAATCTTGGCTGTAATCTACTTAAAATTTAAACTCTTGAAATCATAGTATGATTGCATCACGAGAAGCAGTTACAGATATTTGACAAGTTACGTAAAGGTAAATGGTTACACTATAAATAGAACAATCTGGTTACATGTCGATACAAGACCTCTTCTTCTTTGACCTGGTTTTACCCAAATGTCAGACGTTCATATTTGAGTACACCGCCGATATAAGTACATAGCCAATGTATGAGTCAGTGCATGGCCGATGTATGAGTGAGTACATGTCCAATGTATGAGTGAGTACACGGGCAAAGAATGAGTGAGTACATGACCAATGTATGAGTGAGTACATGGCCAATGTATGAGTGAGTACATGGCCAATGTATGAGTGAGTACATGTTCAATGTCTAAGTACATGACCAATGTATGAGTGAGTACATGGGCAATGTATGAGTGAGTACATGGCCAATGTATGAGTGAGTACACGGCAAATGTATGAATGAGTACATGGGCAATGTGTGAGTGAGTACACGGCCAATGTATGAGTGAGTACATGGCCAATGTATGAGTGAGTACATGGCCAAGGTATGAGAGACTACGTGGCCAATGTATGAGTGAGTACATGGCCAATGTATGAGAGAGTACATGTTCAATGTCTAAGTACATGGTCAATGTATGAGTGAGTACATGGCCAATGTATGAGTGAGTACATGGTCAAAGTATGAGTGAGTACATGGTCAATGTCTAAGTACATGGCCAATGTATGAGTGAGTACATGGCCAATGTCTAAGTACATGGCCAATGTATGAGTGAGTACATGACCAATGTATGAGTGAGTACATGGCCAATGTATGAGTGAGTACACGGCATATGTATGAGTGAGTACATGGCCAATGTATGAGTGAGTACATGTCCAATGTATAAGAGACTACATGGCCAATGTATGAGTGAGTACATGGCCAATGTATGAGTGAGTACATGGCCAATGTATGAGTGAGTACATGTTCAATGTCTAAGTACATGACCAATGTATGAGTGAGTACATGGCCAATGTATGAGTGAGTACATGGGCAATGTATGAGTGAGTACATGGCCAATGTATGAGTGAGTACACGGCAAATGTATGAATGAGTACATGGGCAATGTATGAGTGAGTACATGGGCAATGTATGAGTGAGTACATGGCCAATGTATGAGTGAGTACATGGCCAATGTATGAGTGAGTACATGGCCAATGTATGAGTGAGTACACAGCCGATGTATGAATAAATGTCCAAAGTTTTAATACATGTCCAATGTCTGATAACATTAGCGACGTCTTTGATACGATAACACAGGCTCTGAGCCGCCCCCTCTCTGTTTCGAGACACGATGATTGACAACCCACTGCATTCCGTTAATACGCCTCGCATTTCTTGTTCGACCCTCACATCAAAGGAAGAGTTATCTCCCGGGGGCTAATCTGACCCGCAACAATACTGGGAAGGAAGCCTCGATAAAGCCCGCACCGGGATTATGCTCCCTGATATTGATATTCGCTCTTTGGCGGGTAGTCCGGCTTACCATATGGACAGAGCTCGCCATATGGACAGTCTGAGCCATCGAACAAGCACACAGCACGTGATATCAGTCCAAATATCAACACGGAATATTTGGCGTGATCCTAACTTCAATAACAAACGGAGTGACCAAGACACAGATGGCTCGTCTGGGAATCAATTTTTGCTTTAAATAATAATATCATACTTAAAAATACACATTCGGTAGTAAAATACGCATTTGGTAATGAGATTCACATTCGGTTATGAAATACACATTTGGTCGTAAAATAAACATACGGTCGATTTTAGTAATTTTCCTTTTGACCCGCATGTGTTATTCCCCACCCCGTACTCTGGCTAAGTACCATTCCTAGGGTTTTTTTATTCCTTAAATAAAAAAAAGAAATTATATATTTCAAACTATCAAACATATGGCAATTGGCCAGATGATGATTTGCAAGTGTTACAGGAGAGGACTGAAAATCCAAGGAAGTCATTTGTGGAAAACAACTCCCCCACCACACACAAACTGGTGTCAAAGATGTACAAACTCCCCACATCGGAGTAGTATCAAATATGTAAAAACTCCCCACAACAGACTGGTATCAAATATGTAAAAAACTCCCCACATCGGACTGGTATCAAATATGTACAAACAAACTCCCCACAACAGACTGGTATCAAACATGTAAAAACTCCCCACAACAGACTGGTATCAAATATGTACAAACTCCCCACAACAGACTAATATCAAATAAGTACAGACTCCCCACAACAGACTGGTATCAAATATGTACAAACTCCCAAAAAAAACAGACTGGTATCAAATATGTACAAACTCCCCACATCAAACTAGTGTCAAATATGTACAAACAAACTCCCCAAACATCACACTGGTATCAAATATGTACAAACTCCCTGCACTTTGTTTCAAGTTCGATACCTGAAGTATTAAAGAACATTCAACAGTCATGGGACAGGGGAGGAAGTGTGGAGAAATGGATTCATAACTGAAATCTTATCAGAAACCGAATTTTTCACCAAATGAATTCAATGTGCATGCTGGACAGAATCGACCATCAACTACTGCTGGACAGAATCGACTATCAACAACTGCTGGACATAATCGACTATCAACTACTGCTTTATTTCGACCATCAACTACTGCTGTATTTCGACCATCAACTACTGCTGGACATAATCGACCATCAACTAGTGCTGGACATAATCGACTATTAACTACCGCTGGACATAATCAACCATCAACTACTGCTGGACATAATCGACCATCAACTAATAATAAACGGCGTCCATTGTGCGCTGGGTATGTCACTAAGAAATCCGTATTACACGTCACTAAGAAATCCGTATTACACGTCATGTATGCTGGACATAATTTTAGTCAAATCTTTTTTGTTTTAATCGGTGTCTTCATATCAAGCTTCAACATAACCTTGGTCCAAAATGTAAAAAAATTGTCAGTATGGCAAATTACATATGACTAATGTCGTAATTTACAAAACATTCATAAAGTCATAATTTAGACATGTTATATTTTTCAAGCATCACACAAGAATACAATGTCTTTCAAACACTTCTCAGTTCTGACCTACTTTACTTACTATAGACCAGGGGTCTACAAACTACGGCCCGCGGGCCAGGGCGGCCTTCTCAGCTGGCCCTTGGAGATTTTTTAATCTTCGAAAAATTTACTACTTTTACCTACAGTTTACACAAAACTGTGTGAAGTCGGCCCTGAAACTGCTGTCTGACTGTTAATGTGGATCTCCCGCAGATAAGTTTGAAGACCCCTGCTATAGACAAAACATCACTCACACATTTGGGATCACACCGACCTAGTTTGTCCCCACACAGCTAACATAGTACATCAAGATACCAATCAATATAAACATCTTGAGTGTTATATCATATCGACCTAGTTTGTCCCCACACAGCTAAGATAGTACATCAAGATGCCAATAAATCCAAACATCTTGAGTGTTATATCATATCGACCTAGTTTATCCCCACACAGCTAAGATAGTACATCAAGATGCCAATCAATCCAAACATCTTGAGTATAATTATCATATCGACCTAGTTTGTCCCCACACAGCTAAGATAGTACATCAAGATACCAATCAATCCAAACTACTCTTATAACAGATCAATCAATCCAAACATCTTGAGTATTATTATCATATCAACCTAGTTTGTCCCCACACAGCTAACATAGTACATCAAGATACCAATCAATATAAACATCTTGAGTGTTATATCATATCGACCTAGTTTGTCCCCACACAGCTAAGATAGTACATCAAGATACCAATCAATCCAAACTACTCTTATAACAGATTTAACACTCTGCACTCTGGACTGTGTTGGGGCGGGGGGGGGGGGGGGGGGGGGGGGGGGGGGACATGATCGATAAGAGGTCACACCTGCTGCATGTCCTTATCATTAAATTTGATTTTACATATGTTTGCCCCAGAGAGTTATTTTTTTTAATCCAACAAGACCAACTGTTCTGTCTGGGGGTGGTAAATTTGAACGTGGTCCAGACATTACAAAATTTTTAATTAAGACACCCACAATACGTATTTTGTGAGGAGGTTGGGGTGTTTAATACTAAGAACAAAACACATTCCCCACTGAAAGTTAAAAGTATTATATTTTTTTACCCAATTTTCTAATCTGAACCATCTACCATTCCAATCTGAATAATCTGTCATTCCAATCTGAATTATCTATCATTCCAATCTGAACTATCTATCATTCCAATCTGAACCATCTATCATTCTAAACTGAAGCATCTATTATTCCAATCTGAACCATCTATCATTCTAAACTGAAGCATCTATCATTCTAAACTGAACGATCTATCATTCCAATTTGAACCATTTATCAATCCAATTGAACCATCTGTCATTCCAATCTTAATCATCTATTATTCCAATCTGAATCATCTATCATTCCAATCTGAGTCATCTATCATTCCAATCTGAATGAATTATGGACACTTCGACCCAGGACAGTTTGAGGCTGCCAGTTTGACCACAGGACGTTTCAACCCCGGTCAGTTTGACCCAGGGCGATTCGACCCTGGACAGTTTGATCACAGGACGTTTCGACCCTTTTGTATCTACTCCATAGAAATTATTTTTCTATATACTTTTTAAAATTTATTGTTGGTATAAAAATAATTCATCATAATATTATTATGCATTAAAAATTAAATACCGTTTGAAATAGTTATTTGTAATGTTTAGTTTATGATGATTTGAAAAAGTATAAACACGTATAACCAGTCAACATTCAACGTACATTCATTATTGTAATAAATGCGCCATTCCTCTCAGGTTATTCCAAACCTATCTAACTCCTCCCCAACCCCAATTTGATGTAATCTGGCAATTAAAAGGCAATGTGGTCATATAGTCTTTTCTTGCTGCCAACACTCAATTTATTTGCTGTCCCCATAATCCTCACCAGCACACGTGCTGTGGTGGTCACAGAGTCTAGCCCTTGTTATATGTCATTACGTAAGCCCCGGAAAACATATGTATAACAATGGCTTTATGTTCAGTCAGGTCATACGAGCCCAGCAGCTTGAATGTTATTGTCTGCTAGGCGGCGGTATTAACTTTTGAAATTTTTTAAGAACTTAAAATCTTTAAACAACTTAAATATATACATTTTTTAAAACCCAATGATAAATTATGTCCTTTTTACATGCGTTTGGGATAGGAGTGGATATTCTGTTTGTATTTTTTAAAATCATAATATAATAAAAATTAATTTAAAATAATAAAGAACACATAAAAAACTTTCACGGTGTAGAAACGAAAGGGTCGAAACACCCTAGGTTTAAGCGCCCTGGAGTCGAAACATCCTGGGGTTGAAGCATCCTGGGATAGAAGAGTCCGGGTTGGATTGTCCGGAGTCAAAGTGTCATGGGGTCGAAATGTCCTGTGGTCGGACTGGCTGGGTCCACCCGTCCAGGGTCTAATCGTCCAGTATCGAAGTGTCCCACCACAATCTGATTCATCTATCATTCTAGTCTGTTTCATCTATCATTCCAATCTGATTCATCTATCATTCAAATCTAATTCATCTATCATTCAAATCTGATTCATCTATCATTCGAATCTGATTCATCTATCATTCGAATATGATTCATCTATCACTCCAGTCTGAAACAACTATCATTCCAATCTGATTCATCTATCATTCCAATCTGATTCATCTATCATTCGAATCTGATTCATCTATCATTTGAATATGATTCATCTATCATTCCAATCTGATTCATCTATCATTCGAATATGATTCATCTATCATTCCAGTCTGAAACAACTATCATTCCAATCTGATTCATCTGTCATTCCAATCTGATTCATCTGTCATTCCAATCTGATTCATCTGTCATTCCAATCTGATTCATCTATCATTCCAGTCTGAAACAACTATCATTCCAATCTGATTCATCTATCATTCCAATCTGATTCATCTATCATTCAAATCTGATTCATCTATCATTCGAATATGATTCATCTATCATTCAAATCTAATTCATCTATCATTCCAATCTGATTCATCTATCACTCCAGTCTGAAACAACTATCATTCCAATCTGATTCATCTATCACTCCAGTCTGAAACAACTATCATTCCAATCTGATTCATCTATCACTACAGTCTGAAACAACTATCATTCAAATCTGATTCATCTATCACTCCAGTCTGAAACAACTATCATTCCAATCTGATTCATCTATCACTCCAGTCTGAAACAACTATCATTAATCTGATTCATCTATCATTCCAATCTGATTCATCTATCATTCCAATCTAATTCATCTATCATTCCAATCTGATTCATCTATCATTCCAATCTCATTCATCTATCACTCCAGTCTGAAACAACTATCATTCCAATCTAATTCATCTATCATTCCAATCTGATTCATCTATCATTCAAATCTGATTCATCTATCATTCCAATCTGATTCATCTATCAGTCCAATCTGATTCATCTATCATTCCAATCTGATTCATCTATCATTCAAATCTGATTCATCTATCATTCCAATCTGATTCATCTATCATTCAAATCTAATTCATCTATCATTCAAATCTGATTCATCTATCATTCCAATCTGATTCATCTATCATTCCAATCTGGTTCATCTATCATTCCAATCTGATTCATCTATCATTCTAGTATGAAACAACTATCATTCCGGGTAATTAAATATGTTGAAAACTTCCATCCGCACAACATACACGCACCACGTACATTGCAAACCGTCTCCATGCGTAGGTTTCCTTGTTGTGAAATGATATTTAGCTAGGCCGCAAAGGTAAAGAGCTTAAATTTGTTAATGAGAATATAAGTTTAAACTTGCAGATGAGAAGACAATTAGTTTGAATTTTTACTCATGAGAGAAATGTGGGTCAGTTACAAACCAAAAAATGTGACACTGCTGGCACCCCCTTGCAAAAAGAAAAAAAAATGTTAAGAGCAATCATAGAATAGCTCACCATGACAGATGTCAAAAGACTGTCTAGACTCATGGTGAATTTCCCCTTGACAGATTTCAAAAGTCTGTCTAGACCGATGGCAAAGTTTCATTCTAACTGTTGTAATGAGAGTTGCAAAGCAACAATTTATAAAGTTGATAGAAGTTCATTTGAGAAAATTCATACACATTCTGCGTCCTTCCAATTACATGAAATTGGAAATAAATTAGGGGGCCTGTGGACTGATTTCAAGGAGCTCACCAGTTGGACCAGAAAATGAAAACGACAATGAGATTGGACCAATTAACTCACCAGGTGGTGTTGTAGATTCTGGAGGCTTGGTTGGCTCCCGTGCCTGTAAAACATAAACCACAAGCTGTTGAGAAATTAATCAGACCCCCCCCACCTCTCAATTAAAATAGATGCAAAAACCAAAATTAACTAAAGCTTTTTTTTTTTGGATAAAGCTATGATTTCTATTTCATCCAAGTCTATCTCTCTTAATGCATCAAAATCTTGAGCACATTTATTTGCTTGTTTAGTCAACAGTGATACACATAAGATCCTTTAGATTAGCCCTTCACTTATGTAAAACAACACTCAAATCTAAACCTTTGAAAGAATCATAAAAATTATAACAATCCCCGTACACCCCGTAAATTTAAACAACCCCGTCCCAAAAACACGCATTTTTTTAAAAATAAATTTTAGAAATAGAAAACAACACCAAAACATTTTAAAAGATTTCTAAAATAAACTAGTTTTATGTGAACAATCCCTAATTAGGTTGACAGCATTTAGTGTAGATTAAGACACCACAACTGACTCACCGGTGTGGACTTTTCCGGAGAAAGTGTTTCTGTGGATGAAATGAGAAGCAAATCTATGCTGACATATAACATCAATACATTCAAATCCTTATATATTCGTCAAAAGTTTGCTTGTGTCTTAGTCCATGAATAAAGCTTTACTATTTTGTTTTCATTAAAACAGTTTGTTTGTGTATCTTGCATTTCAGGTGCCTAACAATGGTGATAAGCAAATAATATCCCATCAGCCAGCTAGGGAAGAGACTCGTGTGGCTGGGAAGTGGCTTTCAAGAGGCTGTATTATTTAAATGACAACCCAGCTTCTAGATATGGTGGCAGTTTATGCCAAACCATTAAAACTTCAGTCGTAAAATTCTCCAACAGGAATCCCTGTAGGAAGTCTCAACAAGTTGGCGGTTATTGAAATTTAGACTTTGAAGCATTATAATTATAACTGATAACTTGTAGGTCTTCTCTGAAACAAAGGTGAATGCAAGTTGTCTTAGATTATGCCAATCAGTGGGCACTTTTGTGAACTGACTGAGGCTCGGCTAGCAGGAAGTAAAAGGGAAGGAAGTTAATGTCTTTTATGAGCTCCTCCTTGAAAATATGCTGGACACTGGAGAATTTAGTAGTGGCAAACACTAAGCCAAAGGGTACAACACAGTTGGGACTGTAAATTCAGGGTCAGACTGTTTTAACCATGGAATCCAGCAATTAGTAGCAGTGACAGAGAGTTTTATGTCTAGTTCAAATTTAAAATAAAAACATCAACTCTGTTCTTGGTATTTATTATACACAATCCCACTAACCCCCGCATATTAGAAGTCAATTGTGGACAGAAAAGAAAACAGATTAAAAATTACACTTGAAAGGTAAAAAAAAAACAGATTAGATGTTACTTAAAGAAAATAAAAATCATAATAGAGGTTACTTGAAGAAGGAAGTCAATACTTGCCAGCTGCAACAGCTGAATTTAAATTTACCAATTGGCATTAAAAAATGTATTTAGCCTTGCTTGTAAAAAGTAGCTCACAAAGAGTCTTAGTAACACCCTTAAAACAAATTCTATTTTCTTGTTGATAATGAAATGGACCAGTGTACCCACCACTGAAATCTTTCCTTACCCTACCACTAAAATCTTCCCTCACCCCACCATTGAAATCTTTCATAACCTCACTACTAAAATTTTACCTCACCCCACCACTGAAATTTTCCCTCCCCCCACCATTAAAATCTTCCCTCACCCTACAACTCAAATCTTCTCCCACTCTTCCACTGAAATGTTCCCTCACTCTATTGATTGCTAAAATCTCCCCTCACCCACCTTGGTTGAGCTGACAGGATCGAGTAACTGTCTCAGTGAATCCTTCAGTGCACCGACACTCTCCTATATTTGAGACTGAGTCACCTTTGACCTCACAAATCGCATCCTTGATGCACTCCAGCAGGCCATAGATGCAGGCCTCTCCCACAAGTTTGTTGTGAGCGGGAGCTGGGGTTGGAGCCTGGGTTGGGGCTGGAGTTGGAGCCGAGGCAGGAGTTGGGGCTGGTGTCAGTTCCAGCTGCGGTGTTATTTGCACTTGTTGCTGGAGTGCCGCTGACAGGGGGAGTGAATTTTCAAGGCCTTGATCTTGTTGCAAAGCTGTTTCTTTGGGCGACTCTACAACACCATAGTAAAGAAATGTGTCAATAAAATATTTAAGGAAGTTGATTTTCAGGTGTAAAATTCAATAATATTATGATGCAAACTGAAGATTTTAGATTGTTTTTAAATTTGAATTAGTGTTGAAATTAAAGATAACAGCAGGGTGAGGCAGGCCTTAGATTGGAACCCCCAGGGAAAACGCCAGCAAGGAAGACCCCAGCACACATGGAGACGGAGCATGTTAGATGAGGCTGGAAGAACTGGAAAGAGCTGGGAAGATCTGAAGCGACTGGCAAGGAACCGTGCACAGTGGCAAGCTTTGACAGAGTCCACAAGGAACCCAAAGGACAAATGATGATGATGATGAGTGTTGAAATTCATAACACTTTTGAGATGAACATGAAATATTTAATCATGTAGTCTCTATTAAATGTCTCAATCCATTTTCTCCAGTATACATCTAAACTGATGGTTTTATGTTACACAGGTAAAAAAGCGGTTACTTACTTCTGACAACCATGACAGTAGTATTGTGCTTAATGTTGTCTGAAGGGACAGGAAGGCAGCTGTCTGGCATGCTGTCATCACACTGAATGTGATAACACTTTTCTATGGTGTAGAGGGCAACATCACAAAGGGCATCATTACAGCACAGGGCCAGGCACTCACTCCAGCTCTGAACTGCATCTTGACCAGCATCCTGCACCTATATAATACAGTTACAGCTTCTTCAAAACCAGCATTTCTAGTAGTGAACATTTATTTTTTATATATTTCCTTGTTTTTTTTGTGAGATATATATATATATATATATATATTAGGGCTGCGGAAATTATCGATTGATTTCTCGATTAATCAGTAAAATATTTTATCAATTAAAATTATTTTAATCGATAAAATAGCGATTAAAATTGAAGAACACGTGTTACAAGATGCTGTGGATTTATTAATAAATAATTTAATTATTTATAATTAATAATAGTTTGCATTTTTTTACGCGCAAACTTCTCCATTAAAAAACAAGATTTTTTAAGCTTAAACTTTAAAATAAGCTGTTTTTATACGGAAAATGATATTAAAAAATTCAACATTGTTAAAAAATAAATGTAAATTGCCTATTTTTGTAACTTCCCTTGAAATTTTCAGTTTAATGACGTCATACAGTTAATTTTTAGCTTTAATCAAAATTATCGATTAATTATTCAGTAATTTTTCAAAAGTTAACTATTAAATTCAAATTAATCGATAACAGCACTAATATATAGACTATATATATATATACATAAAATATATATATATAGGATCGAATTGATCAAACTCAGATGTAGAAAAACTTTTAAAAATGAAAACTATCAACCCTCACAGAAAATATTTCTCACCTTAGAAAATTTTCCTGATTTAGACCCATGTTTTGGGAGATGTGAGTAATAAATGTGATCTCTGATGATCTTCTTAAAATCTTCAGCGTCAGGGCTGCTATACAATGCATCACAGACATCCACGGAGTTATTATCTGACAAGAAAAATAATAACTACGAGCTAAAAATCATTTATCTATTTGTTTATTACACAAAGATTAAAAACTGACCCGTTTTAGACCACTTAGTGCAAAAAATATGTTATTTTTAGGCGCCATCTCTATATATACAGACACCCATCTTAGAGACCAACAAGCAGGTTTTAGAAAGGATAGATCATGCACTGACCAGATTGCCACACTGAGAATTATATTAGAACAATCCCTGGAGTGGAACTCACCATTATACATCAACTTTATTGACTATGACAAGGCGTTGGATAGTGTTGACAGGCCAACCCCGTGGAAGTTGCTAAGACGCTACGGTATACCACAAATGTTTACTAACATAATTAAGACGTCTTTCGAAGGCCTTACACATAGAATCATTCATGGCCAAAAAACAACAGATGCTTTTGGGGTAAAGACTGGAGTCAGACAGGGGTGTTTGCTTTCGCCCTTCTTATTTTTGCTAACCATTGACTGGATAATGAAGATGTCTACAGAGCAAAAGAGAAATGGTATCCAGTGGACATTATGGAAACAACTTGATGACCTGGATTTTGTGGATGATCTGGCCCTAATATCACACACACAGCAACAGATGCAGGAGAAAACTAACTATGTAGCACAGTTCTCTTCTTGTGTTGGCCTAAACATCCACAAGGGAAAAAGCAAAGTCCTTAAAATAAATACATCAAGCAACACCTGAATAACACTGGGAGGAACAAATCTAAAGGAGGTGGATCGCTTTACATACCTCGGTAGCATCAAAGACATGCAGGGAGGGACAGACGCTGATGTTAGAGTAAGATGTTAAAGCAAGAACAGCATTTAAACAGCTAAAAAAAGTTTGGAGTTGCAACAACTTGACCCTCCAGACCAAGGTCAGGATATTCAACACCACAGTAAATCTTGTCCTGCTATATGGAGCTGAAATTACACCAGCTGTTTCAAAAAAGCTTCAAGCATTTATATACACATGTCTCTGAACAATTCTCCGAATCCACTGGCCCAATATCATCACCAACGAGGACCTCTGGCAACATACACCTCAAGAGCCAGTGGAAGAACTAATACGTCAGCGCAGATGGAGATGGATTGGCCACACCCTCAGAAAGACTACATCCAACATTGTGAGACAAGCCCTCACTTGGAACCCCCAGGGCAAGAGAAAAAGAGGTCGACCCAAAATGACCTGGAGAAGGGAACTGGAGACAGACTCCAAAAAGAGTGGGCACAGCTGGGGACAGCTAGAGAGATTGCCACAGGACCGGGATGCCTGGAGAGTCTTTGTTTGTGGCCTATGCCCCAGATGGGACAACAGGCAATGATGATGATGATCTCTATATATATATATATATTTTAAAGACTGAAAAAATGATTAAGCCTGTCTGACAAAGCAGTTTCAAGGAATTTCTGAAGTTAAAAAAATATATTAAATTATTATAATAATATGAGCACTGACAATCACACAATGGTCACTTACCTGTGCAAACTGTTCTCGTCATCATTAAGGCTAAGGTGAACCCATGAAGCAAGGAGAGCCTATTTCCAATGTTCATATTTTGAGGGATCAATTACTACAAAAAAGAAGTAATTACAATCATCAAAGCAATTTATAAAATTTCATTGTGAGCTATTTTTATAAACTATCGGCACAGGTCATGCTGTACGTATTCGTCATAAAGATGTGAAAATAGGCTATGCTCATGAAGCTAAAATGATTTGCTGAATGATTCTACTGTTAGCAAGATTAAATTGTCTTTGGCCTAACAAGCATGTATTAATCATTATATTATTATTATAGATAGATATAAATATATATATTTAACGCTGATTTTTAAACAAAAATTCAACTCAATAAAAAGTTTTGTGAACAACCTCCTAAGTAAATGTCAGCAACCTGAAATTTAAATTATACATGCTGAAACAGGACGTGCTCAAAACTGGAAGTGTAATAAATTCATCACTGGTAACAGCAAATCCAATTAGCTGGATGATAATAATTTACATTTATGCCTTTATTTTAATTAATCCCAAGTGAGAGCATATTTTATTTTACTTAACTTTAACTAGGTGAAGTCTAAGCAGGAATAGCTAGTGGTTGCAATAACTTATAACTAATTAGGCAAAGCTTACATAAAAGTTTTAAAACATTATAATGTTACTGTCCTAGTACTTTTACTTTTAAAGAACACACATAATTAGTATTAGATAGAATGTAAAATAATACTCAGTCTCAGTAGTAGTTTTAAGTTATAAGCTAGTCTTTATTACACTTTAGACTAAGACTTTAGCCTTCAGCACGTTTAAAGTCTAGTATTTTAATGTCTAAGTAAAACTATTTTAAAAAGTTTAATTTTAATTTCAAACTCAAACCTCCAGTCAAGTACTACATTTAATTTAAGTTACGGTAATAAAATAAAACTTCAAATAAACCTACTACTTTTTAATAACAGTATTAGTAGTCCTTATTAGTATTAGTATAGTATAGTATTAGTATTATTATTAACAGTGACAGTGAATTAACAGGACTATTGCTAGTACTAGTGCTACTCTTAATTGACAATTATTAATAATTGTTATTTATTTTTATTATTTATTATTAGTAGTCTCTAAGTACTATATTACCACTTCACTTGAACCTGTGAAAGTACTTAAAGTTTGTGTGTTGGATTGGCTTAGGCCTCTTACTTCTTTTAATCTTAGTCTTCTTAGTAAAAATTAAAAATCTTATTTTTTTCTCTTAGTGTTCGACTTCTTTGCGTTACCAAGTTCGTATTTGGACTATCATACTATACTACTATACTATGACTATGACTACACTAGACTACAGGACTACGTCTACGGATCACTAAGTACGGCTACACTACGGACAGGCTACAGTAACAGCCTACTAATACTAATAATATTAATGAATTTAATGAAAAATGCAACACTGACTTAATTTATGGTTGGTAATTGTGTTTTTAGTTTTAGAAATAACATTATTCTTACTTTACGTCTTACTATTATCTTTGACACTTTATGTTTACTAATCCACAATTTAAGAGATTATCGATTATTCATTCTTGCACTGTCGAATTGAATGATGTGATTTATTTTATCGTTTACTACTTGCATGTATTCTGTATTTTCAAGTTTAATTTAAGATTCTACTATCTACTTAACGCAGTTATTACTGTTATTATTGTTAGATGTTTTATACATGAAGGCTGTATCTTTTCCTCTTTTTTAACATTTATTTAAAATTGTTATGAAAACAGACACCTTATCACAAAATTTGAACTTCTCTATTTTGTCACCAAAATGTAGGAACCATAATTATTTGTTCTTTAAATAAAAGTAAACATTTTCATTTAATAAAAACATATTATTTGTTAGTGTTACTACTTCTGGGTTTTTATATCTGTTTTTAATTATGTTTGTGCCGAGGGTAAGCGGAAAGTAAATTAACCAAAACTAAAGTTGCAAAATACTTAGAAGCCGGGACGGACTAACACCCGTCTTTCCGTGCAAATGCACAGAGTAAAAATAAATCGAGCGGCGCAAAATTCATTTATTGAAATGCGGAGGAGCGATTCGAAAAATTAATTTTAAAAAAACAAGCCCCAAAAATGAGACCATAAATCATTTTCACAATTTTAGTGAACAAAATGGGCAATCAGGCATATTATAAATTATCAATGGAAAACAGGTCAACAGGGTATGAGTTAGCCTGACAGGATGTAACAAACCAGCGAACGTTTTGGCAAAGAGCCTTCCTCAACGAACAAAAAATACACAGATAAAATGAATATAAAGAAATGAAAAATTAAAACTTAACCGCGATGAAATCCAAATAGTCAATGAAAGCAAAGTAGGAAAGAGTAGTGTGAGCTTATACAGGAAAGGAGAGAGTGGGTGTGGTTGTGGCAAAACGATTAGGTGGTCAGTGCAAATACAACATTCATCCCATGTGGTGCAAGAGTCCAATACTCTTGGATTAGTCTATTCTCCAGACTGACCCTCCTGGGTGTTTGTGCAAGATACCATGGCGGTTACCACCAGGTCATCGACGCCCATAGGGTCGATTCCATTGAAGTGTCGGGAGACAGGGCACTGTTTGTCTTGTGTAATCGCACGGTTATAAAAATAGTATAGCTTATAAAATTATCATTTTAAATAATAGAAATAGACGGTTCATAACTATCTTTTTTTAAAGCAAAAATTCGATTTTAATCTGGGCTGCTGTGTGTTTCATGCATGGCGAGATATTGATATAACATTATATCGCTCTTTCTACGTCGCAATTGGTGTAACTAGGATATTTTGCGCTGAGGGAAAACTTATTTTAAAATTATAAAATTGGCGCCCCCAACAGTTTCGTTTCATAAATTTTACTATGATATAACGCCGAAAGCCTCACTTTTGAGCCCCTGGAGCTCGGGGAAATATTTACGTCACTGCTCCATATTGTTACAACTTGGGCCTGCGCATAGTACAAAAGAGTTTAACTTTGATTTTCTTATTGATACGAGCGGACGTAGGTTCAAAATTATATAAGACATCTTAGAAATGAAGAGAAAATAACCAGAAATTGTTGGTGTATTCTGAATCTAAAGATTCTATTTTTCGCCTCTACTACAAAATGTTTGCAATGGATACATCTATACAGTGCTTTTTTCTAGCGAAAAATGTGTGGGGACTCATTTCATATTTGTTTTTTAACTTATGTCAGAAAATATTTTAATAGTCTATAATATAAATATACACGAATCTGGCCAAAAAAGGTATGGGAGCTCAGTTCCCATGAATTCCTACTGAAAAAAGCACTGCATCTATACTAGCAAACGATGGTTATGGAGATAGACATCATTTAGTAAAAGTCCTAAAAATTATGCAACTAAATATATTTTTTTTTAATATATAAAAATCATGTTAAGCCTGGTCCCTTTTGGAACTCAGGACGTGTTAGCGCATTTTCGTATTATGTATCAGTACTTATGTTAGATATCAGCATTATGTAGTTATCAGTAATTGTGTTTAGATTTTAGACATATTTTTATGAATTTTCTTGTGTAATAAATATACCTGAAAAAAAATTTATTTAAAAGTCATTTCTTTACATTTAAATTTTTTTTATTTTCTCTTTAATCTAACTACAAGTTGTTTGTGGTCACTGAAATAGGACTCATAAATGAAACATTCTAAATTGTAATCAGCTAATCGCCCAAATACTCCGTCAATTGTTGTTTGATAGATCGTAGTTGCCAATCTTGGTGAAAGTAGTTGAATGTTGAAGCTTGTTTCGAAAAAGTTTTCAATTTCTGCCCCTGGGCCGCTAAGATCTTGATTGAAGTCACAACAAATGATGACGTAAAACTCTCTAAACTTTTACACATATTCTAATGACGTCAACAA
>MUZC01000628.1:119524-131067 GCA_002072015.1 Radix auricularia | reverse complement strand
AAAAAAAAATTAGACCACCTCCAATATGATGTCTCAAAGCTTTACCCACCCTCCCCCCTTTCCATAAAAGCCGTATTTTCTATTTGAAAAAAGAGCATGCTTTAAATCAATTTGAAGAAAATAAAAATAAAAAGGATTCACTAAGTGTACGGCTGCTCTCTAACATCGTATCAGGCGTGAAGCAATGTAAAACGCCATTTAATAAATTGTAAGCAATCAAGTTTTTTAGTGGAATTTTTATCTTAAGCTGCATGCTTTGATATGACGTCACATTTCTTAAACAACCCTCCCTCATCATGCATGTCACAAATGTGTGACCCCCACTCCCCTAGAGAGGCTAGAAGCGTAAAGTTATTGTCACGGTCGGTCGGATACCGTGGATGTTGTGGCGTGAGAATCTCTGATCTTATATGTAACGTTTTCGTTGTGGGGCCGTCCATATAATAAATGACGTCAAGCGACTTCGGCTGATTTTTACCCCCCTTTCCCCCTCGTCACAAATGTGTGGACCCCCCCTCCTTTTTTTTTGTTAGGTGCGTGACGTCATTTTTGGACGGCCCCTTTGAGCTCTAGTCAGATAGTGACTTAAGATAAGGGCAATAGTGGGACTTTAAGTCAGTCATGAATTCATGAAGGTAGAAGGGCTACAAATAGTGCGGTGTGGGGTGAAAGGGAAAGCTGAGCAGAATACACATGAAGAATAGGGACTGACTGGGTCGTGAGGGACGTTTGAACGATGTGAAAGTTATTAAAACTTTATGGTTATGGATATATCGAGATTGATTAAACTTGTTTGAAATGAATCGAGTGTTGGTGCATAATTCTACTTCCAACGTCCAGTGTTGTACTTTGTGTTTCCATTAACCAGCCAAGACTCTTTCGGAGTTCCCGACGCTGGTCGATATCTGTGGCCCAGTGAGGACCTAGATAGATACCTTTAAACAACGAATCCGCCAGTCATTTATGGACGGCCCCTAATTTCCCATTACATTTTTTTTTTCAAATCATCTCTCTTTCTTCGTTGACACAAACACATTTTCATCTTTACAGTTATTAATTTAATGAATGAATGAATGACTCCATGAAATGTTATATTTTAAAGTTATATACTAAAATTTATTGTTTCGTCAATTTTTTAATAAGTACTTTTTATAAAACATTTTCTGTCAGAAAATTTATTTTAGCATGGGTTGACCCAGGTTAAAAACATCTGGCAAGCAGTTTCTTAGATAAACAAAATGGACGTTTTGTGACCGATTATGTATTATATAGAGCCGAAAAAATGCTTTAGAAATTAAAAAGACTCCTAAATTAGCGCTGTAACAGCTGAAATACAACATATTATAATGCATTTAATAAATTAAAAACGTAAGTTCTCACGAGAAAATTAAATTTCGCTCTAAAATAATATACGAGTAAAATCTGCAGGATTACCCGCTCCTTCTATGCAGAAGATAATTGCGTCCACAGACCATGAGAGATGATCTGTTGGCAAGTGATGCAGCGGTCACAGGCCACGGCTATAGGGGTTCCACGCATTACCCCAGCCGCCTAACTATTGTCTAGTTAGGTACCCATTCGGAGCTGGGTGACTCGGGACTCCTCAGGCCCCGAGAAAAAATCCTGTTTTTCGTGTGGATTCGAACTCGTGACCATCAGTATGACAGTCGAGAGCGCTACCTCTCGACCACCACGTCCAATACTAGTTACAATTTAATGATTGATGTCTAATCAATGATAATTGGATATAACTTTGAATAATCGCATAATATTTAAGTTTCTCTAGACTAATGGATAGTCAGCTAAAGAGTTAGTGGGTGTTATTATTGGCATTATTGGTTAGCGGATTTAATCCTGATACAGTCTTTTTTTTTTTCTTTTCTGTTGTTGTTTTGTTGTTTTTTTTGGTAAAAACCTATATCTCCGACCGGGCCGACCTTATCGGTGGCCATCTTGTTGCTATGGCACGTCACCGGCCCGGAAAAATAGTGCGCGCCCCGTGAATTTTCCGAAAATTCTAAAGCTATACCTAACCCAAACCCTAAAATTAAAATAACAACTATCCTTCATAGCAATGGGAAGAGACGCGACGCTCCGGTCGGAGATATAGGTTTTAGCCTTTTTTTTGTGTTGGTTTTTGTTTTACAACCACAGTGGACTCAGTGACGATGCTTGCAAACACTCAAACAGGCTTTTTTTTCCAGGGACAATTTTTTTATATCCCATGAGTGAGTCACTGTTAGCCTACTACAAGTGTTACTACTGAACTGAAGTTACTAGTTACTGTTATGCTTGTACTTATACTCATACTCAGTTCAGTCTTACTTACACTTATAGAACAGAGTACGGACTCTCACTTTTTAATTTTTTAAAATGATGCTTTACCATCATAAAGTCTTTCACTTTAATTAATAAAATAATTAATTATAAATCATTAATAATTAATTAGCGAACGACGGCGGTATGCAGGTCCGCTCAGACTCAGATTCTTGCTCAAATACTATTACTATCAATATCAGTGACAGCAAAATTAGTTTACCGTGCAAAAAATGATAATTTTTTTATATTTTTTGTTCAAAATCTCATAATCATTGTCATCTTCATATTTGTAGCCATTGGTCATTGACTCATTGAGTCACAGTCACAGTGACACTGTCTGTCAGTGGGTCAGTAACTAAATATTGTCGTAATTTATATTTGTTTTATTTGCGCAGGCTATTAGGTCTAATAATATTTATTTGACTCAATTAAACAACAATTAAATCAATTAACAGTAGACAGTGTCCTAAAACTTAAATATCAACTATACTAATACTTTACATTATCTTAACTCTTAAAGCCCCAGAAGGTTTTCAATAAACTTCCGCCTCAGTCCCGTAAGGATTTCCCGTATTACGATCAACCGGTTATGAAATTAAAAAATTTGCGTAAAATCCATTTAATTTATAATATTATTGTCATACTGACTTCATTTTTAAGGCTAATAATGGTTATTTTACGCATCCAAAAGACCGTACTGAGTTAGAAACAATATTTACCTGTACTTTAGTACTATTATTTTAGTAATAAAGTATAACGAAAACGTATCTTCGAAAGAAAACCCGTTAAAAATACCAAAAAACATTGCGAATTGAGGGATTTATATATGTATTTTTGTTTCCATGTAAAGCGCTGTGAGCCTGGCTCCTTGCTGGGATACAGCGCTATATAAATCATCATTTTATTATTATTATTATTATAACACTAGTGCCGGCAACGGCCGCCATTGCCGGAAGTCGAATACATCGTTTTTCAAGCATTGAAGAGTTTTTACTTTCCGAGATCTCATTTCTAACGAGATTTGTATCTAGGGACGCATTACGACGCTTTAGGGATAGCGGGAAGAGACGCATTACGACGCTTTGCGACTTTAAGAGTTAATATTACACTTTGTAGTTAGTAGGTGTAGATTAGCATTTCAAAACCGAGCGAATAATTATCGGCACGGTCGAACGTGCAAATAATTTTCAAAATTATTGGCACGGTTATGATGTCAAAACCGTGCGAATAACGATTGCCAAATAAAAATGTTCTGGATAGCAAAGATTCACGCATAATTTCAGAAATCTTAAACAATTAGTTTCGTGTTGAATAATAAAATGTACCATGTGCAGACCTGTCATTGGAAACCATTCCATTCATTCTCATCCTTCAACCTCATTTTCATTCTATTACTATTACTATTGTTTTGTTCTAGTAGTTTCATTCATAAAAGTTGGCCTTGTGCAAAATTTACTAAACTATAATAGTTAAAATTAAAAATTTTAAGTCAAAGCCGAACTTTGAAAAAGAGTTATTAATTTTTTGGTACATTTTTAAAAGGACAGTTTGTTTTGTAGTGAGTTTATTCATATGTCTTAATTTCTATGTAGATTATGATCTGGAACTTGTAAACATATCAATATTACTTAGTATTATCAGTATCAAAAATAAGCAAAATAAGTTCAGAAATACTGACAAAAATGCATATTGGTAAACCCCTAAGATTTAATAAACATATCTGCTTTTCAGAATAAGAAGAAAAAAATTACAATTACCAGCGCGCTCATTGTGGTTTTAAAAAAAAAAAATTTAAAAATTGGACAGGAGCGGATTTGATCCCACTAGCTGTTTTAAAAAAAAATTATATTTGTTGCTAGTATTACGACATGTTGTAGCACTAGCAATGTCTTGTCAAGTTCACTGCCGTTACTTTGTCACAGCTGCAGACACTTGGATAAATAAAAAAATAATTCAATATAGAATATAAAATGATGATTATAGTATAGTGAGTATGATATTCTATTGTGTTAACCATGTCTTTACAGCATTATGTTCATACTTAAATCTATGTAACATTTATATAATTCACAAAAGCAAGAGTGAGTATGTGCAAATAAGCATGACAAATGACCCTCCCTGGAATTTACCAATCAATCTATGGTTGGCAAGCGCGGAGGGGGAGACCCCAGAGTGGCATGTCTTGAGACCAACAATTGTTCTTGCGCTCAGTTGCATTGTTCCTTCACAGAAAAACATGTGATTCCTAGTGTAGTAGTTATCACATCCGCCTTACAAGTGGAAGGTCTGTGTCCATTCTTTCCACCCGTTCTTTGCACTATCCATGAGCAAGTCTGTGGCGTATGCTACACAGTAGGGAGTATCTAGTTATTAATATTAGCCTCTGGAAGTCTCTATTGTGATACTAGACTACCAATAGCTTGTAGTTGGTAGAGATTTAAGAGAGCTATTGGTACTAAACGCAATAGCCTCTGCAATAAGTTTATAAAGCATGGTTTACATCAAGCATTCCTGGTTGCATGGTAGTGTGTAGGATTGTTGGGATGTAGGGTCCGAGTTTCAGATGGGGATTTTTTTTTAGCATTTGTCTTTTCAAACTCAATTTGGATACCTGTTTCAATGCTCTATAGTTTTTTATTATGAGGCATCTACTACTACTTATTACTTAGGTAATCATGGAGTGTAATGTTTGGGAGTATCTATATCTATATAATATATATAGATATATAATTCTCAATCTCATCATGGTCCAACCATGCCAGACACCAAGCAAGTAGCAAGCTGTCTGACCCCATGGACCAATCAGATTGCAAGAAAAGGTAGTGCACAGCATGGGGGGTCATCGAGACCAACAATTCGTTGAATTGAGGTCAATTACTATGTTCATTCAGAGCAACAAAATAAAATGTATTTCGTAGTGTAGTGGTTATTACATTAACCCAGTGGTTCTTAACCTTTTGAAACGGGGAGCACTTTTGATGACAAAAATTTGGGGAGCACCAAAATCAAGGAGTAAAAAACAAAACAAATACACATACGTATGACTTTTATTGAAAATAAAACATTATAACATAAGAGTTTAAAATTATAACATGACAAACAAATTTTTAATGAATATAAATTTATTTAGAAAAATAATAATATTGAGCAAAATTTAATTCAGAAAAATATAAAGATTTAATGTGAAACCTGAGCTTGACGTTTTTTTTTTTACAAATTTCAGTGAAATTAGGCCTAATTTTAGAAATAGCTACCCTCAATTCTTCATCCAAATTAGTAAGTGTTGCCCGTTTTTTAGTTTTTATGTTGGTGACTATCGAGAAACCCAGTTCACACAAATATGATGTTGAAAATTGCAACAAGATTTTAAGTGCCTTCATGGGGAGAGCTGAGTATTCTTCTTGCACAAAGATCCAAAATTCCTCCAGAACCATTTCGGAAAATTTTATTTTAAGTGTATGATCCGATGATAGGTTGATTAATTATTCTTCTTCTTGGTATGACAACTTAATATTTGATGTATCAACCATGGCAAAGGGATTACATATCCAGTCATATGTTTCTACGTTTATTGATGGAAAATAAAATTCAATCTTTTCTTCTAATAAAGTTAAATGCTCTGTTACTGCTGAAATAATTTCGTCAGTAGTGTTATCATTAAGAGAAGGAAAGATATCTACTTTCTTTTTCTCCATCAAACGATTTTTCCAAAAAATAACTTTTTTCCGAAAGGCTGTCAATTTGTCGGTCGATGTTAAAAAATTTTCTTTTCTTCCTTGAAGGCTCATATTAACACAATTTAAATAATCAAAATATCAGCTAAATATGCCAATTTAGCACACCAAAATGTCATTTCGAAGATATTCCACAAAATCATCCATATTTTCATTTTGGAAAAAGGCCATCAATTCATCCTTCAGTTCTAAGAAAAGGCATAACACTTTTCCTCTGGATAACCATCTCACTTCAGAATGCAAAAGCAAAGATTCGTACTTGGCTTCCATAGAGATGCAAAGATTTTTAATGACGCATATTTTCAAAGGTTTCTATTTTATGAAGTTTACCATATTTACAACTTTGTCTAGCACATGTTTTAATTAAGGCTACTGGTAATGTTTTAGACACCAGAGATTCTCTGTGCAAAAAACAGTGAGTAGATATAAAATTGGTGTTTCTTTTCTTTTAATGAGCCTACCATTGATGGAGCACCGTCCGTACAAAGTCCCACACACAAATCCCATGATATTTTGAATTGTTTGAAATAGGAAGAAATAGAATCAAAGACATCTTGTCCTGTCGACAACTATTTCGTTTTCATGAATGAAACGAACAAACCCTAGTATATGAGCTTTTCCACTTATGTCAGTGGACTCGTCAATTTGCAAAGCATGACCTTTGTCAGTTTATGCCAATTAGTTTATGGTTGGCAAGCTAGGGTGGTGCAGGGTGGGGGATGGCAAGTGGCTAACCACAGTGCACATGTTTCCAGATCAACAATGCGTCACATCCAAGGTACATTCGTGTTGTTCTGATTTCGCCGTGATGTAGTTTGTGTCTGTTAACCCCCACCCCCCACTTTCTTTGCCCTATCTATGAGCAAATCTGCGGCGTCTAGTTATTCATATTTATCTGCTTACAGTTACTTAAAGTGACATTCTCAAATGATCTTATCTTGTCTTATCATAATATTTACTAAGAGACAATAAAATCTGTACTATACTAATAAAAATAAAAGCCCTCACTCACTCATCATGAATTATAAATTATCCAACTCCTCATGTCAGTAGCAGCCTGAAATTTTGGGAATTAGGATACCAGCAAACAGTCATTTCTTCGTCTTAGGTTTTTTCATTAATGTTTTTTTTTGGGGCGCAAAGCCGATCCTGCAGTACAGACAAAGCAAGGAGCCGATGGACTATTTAGTTTATTTTGAACCTTTATACCTTGATTACATACTAAAAATTCTGCTTTACATGTATGAAAATGAGCTCAAAAATAGTTTACTACCAATAGTTCTCTACAAGCTACTGGAAGTTTCGTACCAATAGTCTCAGCCTTTGTCATTAGGCGTAAAATCTCATTTTAAAAAGTAAGTATAATCTAGGGTGTTTAGAGTCAGAGTGTAAAACAAAACCTGAATGCCTATACGATTATTTTATTAGTTTTTGAGCTAGGAATTATCAAAGTGCAAGAAGGTTTGGCTTTGGTATTTTATAACAAGATTGTTTTAACAAAACAACCCTTTAATTAAATTTTAATAATTGGCTTTCATGATTAAAGCAAGAAAATTTGTATGGGACATTAAGCATCACAACAGAAGAATTCTAGTTTTTTAATTTTTTTATTTTGGGATATTTCTTTAATTAATGTAAGAATGCTTAATGCATAAAACCATTCCATGCCATCAGTCTCTGTAGTGGACATCTAGACCAGCTGTAGAAAATTGAACTATCATAAAGAGGTCTGCCGATTACCGATATGCATTATTAGTATTACTGATATTGCTGATACCTTTACCGATACTTTTGTTTTGCTGATTTGAGTATTTATTATGACAAAAACAAGTGGTCATATTTGATGACGTCCTTTACAAATTTATGACTTGAAATTATTTATATTTTATATGTTAAGCTACTGATTTCATTAAGACAAACATAAATGAAGAAACAAATCATACAATTTCATTTAAGTTATAAGTGTGTGTCAATTATGGTCTTCTGAATATTGTGTTCATTCTTGTACGTTACTTCGCTTCCTGTTTCTTTCTTTTCCTTGTAAACAATGCAGGAATATGCATTGGAGATTTTTAAAAAGATAAAATAAGCTAATACCTTAATAATCAGAATAAAATAACACATCAAAATATTTTTTTAATTAATGATAACAAAAGCAATGTTAAATATAGATTTAGATTAATTTATTATTTTTACAAGCTACTTGACCTCAAAACAATATCATAGCAAATGGCACGCAGTATTTTGGCTGTACATATTAACACTAGGACTCTTTTGGTTCTTTCAATACCGGATCGCTATTTTGTTGAGATATTTATTAATCTAAATGATTTAAAAAATTTGCACTTTTTTTTTGTGTAAATGTTTATTATTATGAAATGTTGGTGACGTCAATATCCTGATATCGGTGCCAATATATGGACTAGAATAATATCGTTTGACCCCTACTGTTAAAATATTTTACAAAATCTGTGAACTGGTTACAAGGATTCTTTCTGATCTTATGATCATATCCATGGCCATATATACATTACCTAATGCATACATATTTAACCCATGCTTTTTTTTGTTGTTGTTGTTATAATAGGATTTAAGTCATCCTATCAAGGATCAGTCAGAAAGTCATATTTCTGAGAATGAGGAGCAGGATTTAAATTTGAATGCTGGTGATTCAGCCAATGACAGAGAAAATTATCTTAAAAGCCCAGAATTCCAAGGGAACCTTGAAATCTTATCTGACAGTGAGAGCAACAGGCTGAATAATGATGCTCAGGATGTGACTGATCAGGTATGCTTTTTAAAAATTAATCGAATATCATAAAATATGTTACACATTGAATTATATTATGAAAAAAAATGAGATTCTTTTATTCTTTTATCAGCTTGAAGTCTTCCGCCAACAATGGCAAGACGAACTACAGCAACGACCAGGAAGTCGTGGTCAAAGTCCCAAAAACAATCAAAACAAAACCAAACAAGCCTTTGACATTGAAAATGAGGTAAACAACATTCATTAATTGAAACAGCATATTAAGGTGTTTTTCTAAACAGGACAAGTTGTTTTACATGCTTTAAACATAAACTCAAGTTTGCATTTAATATTCAATATTATGCTTTCTTACATTGTTTTAAAACAGGCCAGAGCATATTTCTTACAAGGGATGCAAGCTGAAGATGATGGATTGTTAAATGAAGGTAAAGAAAACAAGCTTTATAAATGTTTATCCAATCACCCTTTTATAGTCCCCCTACCTATTGATGCTCTTGAATAAATTTAACATTTATTTTTACTCACCACCAGTACATGCTGCATCTTTCTAAATAATATAGACATAGAGTTAAAATTTGTTACAATTAATTAAGCTTGATTTCTGTTAACTATTTTCATTTTATTGAGAATAACTGATTTTTAATTGTTGACTAATCACATTGCCATCTAGGTTTCCACAAGATTGAAGATACGACTTCAATAAATTAAAAAAAATAATAAAAAACCATTTTATAAAAAGTTTTAATTTTTTTTACAGCTATCTACTACTATAGAAAGGCGCTACAACTTGTGCCAGATATTGAATCAAAGTTAGGATCAGTTTTTACAAAGCCATCATGGGAACGAGGTATGTAATACCTCTAATAGTAATTCAATCCATGTAGGAAAACATTGATGATCTAAAGATTTAGGTTTTAATGAAGTCTGCTAATAAATAATTAATAATTCTTATATGTCCTGGTTGCTAAATTTTCAATATTTACCTTAAATCTTGTAACACCATCAATAGTGTTTAATAAATGTAAGTTTAGCTGTCTTTTTGTCAAATATATTTACATATTATAAGGCCATTATTTTTTCTTGTGTGCCTCCAGGTAGACAAGACAGTGAAACTTTAAGCCCAGAAAAGTAAGAGATCATAATGATTTGTAGAAACTAAAAGCATGATAAATTTTGAGTAAAGCAGAAATGGGATCTAAATTAAAATAATTTAAAAAAAAAAATTTTCTCTGAAATTTGTAGAGACATCTGATTACCTGTCTAAATAAATATTGTGTTAATGCCACATTTATGATAAATGAAAGTCAGTCTTTTTTGTTTTTTTAAAAAGTGATATGAAAGGTGTTTATATGACCTTAATTTAAGGCAACCAGATGTTAAAAAAACGAAAGAAAAAAAAACTCCCCTCCTGTCCAACTTAATGAAAAAGCATTTTAATATTTAAATCTATTTCTTCATATAAAAGAAAATGTCTTTTTTTTTTTTTGTTGTTACAGTGAAATTGATGAAGATCTTTTGACCCACTTTGAGCATCTGAGATTGAAGGATGAAGCTCTCTGCCAGCCAGAGTATGAACAGAGGGTAAGTTTTTCTTGTGGTACCATCTCCCTGAAATAACATTCTCTTCCTAACTGTTAGCAGTGGGTAAAATTATATTTTTGTGATTCCTTGGTACAGACATAGAAACATTCACTTAAAGACTCTGGGTACTTATCTACCTATAAATAAACCTGGGACTTGGTCTCAACAAAACCATTTATGTGATGGCTCAGTATTTAGAGACAGAAGTCTAAGACAGTCAAAAACTATTAAAACCTTCAACTTTGGTTTATGTTTTATATTTTTAAAAAATATCACTAAGTTGAAACATCTGCAGCACCAATAAATACAGCACTAAAATGAGCTGTGCACATTTTGTTTTGTTGTATTTTTCAAAGAGTATATTGTCTTTGGAGACTGCTAGTTGATACACACTTCTATGTATTTAAATATAGTTGGAAAAGTTTAGTTTGTATGCGTCTTCCAAGAACGTTTGGCCTCTATATGGCTCGAAAGATGATTAGGTTAGCGGATCTGGCCGCAGCCTGAAATCGAAAACTCCTAGCAACGCCAAAGTCCGGTCTGATAGTTGTTAGGTGCTAGTCACATATCATTACAGTCGCTGTATGGATCTTAGGCAGAGCATTAGATGCAATGCCGATGATGAAAACCAAAGTACCCGTCGAGGGCAATGATTCCTTTAAGCTGTGCAGCCATGCAGATATCTGACAGATGCTGTACAGCAACTGAGAATTACAGCACAGCAAATTTTGTAAAATACTGTACAAAAAGTGTATGTTTTGCAACTTTGCACCAAGTTTTTTCACTTTGCACATGGACCAACGAACCTTAGAGAGAACATAGGTTGGGGGTCGGGTAAATCTGAAGCGAATGTTTCATCCCCCTCACTAGCAACATCAGCCAACAGTGCGCCAGTATGAATTAGTAAAAGGTACCGTAAAGAACTTAGCAGACTCGAGCTCTGTAGAAACCTCCCATTAGGGGTAACACCCTAGGTAGGCCATTGAGGATCCCTCGCTTTGTATGCTTTGCCAGGGTGCCACCGAAGTTGTAGCAAGTTAAAGTAGGAAAAATTCCACCCATCCTCGTGAGGTCACTTTTAGTGTGAGGCATTTTTTACCATGTCCTCTTTGCCGCTGCATCTGAAGCATCAATTCCGG
>MUZC01000628.1:80047-115104 GCA_002072015.1 Radix auricularia | reverse complement strand
CATTTTTAATGTTACTATAAATAGAAACTGATCAAAATTTTGCCGTGGCTCTGTATCACATTTTATTCAGCATACAAAAATGAACATTTGTGCCAGGTTTGGTGTTTGTAGCTTAACAATTATCAGTTTGTCCCTCTTACATGAATTTCTTTAAGCTGCCATTTTTAATGTTACTATAAATAGAAACCGTGGCTCTGTATCACATTTTATTCAGCATACGAAAATGAACATTTGTGCCAGGTTTGGTGTTTGTAGCTTAAAAATTATCAGTTTGTCCCCCTTACATGAATTTCTTTAAGCTGCCATTTTTAATGTTACTATAAATAGAAACTGATCAAAATTTTGCCGTGGCTCTGTATCACATTTTATTCAGCATACAAAAATGAACATCTGTGCCATGTTTGGTGTTTGTAGCACAAAAATGCATGATTTGTCAACATAGAACCCCAGCTATTGTTGGATTAGATTTTTAAAAAATACCTTAGTTACTTGCAATGTTAATGATTTTGATCGTAAACTTATACATGAGGATCCAGTGACAGGGATCTTTCAAATTAAAATGTTGTATAAAATAATGCATGGTCGCTCATTTTAGGTTGCTACATCAGCAAGGTGACCTACATAAGACAAGGTGAACAGAGCCTCGACAGCTTCTACCGCCCTTTTCACCTGGTGGAATATTTCCGCTATGTTAGGTTTTTTCCAGATGGTATGTTATAGATCTCTACATTATTGATTTACAAAATTTTTTAACATTAGTAAACTTTAATTACTCAAAAGTTCGGAAGAGTTTCCTTTTACCGAAATGGAAATATTTATTTCAGGGCAAATGCATATGCTTGTGAGTCCCGATGATCCCCTGCAATCATTGCCCAAACTAAAGTTCCGCAACTCAAAATCCCCAGGTCTCCTCAAGGGAGTTTACAAACTCACTGACCACAAGGTTTGTTGCACGGGGAAAAGCTGGTTTCCTTTTTTTATGCACAGGAAAAAATCTCTTATTTAGAGTGAGAGTTTGAGTTTATTTCCTTTTCATATTTTTTGTCCTGAGAAACTTTAATAAATATGTAAGTATTTACGTTGTACAAAATTTTTTGTCAAAATGTTCAGGTGGCTTGTGTGTTGAAGCGTGTAAAGACTGAGGTCCTCCCTAGCAGATACAAGCGTCACCGCCAAGCTGCAGCCAATCAAAATGAACTGGACACGACCTACACTGCAGTCAGTACTAAATTAACTCTACTTTAACTGTGAACTCTTAATGTACCAAAGCGCGGTTTACCGTTTAGTACCAAAGAGCGGTAATGCGCGACTCGATAGAACTCTCTTTAGAAACGAAATTACAGAAAATAAAAACTATTCAGTGCGGGATGAACAATGTTTTCGACTTCCGGCAAGGCGGCTGTTTACCTCGCTAGTGTTATCGCTCGATTCGCGATGTTTTTTGGAAGATTTTACGTTTTTTTTCGAAGATGCGATTTTGCTATACTTTATTACTAAAATAATAATACTGAGCTACAGGTAAAAATAGTTTTAAACTCAAAACAGTCTTTCGGAGACATAAAATAACCATTCTTATCCTAAAAGATGATGTCAGTATGACTATAATAATAAAAATGGATTTAACGCAATTTTTTAAATTTTATAACCGGTTGATCGCAATTTGGGAAATTCTTATGATACTGAGGCGGAAGTTTTCCAAAAACCTTATGGCACATTAAGAGTTAATGTACCAAAGGGCGGTAATCCGCAGTTTACCGTTTTTTTTAACAAAGAGTGGTAATGCGCACCCCGATAGAACTCTCTTTAGAAATGAAATTACGGAGAATAAAAACTCCTCAGTGCGTGAAAAACGATGTTTTTGCCTTCCGGCGATGGTGGCTGTTTACCTCGCTAGTGTTATCGCTCGATTCGCGAAGTTTTTTTTGAAGATTGCATGTTTTTTTTCTTCGAAGACGTGATTTGGCTATACTTTATTACTAAAATAATAGTACTAAACTACAGGTAAACATAGTTTTAAACTCAAAACAGTCTTTCGGAGACATAAAATAACCATTCTTATCCTAAAAGATGATGTCAGTATGACAATAATAATATAAATGGATTTTACGCAATTTTTTAAATTTCATAACCGGTTGATCGCAATTCGGGAAATTCTTACGGTACTGAGGCAGAAGTTTTCTGAAAACCTCATGGCACATTAAGAGTTAATATAAACCTGAATATTTTACAAATTAAATTTTAAACAATTTGATCAGAACAGTGTTAAATAAGGATTGTAATTTGAGCCCTCATTAATATATTTAAAAAGTATATCTGAAGGCATTAAAAAAGATCCATTTGATTTAATTATGCCTGTAACAATGAGTTAGGACGGGTGGTGTCTTGCTATTAAGTGTTCGTCAACATGATGTTTAATTTGTTCTGATCAATGTTTGGTGACTTCTTTTCTTCCTTCTTAAAAATTGTTTTTGCCCTTTAGGACTTTGATGTTACATCAAGCGGCAAAAGACCCCATGCCCAGCTTGTTTGGTGCAGCTATGCCGTCTGCTCAGTTCAAAGGTAAAAAGCAAATAATGCTTCCTTCCTATGTGTATTGCTGATTGTGTTTCTTAGTAAACTATATCAAAAACTCTTATCTTTATTTTATCAAATATATCAGTATAATCTGACTACTCCAGGGTGCCTACATCTAATATCTTTGTTTTATCAAATATATCAGTATAATCTGACTACTCCAAGATGCCTACATCTAATATCTTTATTTTATCAAATATATCAGTATAATCTGACTACTCCAGGGTGCCTACATCTAATATCTTTGTTTCATCTAATATATCAGTATAATCTGACTACTCCAGGGTGCCTACATCTAATATCTTTGTTTCATCTAATATATCAATATAATCTGACTACTCCAGGGTGCCTACATCTAATATCTTTGTTTATCAAATATATCAATATAATCTGACTACTCCAGGGTGCCTACAGCCTCAAAAAATTCTAGTATGCCCTGGAAATCTCCTAGGCTAAAATATTCAATAAATCATGGAAAACTCTTAAAATTACAAAACTTCAAACTTAATGTCCTGAAATGGGATTTTAAAAAAAAAGTGTAATGTGAAAAAAATCATGATTATTTTTTTCCTCTTTCTATGCAGTAAGATATTAGTTTTTGAGAAACTGATATGATATTTAATTTTAACAATGTCATGGGATTTTTTTTTTTTTTCTCGTAGAAAAGCCCTGGAAAGCTCTGGAATTCATATCCTGAAAATTTAAATCCACTATGTAGACAGTGTCCTCCATGTCTATCTAATTTCCCTTGGGTGTCCATCTAATTTATCTTGGTGTTCATCTAATTTCCCCTGGGTGTCTAATTTCTGCACTCTGAAAGGACATTTAGTGCCATTCTTCAGCTCATTTAATTAAACCACCAAATATTTCATCAACAAAAAATTATTGTTATTGTTATCCTTCGGCAGGTTGACAGGGGAAGAAGTGATCAGCAAATTTGAGTTGAACAAGCATACTTTCCCTCCCCTTATTTTTTCTCGGGTGAAAAGTTACACAGCAGCCTGCATTGAGCCTCTAATGTAAATAACTTGTTGACATCATCAGAAGATGAAGGATTTTGTTGTTATTCTTTTATCAAGTTAAATTATGGCATATTTATTACTTTTTTCAAATAATTCTCATGAAAACAATAATTAAGCCATTGTTGTTGCTGTTCACATACACATGTTTTACTATACAGTTTTTTTCTTCTGTTTTGACTGGGAACTGGGGCCTTTGAGAAAAGCTGGTGGTAATTAAACGAATGTTTTTAACTTAATCATGCTAATCTGTGTTTAAGGTAAACCATCTTCATAGTCAACAGATTGTTTTACACTTTAGTTTATCAAATGTGTTTGCTGACTTATCTCTTAGGGCTAGAGGTCATAGGTCAACAGATTGTTTTACATTTTAGTTTATCAAATGTGTTTGCTGACTTATCTCTTAGGGTTAAAGGCCATAGGTCAACAATCTAATTTTAAACCAGTTGAGTTTTTCCATTTGTTGAAATATTTTCTTTGGCCAGACAGTTGGTTGTATTTTATTCAAAGACATAATATCGATGACATTATGCACAGCTGAATCAACTTGTAAAGATAACTCATCTATTTATCTGTTTTTAATTTGCATTATTATTATTATAGATTTATCTATTTAAGCTGAATTCCTATGTTTTTGTTGTTTAAATGTTTGCGTGTGCACAATGAAGGAGATATAGATCAGAATAAAATATATACTTGTGAGTGTATGCCAATCAATTGCTCTATGTAGCTAACAATTTAAGGACTTAATGAATAGTGGTGTAAATATTTCCTGTGGAACTCAGCAGTAAAGAATCAAAGACTTATTTATTATTACTTCATAAAATAACAACCAGTATCATTGGTAGTGGTTTGGATATTTTCCCCAAGAGATGAGGGGGATTTGATCCAACTAGAATGCACCATCATCAAAAAATAACATTCTAATTACATGTTAAAAGTTTCATTTGAACGGGTCACTTCTTCTAATTTTATGGATATGTAAAAAAAAAAAAATTTGATTTTTGTATCCTATACATTTTTTTTGTTTCATATGTTTGTGATCAGGGTGGTTTTTAAATGCTCCTTTGTAAAAAATGTTTGAGATATTTTAAAATTATAATCAGATATAAATTACTAATATTCATTTGAAAATTAACCAATGAAAACTGAGATAAGTCTTTATTTTCTTTAAAATGACAAATCAGAATTTTTCCTTCCAAGTGGATAGTTTGTGAACTGTTGTCTTATAAATCTTAAAGCCCCAGAAGGTTTTCAATAAACTCCTGGTTCATTCCTTAAGGATTTCCCATATTGCGATCAACTAGTTATGAAATTTAAAAAATTGCTTAAAATGCATTTTTATTACTATTGTCATACGGACTTCATATTTTAGGCTAAGAATGGTTATTTTATGCATCCAAAACACTGTCTTGAGTTAAATACTATATTTACCTGTAGATAAGTACTATTATTTTTATGATAAATATAGGAAAATCACATCTTCAAAATAAAAATGTAAAAACTACCAAAAAACTTCGCAAATCAAGCCATAACACTAGCGCAGGCAACGGCTGCCATTGCCAGAAGTCGAATAAATAAGCTTTGGAAAGTTTTTACTTTTCTGTGATATCGTTTCTAAAGAGAGTTCTATCGAGGCGCATATTACTGCGCTTTGGTAATAGTGGCTAGGCGCGGAATACTGTGCTTTGGGGCTTTAAGAGTTAATGAAGGTAAACAAAAACCTTGCCTCGTTTATTTTCACACTAGGTTTGAGTTTTTAAACAAAGTCATTTTGCTTAGGCTTCACTGTTGTTGGCTCATCCCAGTGGCTTTGTTTTTATCTCTTATTGTTTAGAAGTGTAATAATTTATTCTGCTTCCTTATGTATGCCATGCTACAATATATTTTATTATTAGTTTAGCCTCAACACTGAGGTTTTTATTATCCTTGACTAGAGATTACACTGTATCCTAGATGGATTTGAGATTCGACCTTCATCCTAGATGGATTGTGTGTGTTTAATCATATCAACCAATTGGATTCCTGGAATAATTGAGTTTGTTGTGTAGGCCTGGACTTTGTGTCAGTAACATTAACATCACCATCGATCTTTTTGGGAGGGTTTATTAGTGTTTTCCCTCTTGATGAACAACTTATTTCTTCCCCAATGTGTCACTTGAGTCGCCAGTGATTTCAATGCCGACTTGTTTTTTTTTCTGCTCTCCTAACTTATGGACTGTACAGATACAGAATGACTTTCACGACAGACTGGCTGAATTGAGCAGCTAGAGAAGGGATAGTTCAGGCACCACTGCTGTGGCAGTCCAACTAGGACATTGTAGACCAAGGATTTCCAATGTGGATCTGTCCTTATCCAAAGTAAAATAACTTTGATCTGAGATTGGGGACTGTTGATGTGGACATAATCTGGTGGTGTTCAAGCACTATTGAGATGTATTTATATTTTAAGGCTGTGTCTTACCCACACATGCATATATATTTATACTACAAGTATACGTGGATCATGAGTAATCTGTGATCAAGTTGTTGGATATTTTTCTCTTGTTTTGTTCATTAGCAGATAAAGTTGTAATGGTATTAAATCTCTCATCATAAATGAGCTGAATGGCTGTGTATACAAATACAGGGATCTTCACCATATCAGATGAAAGTTGACTGGTTGTTCATCTTGAACTGGTTACGTCAGTGTTTTGGTGTGCAGCAGCTCTAGATTATTTTATTTGACCATGTAAATAAAACAGTGGTTTCAACCCAGGGCTCACTCCCTTGAGGTTGCTCACTGCTGCTGTGGGTCTTGTTTGAAATTTGTTTGAATTCGTTGCATAAGAATTATTCTGTTTGAAACTGAGTTGCTTGTTTTAAATGGAAAATTAAAACATTTTCTCACATATCGTATCTTTGGTTTTCAATTTTAAGTGTCACTAATTAATTGTTTTCGTGGTTTTATTTTTGTTAGACTTGAATACTGTAGTAAAAGAAAAACAATAACAAATCTATCTCAGAAAATTGAAATAAAATGAGAAGATTAAAAAAAGTGAATTTTTCAGCCTTAGCTGGTAACCTATCTATCAACAACCACATAAATACCTTAATACAGAACAGAATTGAATAGCTGGATAATCAAATACATGAAATAATATGTTTTTGGTAAAATAAATCAGTATTTATTTTACAGCTTTCAATATTTTAAATGATTATTTGTTCAATTAGACATATGCTCCCATAAGGCATCATTAAATTTATAAAAATATAATTCTCTTTGATATTGTGACTATTTATTGACTACTGGTACAATAATGTTAAAAATATATATATATAATAAAGAAAACTTTTTCTTATTTTTTAACATTAGAACATTATGCTCCTCCGGTAATAATACTTGTTAAATAATTATATAATAATATTTTTTCCCCATGAATAACTGAAGAAAACATAGTGGATTAAGTGTGTAAATAACAGTTTATATAATTAACATACACTTAAAGCAACAAAAAATGTTTAGTACATATGTGGGCTGTATACAGTTGTAATATAAGAAATAAAATTTCAAATACAAAAACTAATAATCATCAGAGGAAACCTTTTGTAGTGGACTAATACAGTTATGGTTTGTTTTAAATGTTTGTCAAAAAATGCCAATAGAGCAATACTATGAAAACTCAGTTTAATTACAAGTTCTGCCATTTATCTTATCTTATCTTAGATATACAGACGCTCCTTCTATGCAGAAGATAATTGCGTCCACAGACCGTGAGAGATGATCTGTTGGCAAGTGATGCAGCGGTCACAGGCCACGGCTATAGGGGTTCCACGCATTACCCCAGCCGCCTAACTATTGTCTAGTTAGGTACCCATTCGGAGCTGGGTGACTCGGGGACTCCTCAGGCCCCGGGAACAAATCCTCACCTTTGTGTGGATTCGAACTCGTGACCATCGGTATGACAGTCGAGAGCGCTACCTCTCGACCACCACGTCGAGAATTTGACAAGAAGACAAATCCATTATGCAGTTCTTAATAACCATTCAATTTAAAATCCAGTGGTATCAGGTTGGCCTACAGGAATGTATTTTTGATTAGATGTTCTTGATTTTAATTATAATGAATTATAAGAGTATTCAATATAGATTTACAAGGTGCTACTGTACAAATAATATAATTTATTAATACAAGGCATGCTACATTTTGGTGTACAATAACTTGCACAGTAAAATAATATTTCATTAATACCAGTATGTGTTAAGATAACCAACAATTCAAATATTGCACAGAAAATTAAACGGTCCATGTCTAATGAACACATCATTTGGTCCATGAATATCAATAATTTTTCATTACAAATATAAAACAAACAAAAAAAAAGCCTTTTCAATATCATTGAGAATTTCATCTGAAAAAAAATATTTGTTTAGAAATGTTTTTTTCTTCTCAAAATGGACCAGTAAAAGTATATGAGCCTCACATTATCACATGAGTTAATTAACGTGCATATTTTTGTTGTTTTTCTTTTGAATCTTCTTGAAAAACTTCCTTAAGATACATAATTGTCTAATGATTTTTGTGCTTTTTCTTGTAACCTCTAGATAGAATCTGATATAAATACTAACAGTGACGTTTTTGTTTATGAATTAATAATTATCAGTATCAGGGAAAAAAAATTAAAAAGTGACTCAAGAGATTTAAGCACAATTCTCTGAAACAATAACTCTCCTCTGTAAACTAAGCATGCAACATTTTAGTCTATGATTGTGATAAAGAGGTGTGTGCCCTGCTACAGGTTATAAATATTGAGAGTAAACATAAAAAATAAGTATTAGTTTGAATCAACTTGATGATCTTGCCCTTCTTGCACATACCCAGCAACATATACAGGAGAAAACAAACATTGTTGCAGCCACTTTGCTGGCGTGGGTATCAACATTTACAAAGGGAAGAGTAAAGTCCTCAAGGTTAATGCACTCAGGACATCACCCATCGTGCTTGAAGAAGAAGCCCTTGAGGAGATAGACAGTTTTGTTTACCTTGGCAGCGTGGTATATAAACAAGGTGGTATAGACGCTGATGTCAAGATAACGGTTGAAAAGATAAGAGCAGCCTTCCAACAACTCAAGAATGTTTGGGTCTCCAGAACTCTAGGCAGCAAGTTAAAAGTAAAGATTTTCAATGCTATAGTGAAACCTGTGCTGCTATATAGAGCCGAGACGAGGAGAACAACGGTCGTAAAACTGATCAGAATCCACTCCTTCATTGACAATTGTCTAAGAAGGATTCTCAGAATTCACTGGCCAGTCAATATCAGTATCAGCAGCCAGGAACTGTGGCAGCGGTTAAAGGAGAAGCCAAATGAGGAAGAGATTCTTCAGAAAAGGTGGAGGTGGATTGGTAGCACATTAAGAAAACCTGCTTCCAATACAAGGCAAACCCTGAAATGGAAGCCCCAGGGTAAGCAAAAAAGAGGCCGTCCTAGAAACACTTGGCGCCAAGAATTGGAGGCAGACATCAAGAGAATTAATTGGCCTTGCCTGGAAGATCTTGGAGAGATTGACCCAGCATAGGGATGTTTGGAGGTGGCTTATGCCTTTGGAGGAATCGCAGACGTCAATAATGATTGGTGGATGCCCCTCGTGGACGATAAGGCTCAACAACAACCTGCTACAGGTTATAAATATTGAGAGTAAACATATAGAATTGGTATTAGTTCAGGATAAAAGATAACTTTAAAAAGTTTTTTTAAACACTAAAAACCCAGAGTTTTAAACGTTTCTCTATGCAAGCGGCACTTAGACCCACTAATGTAGTGCTGCAATTCTCAAAGCTTTCTTGAGGTTTGTTAGGATTTTATTTTTTAAATAAACCATTGGCAATTATCAAATGGTTTGAAAACATGGCTTTTAAGGTTAAACCAGGGTTGGGAATGTAATTATGCTTAAGCTGGACAGAAAAAAGTTTTGTGTATATTAGAAGAAAAAATGAAAACACGTGTAAATAATATTTTTAAGGTATGAACACATACTGAAAGTGGGTACAATACACTGGCAACAATTTGAAGTTGAAGTGTAAAGTATAAAAGAAAATTAACATGAAATGTGTAAGTCATTTCTAGCTTGTAATGATGTCATACTCAGTGTAAGTCATTTCTAGCTTTTAATGATGTTATACTCAGTGTAAGTCATTTCTAGCTTTTAATGATGTTATACTCAATGTAAGTCATTTCTAGCTTTTAATGATGTCATAATCAGTGTAAGTCATTTCTAGCTTTTAATGTTATAATCAGTGTAAGTCATTTCTAGCTTTTAATGATGTTAAACTCAGTGTAAGTCATTTCTAGCTTTTAATGTTATACTCAGTGTAAGTCATTTCTAGCTTTTAATGTTATACTCAGTGTAAGTCATTTCTAGCTTTTAATGATGTTATACTCAGTGTAAGTCATTTCTAGCTTTTAATGATGTTATACTCAGTGTAAGTCATTTCTAGCTTTTAATGGTGTCATAATAAGTGTAAGTCATTTCTAGCTTTTAATGATGTCATCATCAAACAGCTGTAAGAGGGATAGCTTAAAAAAAGAAAATTGTTTAAGCTGAATAATGATTGAGACAATTTGTTTGACACCTGCTTTGAAAGGATGTTTAATAAAAATACTTCCATTTAAATAGTGATGACAAGAACTTTGTTGTGGAATGTTGGACACACTGAAAACAGTGCTATGTTGAAGTTGAATCCAACATGTAAAGGAAATGTTCTCATGAAAGTAAAAAAAATTAGGAATGAGATTTAGCTTGGAATATCATCTGGCTGTTACAGCGGAAGAAGTAAACTGGTGCAGAGAGAAGACAACAGCGGAAGAAGTAAACTGGTGCAGAGAGAAGACAACAGCGGAAGAAGTAAACTGGTGCAGAGATAAGACAACAGTGGGAGAAGTAAACTGGTGCAGAGAGAAGACAACAGTGGGAGAAGTAAACTGGTGCAGAGAGAAGACAACAGTGGCGTCACATGGCAGACAATGTTCCTTTAATTAAGCTGCACGTCCGCACAGACACCACGCACCAGTCTGAAGTCACCGCACAGAAATTTTATTAAGGATAATATAATATTAGTGTTTAAGGGGTGTACATATTTTGAAAAAAAAATGGATGCTATAAACTTAAGCTGGAAATTTTGCAGATGGATCGATGAACCTTAAGGGGAACATCGCTAGCAGAATTAAAATTTTACTGATAATGGTCCACATGTTCATTTTTAATAACTTTGCTGCAAGATCTCTTGAATTTTTACACCCTCCTGAGGTAGAATGTCAAGCACTAATCCACACAAAAAAAATGTATTTATATTTTTTAAAAATATGATGAGAAGTGATGAGATATTATAATACTGATACAGGAAAAGGACTAAGAAGAAAGTATGTACAAAAATCAAATGTCACATACACTTAAAGATTGTTAATTTTGGCAGAAATTGTGGAATATAAATAAATGCTTAGTTTAAATTATTTCTTGCAGTTAGTCTGACTTGATCTAAAAAAATATCTTTAACAAAGGATATAAAACACTGGTAAGGTTTGAGATTGAAATAAAAGCAGAAAAATTAGTTGCAAAAAATAATTCATTTTACAAGTTATGAATTTTCTTTAGGTCTCTCTAGGTAATTCCCTTATATAAAACATTTGAGCTATAAAGTTTGAGCAATTATTTCTTTTTGTGACAAATAGAATTGAAGCCAGATAGAATTTTTAAAAATGTAACAATTTTTGTTGCTGATCGGGATCTCTTATGGACAGATATTATGTGTTTATTTTGAGAACTGATCCAGAATAATCCGAGTGGCGAATGTGACTGCAATACCAGCAACAACAGTGACAATCGTATTGTAGGTCATAGTGAAACTAAAAATCTGAGGAAAGATATTATATCAAGTGGTTATTATATGCCAAGATATTTGAGTTCTTTTTAATTTTCCAGTCAAAAGTGTTTAATTTATTTTAAATGTTTTCTTTATTTAAATTTTAAAAAAAAGGGAATTTAAGTGATTTTTTAAATGATGCGAATTGTCTTACTTAAAGATTTGTGAGTTTACCTTGAGTTCCAGTTTAGTGCTCTGAAAGTAGTAGAGTACAGACATTCGCTCTTCTGTAGGCAGCACACTCTGAAATGTTTATAAAGGCAAATATACATTTTTATTAATAAATTTAAAAATATTTTTATTAATATTTTATTATCCAGAGCAGTTGCTATCACTGTAGAAGGCACAAAATTAATATTATGTATGTTAAGTTTAGACTCTGTATATATTAGGGGTGTGCCGGATTTCGGTTCTGGCAAATCTGGAATCCGCCTCGTTTACAAATCTAGCTCCAGTTCCGGTAGAATTATACTTAATAAATCCGTCCAAATTCAGCTGGCTGGTTTTGCGATAAATTTTATATAAATATAATAGCTCCGGCTCTGTGAAATCCGTAATCCGGCCATTTTTACAAATCTGGCTTCTGCGCCTGTCAGATTTCACTTCATAAATCCGGCAGAATCTGGTACACCCCTAGTATAAATTACTTTTGCCAGTACCAGCCTTTGAATACTGGAGCTACATTTGTTTTATTTTATAATGATGTTAAAAAAACAACTCAAACATTTGAATTTGATGAGAGCAGAACTATGAATTTTCATTGACACAATTATGTGTTTGATGGTAGCTGAACTATGAATTTTTATTGACACAATTATGTGTTTGATGGTAGCTGAACTATGAATTTTTATTGACACAATTATGTGTTTGATGGTAGCTGAACTATGAATTTTTATTGACACAATTATGTGTTTTATTTTTATTCATTCTGTCAGCTTAAAACAAAGCACACTTTCTTGACTAGGAATTTATCTTTGAGTAAAACAACAATATGGACCAATAAAAATATCGGCATACTTATTTTTAAAGATTAACTTTCCAATATTGAACCTATCTATGGTACCAAGTGTCAACAGTATCCCCTGCCTAGGATTTCTTGAACAACAAAGTTATAAACAGACATCAACCAATGGAACAAATACAAAAATACAATAATTGCAAAACATAAAAATAATAAATAAATGGGAGAAAAAAAAATCATACCAATAAAAACTAATCACCAATCTATTTATAAAAATCCATTGATAATTGTATTTGTAACTTCCCACCTTGAGAAGCCTCTCCCCTTCAAAGTTGACTTCTGCATAAGCTGACGTCAAGAGCCCAAGTGCCACTAATGGAATGAGAAACTGGACGATCCCAGACAGCTCAGCAGTGTGTGTCGTCCAGTAGACTATGAGAAGACCACACCACAGCAAGGTGAAGGTTATCCAGCTTGAAATCCATCGCTGAAGCAGACGTGAAGTAGAGCACAGACGGCGCTGAAATGAATTTTTTAAAAAAATTCATGAATGTGTTGCCGTTTTTTCTCACAAGACGATGGAGTTTCAGTTGTAAATTCATCATCAAGTGGTAATAAGGTGAATGATGTGATACTGAAAGTGATTTGATCACACCTTTAAACAATACAAAACTTTTGAAAGCAAAATTTTAAATAAAAGTTTCGCCAATCACAAAAGAAGCAAAAATTTTAAAAAAATAATAATTTTAAGGTCACCACACATAATTTAATTTAAACGGTGTCCATTTTTTAAATTAAACTTCAACAATTTTTTTAAATAGTATTAGTAAATTTGTTTTTTTCTTCTTTATATCTCAAGGGCCCACATTCAATACATTGATCATTTACGCCTTATAATAATTATAAGTTAAAAAAAACATAACAATATTCTGTAAACCAAAAGTTGTGCCATTCTGTGACATCCAGTCCAAAAATGCCATCAGAAACTTTGTTATAAATAATGACAAGACACAGATCACTCACAAGCAGCTGAAAGTATGTGAACATTAGGTCTTCATTCTTCATGATAGGGGGTCTGACCCCATTGAAGCTGGTTTTTGAGATTTGGGGAGGTGCACTGGGTGCAGGCTGGACAACGTCCGATGAACATGGCGCTGGAGTAGACGCGTGAGGTAAGGCATCTTCGAAGACGCTGTCAGGCTCTGGAAAATCATCCTGCATTGTTTGAGAAATGAGAGTTTTGTCTTGCTTTCCTGGGCTCAACTGGGCATCTTCATGCTCGGACGGAGAAAACTGGAAGAGGAACGGGGAACAATTGAAAAGTGAGTTTTTATGCATAAGTAATAAACCTGAAAACTGGTTAATTTTTTTTCAGATTGACTGAGTGATGTATTCACAACATTGTACAAAACTTTGTTTAAAATCCTTAACAATGTCTTTCTTAACGAGCTGTTCCTCAGAAAAAATGTTCTAAACTTGCTGTATCTTAATGAAAATATCTTAAATTAAGAACACAATTAGACCAATACAGAAAAAACTAAATTAAAAACTATGTGAACATATTATATTATAGACTATTGTAAAGAGTTTCTTCCCTTTAATCAACTATTCTAATTTAGCAAAACACATAATTCTCACAATATTAAAATGTTGACACCTAAATTTATAATGAACAAATTCTTGGAATAATTCAAATAGTTTGTGTATTAGCACAACCTGAATGTGTGTTAATATAAACAATTTGTGTAAGCATAATCAGTTTGTGTTAACAAAATAGCTTTGTATTAGCAAAACCTGGATGCATATTTGCACAACCAGAGGGATTTAGGTTTTTATGTTACTCTATAGTATCTAGATAGGAGCACCTACTAAAATCTAAAATATTCATTAACTTTTAACATTGAAAAAAAAAGAAAAAACAAAGGGATGATAGGTCATGGTCATGATTATTTAGAGAAGCTCATAATTACCTCCCCTAGGGTCCAGGCTCTACTTGATAGATTTCTCTCCCTTCTTGGTACACTACAAGAGACATAGAGACTTTCTTGTTGTTGACTGCCTATATGTCAATAGAATTTGTAATCCAACAATGAGAGTACATGTAAATTTAAATTCACCATTAAAATAGTAAAGTTTTACTCTACATGAAAATAAACCTTTGGTCATGATTCAAATTTTCTTAGGTTGTCCTGTAGACTTTAACAAAATCAAAACAATGCCACAATTTTAACTTACTGATGTCATTGAGCAATTGTGACCTTGTGTTCTGTCGCATGACCCTCAAAGTTCTCAGAAGATGAGCGTTCTGCGGCGGGTCTGAATGGCTGTCACTGTCGAAATTGACAATGTCATCATGCCAGATGTCATACTCTGAAAAAGTAGTGAACAGTCTTTCAAAATATGGGCAATATAAAAAAAACTAAAAACATACAAATATCATGAAATGGCAATTTTGAGAGGTAACAGAAAAACAGATAATAAAAAACAAAAAATGTTAAAACTAAAAAAAAAAATAAATAAATTGAAACAGATACTTAGGTTTCTGATGTTTAGAAAAAGTACTTGAAATTAATGCACACCTCACTCTGCCACTCTGACCTCACATCCCTGAGAGTTAATTACCATTATCATCCCTGAGTTTCTTATCTGTGTTTAGACTCTGGTTCCTCTGTGTCTGATGCTCCTCCAGGGCTTGTATCATACAGAACTCCTCAAAGATATTTGTATCATACATGAGCTCCTTCATAAAACGACGGATGCCTGCAGGAGATGTGACATAATTAAAACTGGTATATGTGTTAATTCCAGGATTGATGTTTTTACAGCATATTGAAAGAAAGAAAGATATGTTGTTAATAATGTTAATAAACACATATAGATATTCAGATAGAGGACTGAGGTGATAATAATCATAAAATGACATACTTATTGTATGTGTCCTGAATACAGAGAGATATGTTGGTAATAAACACTTAAAGACTATGGCGTGAGACATGCAGACAGAGAACTGAGGTGATAATGATCATAAAATGACCTACTTATTGTATGTGTCCTGCAGACAGAGAGGTAGATACAAGCCACCAAAAGGTTCCATGTCAAACAGAAGAATGAGTAGAAGACCTTTGACCCGTAGTAAACTTGACAAAGCAGAAGCTGGGAAATATAGGATATAGGCCAGGTTATTGTGTTGATTATACTAGAATGTGTGTACCATCCATGCCATTAGATGGGGAACATAGGATATAGTTCAGCTTATTATGTTAGTTATACTAGAACTTGTGTACCACCCATGCTGGAGAATATAGGATTTTGGCCAGGTTATTGTGTTGGTTAAACAACTTGTGTACCACCCATGCCATTAGATGGGGATATAGGATATATATCAGCTTATTGTGCTGGTTATACTAGAACTTGTGTACCATCCATGTCATTAGATGGGGAACATAGGATATAGGTCAGGTTATTGTGTTGGTTATACTAGAGCTTGTGTACCATCCATGTCATTAGATGGGGAACATATGATTTATGTCAGGTTATTGTGCTGGTTATACTAGAACTTGTGAACCATCCATGTCATTAGATGGGGAACATAGGATATAGGTCAGGTTATTGTGTTGGTTATACTGGAACTTGTGTACCACCCATGCCATTAGATGGGGAATGTAGGATATAGATCAGTTTATTGTGTTGGTTATATTAGAGATTGTGTACCATCCATGTCATTAGATGGGGAACATAGGATATAGGTCAGGTTATTGTGTTGGTTATACTGGAACTTGTGTACCACCCATACCATTAGCTGGGTAATATAGGATATGGACTAGGATATTGTGTTGGTTATACTAGAACTTGTGTACTATTCATGCCATTGTATCTTTTATTTAATTAAGATATGAATGTTTCTTATTACATATGTGTGTGTGTGTGTAGATATACAGTGAAACCTCTCATAATGAGCACCTCTCACAATGAGTAGTTTGCATAAAGAGCAAAAAAAATTTTGAAAAAATTTGCTACCTTTACGAATGAAAAATGTGCATGAGTGATGTAGAAAAGCCAAGTCCCTTTTTCCTGGAAATTCATTTGTAAGCCGGCACTTCTGCCCAATGTGTTAGTAAGCATGTGTTTAGTTCTCAGTCAGTTAGCCTATTGTTTTTGTGTGATCATCCGTTTTAACAAATTTTGAATTAGACAGTATTCGTAGTTATTTTCTGTGTAATAACCTGTGCTGAAATGTCTTCAAAAAAACAAACACAAGAGGACAACCATAAGAGAGAAAAAAAAAAAACTTTTGATATGAAACATAAAATCATTGAAAAGCGAGAACAAGGAGTTAGCATGGCTAGTCTAGCGCCAACATCAACGGTCTGCACTATTCTCAAGAACAAAACCAAAATTAAGGAGATAGATGCTTCAAAAGGAGTGTCAAGAATGTCTATGAAACTGTTACTGTATATTGTTGTCTTTAGGAAGTTTTCTAGTTAAAAAGGAATAATTATTTGCCATAAATTCATATTTTCATTTAATTTATTTTCTTCAAATCTAAATAGCATTCTAGGGTGTTATTACGCTCTTTTACAATTCATAAGTAATTTTATTTGAATAAATGTAAATACATTTTTAAAAAAATTATTATTTTTTCAGCATGGAACTGATTATTGTATTTTACTTTGATTTGTATGGGAAAATAGTTTAATTTAAGGAGTTTTTCGTATAACAAGTAAGACTCTGGAATGAATTATGATCGTTATGAGAGGCTCCACTGTATTACTATTGTCATGGAAAGAATGGTTTACCTAGTTTCTGGCTTGGATATCGCAGTTTATCTATTTCCATATTATTATTATTGTTATTAACATCAGACAGGCACAATGGAAGAGTCAGACAAACATTGTAAATGAAAAGTCCTTCAGAAATAATAATAGAAATGCTAATCAGTCATAATATTGGATCTATTAGGTTTGCATAATAATGGAACAGTCAGTTAGGAATAACATCATAAGTCAGGCCCAATTAAATGAACTTATTTTTAAAAAAGTCAACAATCCTACTGATTTCTAAGAGAAATGACAAGACTTACATTGGTACCAATGCTGGCACAGTTGCTGTCCATCAGCTTGGTCTTGTTGCCGATGTGGTGGTCATCCAACAGATACAAGGTTGTGTACAAGTTTGTGGTCACCACGATGATGGCCAGGATGACAACGATGAACACAGTGCTGATCTGGAGTTTGTTCAAAACAGGGATTAGAATCTTGGGATGTGGAGCAGTCATTACCAGGCAAGATCACTAGACATTAACTATCAGAATTTGTATACATCAAGTAAGAGAATAACCAAAGCCAGTCTAAATTATTTGACCATTCAGTCTAAACAATCCAGTTCTCTAGTCTAATAATCCATCTCTCCAATATAAATAGTCCTAATTCTCAATCTAAAAACTATCCAGTCTAAATGATTCAACTCTCCAGTATAATTATCCAAACCTTCAGGGTTCAAAACACATGGCTATCATAAAACTATTATTATAAAGGCTGACCTTGAGAAAAGTTTTGGCATGAAGTCTAATGCAGTCCACCAGTCGCTTGTTGCTGAAGAGTCGAGCAGCCAGAGAGTTGGCGTAGATCCCTAAACCGATCCAGTACAAGCCCAGCACTGACTTAGCAATGCTCACCAGGACGGTGGTCTTGGAAAATTCACTGAGGCTGTCGTATATGTTGAACACCAAGCCGCAGGCGCCAAACAGGAAGGCCGACAGCAAGGTCACAATGTGGAGAAATGTAGCCACCCACAGACGATTTCTGTTTGGTGGTGGTTGGGTTGGGGGGGTGAAATAAATGACAATTGGTAATCTTGTTAATCTCAGTGGTGGTAAATTATATATAAAATAATTAATTCTGATCTTAAACTTATCTGTTTAAAAGGCACATCTCCAAGGGTTACTGAATAAGGAAAAATTTCCTTATATAATTACACAAAAGTGAAAAAACAACTGATTTACTTTTTAAAAAGTATATGAGATTTAGCTTTATTTTACACAACTCCCCAACCCCTTTTCCCCTGCCTGATTTTTATTTTAAGTCTTTGCAAAGTTCTCAAATATTTCCTTAAGTGCAATGAATTAGTATGAAAACTAAAAAAGTTATTTCAAGACTTTGACTTAGCCTACTGACACAGAAGCTGTTTTGATTCCCAGGACAGTGACCAATGTGGCCCAGATCCACCTGGGCAGTTTTGGTGGCATGTTGATATGAGACCGATTGAATTCATCATCTGTGGGTGCTGGCTGAGGATTCTCGGAGGAGAACAGGCGGTCAGGATTCTGGATGTGCATCCTATGATAAGTCGTACAAGGTTTCAGTTAGGCTATAGGTGGTCTGTGGACCCGTCTATATTGATCGGTGGTGTAGTTTGGATAATTGTTAAATTTTAATGATAATAAGGCAAGAAATTTAAAAAATGTGATTATATTTTATTGGTTTGAACAAAACTTCTATTTGATGTTAAAAGCATTGAAAACAAGAAAATATAAGTTTCAGGGGATGCCTTCAATATTTCATACATTTTTCAGCATCAAATCAAAATATTGCTAGAGGCTACATACATTATATGAAATATTATATGAATTATATTTTAACTTTCTATATATATTAATAATGATAAATTAGATTGTGAAATAGTACAAAAATATTGATAATGTTTGCTCCAAAATGTAAAATTAAATTTTCAAATAAGTTTTTATATATTCACTAGAAACAGAAGTGAGAACAGAACTGTTAAAATTTTTAAAAAATCAGCTTCTGGAAAAAATAAGAGAAAAAATTGCAAAGGGAAGCAAGGAGAACACTAAAGTTCACCTTTACTTTTCATATTTCAGCTTCTCCTTTAAATCCTGATGCCAGCATTGTAAAATAAAAATATAAGACTTGGCCCAGACAGCTGCACATATTTATTTTGTGGTTGACACATTTCAAGGTGAGGGCCATCAAAGTCAAAGTTTTAAAAATTGATAACTTTTCAAGTTATAATTTTTAAAATTAAATAATCCATATTATTTAAAGTAGAGACTAATCCGCTGACTGGCAAACAAAACTTAAACACACGTAAGTAAAATTAAAACTTCAAACTCAAAACTTATAAGTTGGTGTAGGGATGCAATAGCACTGTTATAAGACTGGCAGGACTACAGAACAAAGACAAGCAAAAAAGCACACACAAGTCTAAATAACACATTAAAGCTTAAACAGTGCCATCCTGGTTACATTACATAGATAGTCTACACAACAGTGCCATTCTGGATACATAGTAGAGCCAACTCTACATAACACAGTCAATTCTACATACTACAGTGAAGTCTACACAACACGGGCAAATCTACATAACACAGACAATTCTACACAACATAGCAAAGCCTACATAACACAGCAAAGTTTACATAATACTTCCAAGTCTATGTAACAAAGTCAAGTCTATGTAACACATCCAAGTCTACATAACACAGCCAAGTCTACATAACACAGCCAATTCTATGTGACACAGTCAAGTCTACATAACTCAGCCAAGTCTACATAACATAGCAAAATCTACATAACACATTCAAGTTTACATAACACGGCCAAGTCTACATAACACAGTCAAGTTTACATAACACATCCAAGTCAACATAACTCAGCCAAGTCTACATTATACAGTCAAGTCTACAAGGCACAAGCAAGCCAACATAGCAGGGACAATTCCACAGACCAAAGCCAAACATGCAGACCAGTGTCTAATATGACAATGAAAATAAAGATATAACAATACCTTCTATTCTGAACCAGTTCATAAAGGTCCTGTGAACTTAACACATGAAGAAAAATTATAAAATTTGAACAATTTCCCAAAGTACATTTTAATAAATTCTATGTCAAATAAAAATACTTCTTAAGCTAGTTAAACACATGTCTAATTACATTTAAAAATCATGAGTTGTTGGGGATCTTAGCTGACATATGCATTAGTGTTTTTGTATGCATATTTCAAATACAAGTAACATGATCAACATAGAAGTTTAAACATAAAAAAAAAGATTCCAACGTTAACTATTTATTTTAAGTTACTGTGATAATTATTTCCTAACAAAGGAGTTAAGGCTATCTCGCTGACTGAATCCTCAAACAGCATTTTAAAAAGCAAAGCTACCAAAACATTAAAATTCTGAATGAAAGAAATTGTATAATCCTTACCATTCATTAACAGGTGAAATGATTGGACGGTAGTTTTCTATTCCACCCCAAGGATTCCAACCACTCACTCGATTTATTGCATTTGCAGGTAATGAACTGTCTGGGCTCCTTGGTGAACTGATTTCAGGAGTCTCCTCAATCTCCCTATATGCAAAAACTCCACGTTCTCTAACACTGGATGACATATTATCAAAGTAGAAGATTTTTGTCTTTTAAATAGTTGCTTGAACTTTTTGATCCTTGAATCAGTGAGAATGAGTTTATTTCTCAGTGGTTTGCCCTGTAATTAAGATTCAGAAATGAAATATTGACAATAAATTTTAAAAAAAATTAAATTACTAAAATTATCAAAACTTTATTTAACGAATAACTTATTAAAAACCTTTCTCAACAGGAAGTAACATGAATTAATTTGATAACAAAGTGATTACACATGTTACATCACTTTTATTCAGAAAAATTTTGAGAGACTTTCAAAATTTATGATCTACCAAAAACAATCCTTTACCTTTTGTTAGCATATGTACAGCAATAACTGTGACACTTATTAATTATGGTTAGTTAAGAAAGTTATGAGTAGTCTAAATCTAATCGACTGCATAAACCAATAATTTTAAGTGGAGAGCAAACATCTTTCTCTTGGCTACACAGAGATAACTTGTAATATACTTAATGCTCAGGTCTCAGGGTGATAGATAATACCAAGATTACCGTCAATATGTGATACTGATAAACAGAAGGCTTTCAGGGTCAAGTCAAGTTACTGGCTATTACTGGACTAGAATATGGATGGCATTTGCATTTAAACTTTTAGATTTACAGTCTTTACTTTCCACTGTAATTTTAGTAATTGTGTGAGTTTAGTTTAGTCACTATATTATATAGAATAGACTATTATAGACTATATGTTATAGAATTATAGTATAGTCTAGTACTGTATACTGTATAGTCTAAACTATATTACAGATAATATTATTTGCTTTTCTATAAAATGATAGCCCAAAGTTTGAGATACATTAATATGATTAAGATTAAGAACATCACTCATTGAGTTTAGCCCCACTTTCACTTAGGCCCTTATTATTAGCATTAGGATTATGATCAATACGCCTGGGGGGCGGGGCAGATGATATTACTATCACTATTACTATTACTCTATTACTTTAATTAAAATTACAACATAACTTAATTTGAGTTTGAGATTTGAACCATTAGGATTATTAATTAAAAGGAATCAACATTTTATGAAAAGGGAAAGGCACTCACAAATGAAATGGTGAATCGCAAATTATGAAATTCTCAAATATAAAGCAAAGATAAATTGGCGTCCACAAAAAATAATCATTGTTAATAGTGTTGCTTTTTTTTTTTTTAAAGCCACTTATGAAACGATAATACTTTTTTACAAAAAGTTTCGAAGAGTAGTCTTCCTTTGCTTTATTAAAAGAACAATTCGCAGTTTTAATTACAATTTAGGAAAGGGACCAGTCCAATTGGTTCAAGGGAAAAGGTGGGGGTGGAGGGAGGGTCACAATCTACGCCCCTTTTAAATTTAAGCTTTGCAGTAGCACAAATATCTCACCACAGTTTAGAATTACCGCGCAGCAAATTTTGATAAAGATAATATAATAACTTTACACATGAGTTTGTAATCATTTTGCATATGGACAAAATGTGACCAATGAACCTTAGAGGGAGCATTCATTGGTCACTTTATGTGAAGAGGGAGAGAGGGTGTGAAAATGTGTGCAAATAACATTTGCTATATCATATATCCGGGAGAATCAGGTACGCAAGATCCGGAAAATTGTTCAAAGAATTAGCGCTACCAGATAAAGAAGGCTGGGACTAGATATTGGTGACCTTGTGGTAATGAGGGTATCTTTACAAGCTTATAATAAGGTCTAGAGGTCCGGTCTGTTGTTGAAACTACAAGCCTTAGGTGTAACTGCGAACATGTTCAGGTGGATCCAAGGTTTCCTCACAAACGTGACGATCTCAATAACTTATGGCAGTGAAACCTCTATTAAGAGAACGCTGTAACAGAGGCTACCTCAAGGGTCAGTACTCAGTTGCACACTGTTCTTTGCTTACATCAACGAACTACCTGGTGTGTTGCAAACCAGCGCAGCCATGTATGCAGACGATTAAGTCATCTGGAGTATCGGTAAGGATGTCCCCCGACTGCAATTGCTACTACAGCACGACCTCTTCGCTATCAGTAGGTACATGCAGAGGTGGCAAATGGAAATTAACACCAAGAAGACGGTCTGTTAGCGCTCAAAAGGGACAAGCAACCGGTTTACCTGGGAGTCAAACTGGATCAGAAGGTAGAAATGCACAATTTTGTACAAGACCTGTGCTCCCAGGCAACCGCCAAGCTCAACCTGGTGAAAAAGTTAGCTTGCACAAACTGGGGCGCTGGAGCAAGTACACTTAGAGCTCTATATCTGGGAAATGTAAGGTCGATAATGGACTATAGCATGCCGGTCCAAGCCTTTGCTAGCAAAACGGGATTGGAAAAATTGGTCCGAATCCAGAACCAGGTACTGAATTTTTTTTGTGGTGCGTATAGAACAACACCCCCAGCTGCCGTGGAGGTCATCGCAAACGTAGAGCCGCTCGAAATAGGGACAAAGCAATCATAACTACTGCAGAGCGGTATCGCAGGTTAGACTCTAGGGAATCCTGCTACTAAATGCAGAATAACTGGGGTGGACGTGTGAAGTTGAAACGGTCCTCGTTCATGCATCAAGTACTAGAGCTTGATAGGACTGTCCAACCCCCGTGAAAAAGACAGAAAACCATTAGCGTTCCAATTAAACTGCCCCATGCGGAAGCTACACGTCCCAGCGTACATTTGTCTTTGGCTGACACGGCAGTGACGAAATGCAGCCCTGAACATGTGCAGAAAGTGGCTGCCCTTGAGACAATTGAAGGGTTCGCGGGAACCCCAGTGAAAGTGTTCACGGATGGGTCTGCCAACCAGAGAGAAGGAACTGCAGAATATGGTGGGCTCATTCTATACCCCATAGGCGGGCCACCAAAAGAGGAACTTTCAGGACCCCGTGGGACTATGGCATCGAACTACGATGCGGAGCTTGAAGCTATACACAGGGCCCTGAAAAGTGTGCACTAAACACTGCAAGGGTCGGAATTATTAGGTTTTGACACGGACTTGTTCTGCGACTCGAGATCAGCTCTCGAGGTCTTGCTGTCCGAAAAACGTAGCACCCACCTAGTCAATGTCATCTTGGAAGACGTGGGTAAGCTCGAAATACTTGGTGGTAACAGTGCAGTGGATCCCTAGCCACGTGAATGTCGAAGGTAACGAAAAAGCAGACTCCCTGGCAAAAGCTGGAGCAGCCCAACCCCAACCAGATGTTCCAGTTACCTATCTCGGGGCAAAGACCTGCCTAATGGATCACTTCAGGGATAAGTGGTACCATGAGTGGGAGGATAATACGATGGCTAGGGGGGTATTCGCTAAATGCCCAGGCCGAGCCGATCAGACCAGTGGTGGAGTCTAAACCGAAGGAACCATAGTTTAGATACCCAAAGGCACACTGAGCAATGCCCAACCAGCACTTATTTTAACCGGTTAGACCACAACAGGGACTCGAACTGTCATCATTGCAGCCAAGCATACGAGGCGGCCACACACCTGCTGACGTCATGTCCCGCGCTAGAGATAGAAGGTACGGGAGGCAAAAGAGTTCCACGTGAATAGACAATGTTGTAAGGTGCTGCTCAGCAGATGGAGCTGGTAGCCCAGGTATTAGCCAAGGCCTTAAGAGATTAATCTCAGGTCTCAAGAATATGTGTTTAGTTTAGTCTACACAGAATAATATTGCGCCCTAAGCTTAACCATGTTTTTTTTTAGTTATGCTTTCTTAATAGAGTTTTGAATGATGATATAGTTTGGCTTTCATGTTTTTTCAGGCAACCCAATTCACCCCGGAATTCCGTACGGGAAGAGAGAAAGAAAACTTGCATGAATTCTTGCATACGGAATAAGAAAGGTGTTTCTATCCTTATGTCTATCTGAGCTTTGCATTAAGATACCTTTGTGTTTTATTTCTAAATTAGAATTAATTGCTTTATGTGTAATTACTTCTTTACTCTTGGTTCTTCTATCCTCTAGTGTTTCAAGGTTAATGACTTCAGTATTGGTGTTATTCTTGTCAATTTTGAATGTTCTCCAGCAATGAATTTGGCGGAGCTTTTTTGAATTGGTTCTATATAATATATAGTTTATCAATGTTTTCTTCGGTGGATGGGTCCCATACAGAAGATGCATATTCAAGTATAGGTCTCACCACGTTGAGGTAGCATTTTAGTTTTATATTTTTATTAAATTTGTAAAAGATTCTTTTGATAAAACCTAAGGTTTTGTTTGATTTTTTAATAACCTCATGGACATGGGATTCCATAATAGTGTCTCATTTATTATTACTCCTAAGTATTTTGCATCTTTAGTTTGTGTTAGTTCTTTTCCATGATTGAAATATTTAGAATTTATTTGTTTCTTTTTTCTTTGTTACTCTTAGCAGTTGACACTTTTCTGGGTGGAAAGACATACTCCAGTTAGTTACCCATTTTATTAATTCATCTAATTCTTTTTGTAAAAGTTTGCTATCTTGATCTGATTTAATTGTTCTTTAGATTATACAATCATCAGATAAATAACTAAACTTTTGTTCCTGTTGAGGTGTTATTGGGAATCATTTATATAAATTAAAAAGAGTAAGGGACCTACCACAGTTCCTTGTGTAACTCCCGAGTTAACCTTTATTGTTGCAGATTTACACCCATTAATTATTATAATTTGCATCCATTAATTATTACAATTTTCTCCCTATTCAAAAAGAAGTCTTGAATCCAGTGATGTAAGGAACCTGAGATTCCAAAGTATTAACATTTTTAAGTAAACTAAGGTGGTGAATTGTCAAATACTTTTGAGAAGTCTATTGATATTGTATCTATATGATAATTATTGTCTACACCTTTTGATAGTTAATCTATTATGCATATTAATGGTGTTTCACATTATCTGTTTTTTTCTAAAGCCATTTTGATGTGGGCATAGGACATCATATTTGTCAAGGTGGTTAACTATTCTACTATATATTATGTGTTTTGTAATTTGCTGGTGATACTAGTAAGTGATACAGGTCTGTAATTACCGGGGTCTGATTTATCACCATTGTTACGATGGCTAATAAGAATTTCCAATCCTGTGGCACTTTACCCCGGTTTAGATATTCTTGAAAAAGAACTACTAGGATACAGTTGGGTACAGTTTATTGCTTAGTTATGTTAATAACCTGACTGGCATTTCATCTGGATCAGTAGCTTTGTTTATTTTTGAATTTTCTTCTTTTACTTTCTCTGTATTTTAATATATAATTAATTATTTTTTCCTTGATATAATAAGTTATATAATTTCAGTTTCATTTAAATACTTGTTTATTTATTTAAATTATATATGAAAGGATTTGATGAAACGATGAAATTTGTATCTTCCCAATAATAAACCTATACTTAATTGTACTAGTCATACAACTCTTCAGTTGCGTAGATAGAGGAGGGTTAGGGTGTCCGAATTCGAAAGTCCCCCTGGGCCCCCACTTTAGGGGCCCCCCGAATGAGTTTACATTATCTTATGTAAAAATGCCAAGCCCCCAAAGAGATCAAGCCCCCGGGCCTCCAAATCCCCAGTTTCGCCACTGCAATTCGTAGTGTATCTTCTATTTTCTCAGATATTTATTTTACTACTGATGAATGTTTTACTCATAAAATTTAAAAATATTTATGACTAATTTCTGAAGATCTTAATTTTTTAATGTACACTTTTACACTGTTTACGGCTTTGATAATAGCCAAAGGCATGATATGTTGTATTACTTCGATGTCTGTTTCAATCAAATTAATATCTATACTAATAAAAGGGAAAGCCCTCACTCACTGACTCACTCACTGACTGATTCATCACTAATTCTCCAACTTCCCGTGTAGGTAGAAGCATGAAACTTTGGGAAGTTGTTGGGTATCCTCTCACTACGAAAATTGGCTAAAAAGAATTTTTAAAATCTCGCTCATGTGGGGCCGGGGGCCCAAAACTGTTTTTTTCTACATCACTAATTCTTTAAGTTACAGTGTAGGTAGAAACATGAAACTATAGGATGTTGTTGGGTACCCTATAACAACAATATTTGTTGAAAAAGAATTTTAAAAATCTCCCTCATGTGGGGCCGGGGGCCCCAAAAGTTTTTTTCTTATATGGTCCCTTTAAAAATTGAAAGTCAGCAATTTTCCTATTTGCCGTGTAGGTAGAAGCATGAAACTTTGGGAAGTTATTGGGTACCTTCTAATTACAAAAATTGACGAAAAAGAATTTTTAAAACCTCGCTCATGTGGGGCCGGAAGCCCAAAAACTGTTCTTAACTTCATCACTAATTCTTCAACTTCCCGTGTAGGTAGAAGCATGAAACTTTGGAAAATTGTTGGATGTCCAAAAACAACTAAATTGGCGAAAAAGATTTTAAAAAATCTTACTGAAGTTGGGCTGGGGGCCCAAAAAGTTTTTTCATAATATGGGCTCTATAAACATTGAAAATCACCAATTTTCCTATTTGCCATATGGGTAAAAATATGAAACTTTGGAAATGGTTTAAGTACACGCTCTCGGCGCAAATTGGCCAAAACAAATTTTAAAACTAACTTTCATGGGGGGCCGGGAGCCCAAATATATTTTCTCTTACATTAAAAACCGACTCATCACTAATTCTCCACTTTTCGGTGTAGTTAGGAGCATGGAATTTTGGGAAGTTGTTTGAAACTCTCTCACAACGAAAACTGGCGAAAAAGAATTTTTAAAATCTCGCTCATGTGGGGCCTGGGACCCAAAATATTTTTGTTCCTAATATGGGCTTAATTAAAATGGAAAATCACCAATTTTCTTATTTCCCGTGTAGGTAGAAGCATGAAACCTTGGAAATTTTTTTAGTACATGTTTCCTACGATTATTTTGACAAAAAAAATATTAAAATTTCCCACTCATGGGGGCCGGGGCCCCAAAAAACTTTTTTCCTAATATGAGCTATGTAAAAATTGAAAATCACTAATTCTCCTTTTTCCTGTATAGGTAGATGATTGAAACTGTGGACAAAATTTTGAGTACACGCTCCCAACGTAATTTTGCAAAAAATAATGTAAAACTCCCTCTCATGGGTGTCCGGGGGCCCAAATATAGTTTTTGTTATATTAAAAATCGACTCATCACTAATTGTCCAAATTTTCCGAGTAGTTCGGAGCATGAAACTTTGGAAAATTGTTATGTAAAGTTGGTGTAAAAGATTTTTGAAATACACACTCATGAGGGCTGGGGCCCCAAAAACGTTTTTTCTCTTATGTGAGCTATATAAAAATTGAAAATCAATAATTCTCTTACTTACTGAATAGGCAAAGTCATGCAACGTTGGAGGGTAGTTAAATACACTTCCACGATGGTAGCAGGTGAAAACATATTTAAAATATCCCTTACTGGGGCCCAACTAAAGTTTTTAATTCACTCACTCATCAATCATCACTAATTCTCTAACTTCCGGTGTAGGCAGGAGCATTAAAATGACTTTTAATGAAGTTACACATCATGTTCCTACAGGACTATTATAACTGCCCAAATACTTACTATTGATTTATATTTAAATAGATATTTATTAATGTGTTACTAAAGAAAAAGATTCATCAATAAAAAAAAATTACATTTTCAAATCTTCACATTTTTCAATGAAAAAGTTATTAAAATTGTTTAAATTCACCAACATTAAGAACAATTATTTTTTGTCGTACATTAAATAAGACATTTGAAAATTGTATTATTTTAAAATCTCCCAATAAACTCCTGTGATGTTAACAGGCTTAAATGCATTTAATTTATCAGTAACTGGGGACCAGAGGCCCAAATGTAGTTTATGTATTATATTATAACTGATCATCACTAATTCTGTAATTGTCAGTTAGTTAATTTTTTTCACTGGACCACGAAAGACAGACAACAAGCACGGTGAATTTAATATATTTAGAAAATCTATCATGATCTAGATTAAATTTTAAAATCAATTTGTGTTTTGAATTGGTATAACGCAGATTTTCAACGCCAACTAAAAACCTAATTCACCGCAGCAAAGCGCGGGTAAATTGCTAGTAATATATATAATTGATAGGTGCTTAAGTGTAATGATTGTGTTCTAGTTTTGAAGAATTTAGATAGAATGGGATGATGATGTAATTGTTATAAAATTTATAAGTTGTTTGATTGCAGTGGATCTATGCACGAAGGATGAGGTATTTTTTGTTACCACGCTTTTATTAACTTGATTTCATTCCTTTTTGTCTGTCAACAAATTTCAAATTTTCCAACGTAAAATTATACCATTTCTGATGTCCTAGAGATCTCAATGTTTACCACAGATAGATCTTGGATGACAATGCATTGTATCAAAATGTCAGATCGATTGAATGTACCGTAATTAAATTAATGCATTTTTTTAGTTCATCTCTATATAGCATATGTATCCGTCTGCTGTTGTTGACATTCACGTGTCGCCTGAGTTCAACCCGTGACCAAAGTCCCGTGGTATTAAAACGTTGGGAGGGCACTTATAAGGTGTTTGGTATATAAAATAAATAGAGGTAAAATATTTATTTAAAAAATACGCTTTTATTACTGAACTAAAAAGAAGACTTTTGTGACGATGTGTGACGAGGCGTAGGGGGTGTTTAAGAAATGTGACGTCACATCAAAATATATATATTTTTTTTAAATAGAGAATATTAAATTTTAAAAAAAAAATCCTCCCAAAAATATTCTTAATACTTAATGTCAATGTAGTAGTTAGTTCAAAATATTTTCTCATGGGTTTATTTATTTAATTGTCTTATTAATCTATAGCAATAACAATCTAATTTAATAGTTTTCAACTTCTTTTGCTTGATTTTCATAATACTTTGTTGAAGCAGTAAAGATAGTAGAAAAAAAAACGACATTGAAGACATCCCGAATAAAATACATAAACAATATTCTGGGGGACAAAAATTTTTTTAAACGTATTTGCCAGTATTGTTAAGTGGTCCATAAAGAGATAATTATTTATCTTTGTACTGTTCAATAATGTTATTTCATTCAGACATATCAATGGCTTTCCATGTTTGAACCTCAATATCTGTAGGTTCTTAACCAAAGATAGACTTTCAATAAATAAGAACTCTTAGTATGGAATCGTATTTGGGAGAGCGATTTGACTTTGACCAAGAAAATGATCCCATTATGCAACGGAATCATACTTGGGTACGCGACCCCAACAAATTTAAATATTAATATGGGAACATATCGAGGAAAAGGATTTAATTATTTGAATCAAGAAGAATGTGATCCCATTAAGTACGCAAGGGATTTTAATGGGCAATATAATTTTAGCGAATTATGGAATTAAATTGAGGAAAAGGATTGGACTAAGAAAGGAACCAATTATGCAACAGGATCGTAGAGGGTGGGCTACAAAATGAGATCCATAATGGTAATAATGCATTCCCTGTGACGCCGGGTATACTAGTAATACTAGCTAGCAGTGCTCGATTTAGGAAAAAACCAGTGCCGGGGATGAATTTTTTTTCTGCAGAGCCGGGGATAAATGCAATCCCCGGCGGGGATGGAGCCTCACAGCGCCGGGGATATCCCGGTTTCCGCAACAAATTGAGCCCATCTACTAATCCTGCTACTACCACTACTACTACTACCACTTCTATTACTACTACAATATAACATGACACAACAAGTCAACAAGTGAAAACAAATTATTTACAATGCAACACATAAAAACAAATGATATGCAACAGGTTCTAATGTTGAAATATATTTTAATTTGTTTGTTTCATTTTTTCAAATATCTTGGTTGAATTGACAGTTTTTAATAAAAACTAGCTTGTTGCTGAGATGGAATTTACTTTTAAATGGAAAGTGTGTTGTTTTCGTTTTTTAGCTAATAGATATTGTTGTTGATGTTGCTGCAGTAGATGATGTTGTTGTTGATGCAGTAGTTGATGTTGTAGAGGAAGTTGTTCTTGATGTAGTTGTTGCTGATGGCGTTTGTTGTTCATGTTATTGATGATGTTGTTGTTGATGACGTTGTTATTGTTTTTGTCGTTTATTGTAAGGTTGAATTTACAGTTTTTAGTAGCTTGTGTTGTTGTTGGTGTTGCTGCAGAAGATGATGTTGTTATTGATGTAGTTATTGCTGATGGCGTTTGTTGTTCATGTTATTGATGATGCTGTTGTTGATGACGTTGTTTATGTTGCTGTCGTTGTTTTTGTATATTTGAAATGGGTCTAATCAATTCTAAACAGTTATTTGCGAAAAATCAAAACTATTTAAACAAATTATGGCACTGTTCCATAACTACTTCTTTTGTTGGTTTGCCAGAAGGTAGGTCGCTAGCAGAATGCCTTCCGTCTTTTAACCACTTTGTGGCATACAACCTGGCATCAAAATGTTGAAGTGGGGGACCATTAATTTTAATAAAAAGCAAGTGATTGATAGTTTCAACATCTAATGAATTCCGAAGAGATGTGTGAGTTAAATTCATCGCGCTGAAACCTCGCTTACAATCAGCAGTAGATATTGGCAGAACATCTAATCTCTTGTACAAATCATTAAGTTCTGCATCAGCATCATGGCCATCTTTTGTCATGCGAAATTGGTGTACTATGGCTGAAGTATGACGTGCTTCAATTTTCAAAAATTTTTGAAGTTCCATAATTTCACGATCTCCACACAACATTAACTCTTCTGTGTTTTTTGGCCAATTTGCCTTACATAAAACTTCAGCATGTTTCAACACTAATGTGCTGTTGTCAAAACGGGAGGAGATGTTGTCAATCAAACTTTGAAAAAAACTTTTTCTTAAAATTGTGAAACTTTGTTTGTTCCGCTTCCGTTGGTGGCATAAGCTTGATTTCTTTGAAAGTACCTGTGCAAGAAAACTCCTTAAAAAATCCTGACCACTGACACCATCATATTCTTTGAAGGCTGACAATATTTTTTTATAGCATTTGAAATCTCAGCATTTACTGTTCTAACTGAGGATGAATTTTTTTGTAAAAATAGTGACAAACTTTTAACAACTTCAAGGGCTGGTTTGATTATTTTTAGTTCGTAAACAAAAATCCATTTCTTCAGTTTATGACTTATTCCACTGCATTTAGTTCTATCTCGAACATTTCTGCTCATATCCAAACTGAGTGTTTCAAAATGTTTCACTAAAGCTGGATAGTTTTGCCAGATTTCTTGAACACTGCGCAAAGAGGATGCCACCCAACGAATATCAAATGTACGACCAATTTTTAGTAACTCTGTGTGTACTTATTTTGCCACAATTTTCAATTGATTTCTATTCTTTGGTGATCGTGAAAAATGTGAAAATAATGATTCAGCAAATATCTGAAAGTGTGAGAGTTCGGTTGATGTTTTTAATACATCGTGAATAGATAATTCCAATTTGTGACCCATGCAGTGAAAAATAACAAAATCAGTATTCATTTTCTGTTTCAATAATGCCAAAGCACCTTTCATTTCACCTTGTTAATTACTTGCGCCATCAGTGCAAATTCCAATAAGTCGCCTTTTCAGTATATCATCTGTAAATCCAAACTTATGTAGAACTTCAAGCAATGAATTTGCAATATCTTCACCCGTTTGACTAGGCAGTTCAAAAAGATCTAAAAACCAATTGTTAATTTCATTGTTATTAGGTATTCTAAATGAGCCGCCGAAATTTACGCAAAATCGTTCTGTGGAGGTCGCGTCGCGCCAATTTGAAATGCTTCTATCTGATTAAACCTACGCAAAATAAACCAATTGATTTAGAAAGAGGAAATATAGTTCTATCATCTGATATATTTTATCTAGCGATAAAATGAAATTGAAGGGTAAAAAAAGTCGATTATTCCAGTAAAATTGATTTTTTTCCCCATGAAGCTGTCATTTTACAGCGAGCAAACAAATATTTTCTGAAAGATCGTCCAATTTTCCATAAAAATGTTATCATTTCGTTTCAAATCCAGGCCATTCAGTTCCTGAAGAAGCATAATTTCCGGATGTGAAGTAAATGCACAATCACGCTTACACTTACAAACTGTGAATGCTGTGCGGAAAATACGTGATGTAACTTCCACTTGATTCTGATGTTGAAGATGCCATAAGTTCTCAATTTTTGATAAACTTTCTTCAATCAAGCGTTTTTCTTCAATTAATTTGATATTTGCACAAATTCCATGTGACACACTCTTACTATGTTCTGTAATTTTGTCATTGAGTTTTTTAATTTTTTTTTTTTTTAGAGTTTATTTGAAAACAAAAGTTTTCTCTATTCGCATTCTTTCTTTTCCATGCAAGCCTAAATTTTTTTTTTATTGAAGTACAATATGTACAGATTACTTTTCCATCGGCAGTGGCTTGGAGCCATGGTCTGCTTTTCTGCCATGTTTTGAATCTTGCTAGGGATAGTCCCTCAGGAAAAAATTCGCCATGTATGGGCTGTATGTTTACTTCATTAATTAATTCATTCAAATTTTTATCGGCATTCAATGTATTTACAGGTTCATCATATGTATTTTGGAAATATTCTACATTTTTTGGTCTGATACTGACATAATGAATCACAGTAACTTGCCCGATAACCACTTTATTTGCACCCAACAATGATTGCGTTCTGCATTTCACAACCGTGATGTGCTCATTGTCATGCCAAATGTGTATATCTGTTCCCAAAATATCTGCTGTGGCTCGCACTATTGGTTCATCACACCAATGCCCATCCAATCTTTGGCATTCTAAATATGAAGTGAAATCTTTATAATCTGCTTTAAGTAAAAATGATTTTTCAAAGCAATTGGGATGGTTTTCTAAATAAGTCACTGCATCCAAGCATTGTATGAAGATATTGGATTTACTTTACACAACTGGATTGTTGAAGTTGGTCGATTATGGCGTGAAAAAAAAACAGTTACCATCACTTGGTACATCGACAACAATGCATCCTCGCTCTTCAACTATTTAAATATTTAGGTCAGATTTGTTAGAACAACATTGGAGTCCCCGATGCCTGAAAATGAAAACAATTCAATATGAATTACAAATGAATGACTGTCAGAGCAGACACAGTTCTAGGAGTAGGATGGAAAGCCAGTTTTCAGACCTGCCTCTCCAATAAACATTGAATAACACCCCTACACCATGCCATCCCTTGATCTATTTAATGGCTTATTTGAGGACCAACTCCTAAATCTGTCCCTGTGTCAGTGTAAAGATATCAGCATCACCAAGAACAAAATCATTTTAAACTACAACATTTGATTAAATTTTTATAACATCTAATGTATCTTAGCCTATTGATTCTATCTTTCTTGACAGCTTATATAACACTGTTTACGAGCTAATAGATTTTTTCAACTTATTTTTTTATATTAATAATATCATCAATCAATATATATTCACCTGCTTCTGAATTTTGATTTTAATTTCAGATCAAACTTATTAAAGCCAAATAAATAAACTTATAATAATTATTTAATCGGTTTATTGATAAATTATTAATAATTAATGACTTACTAGTACTTACTACAAGACGTTGTCTGAATAAGTTGAAGATCATCAATGTGAGATTTCACTCTCTGGATTACAGTATTTTTCGTAAAAGACAATTTTTGTTGTGTTAACGTTTTTTTTTTTTTTTACAAGACGGCTCTTTAGACATTTAAATTTAAAACGAAATTTAAAAATATTTATTTTAAATATAATTCTAATAAACCGCGCTTTATGACAAACAAAAAGTGAACTTAAAATTAAAACCAAAGATTATAAGAAAACGAAACAATTAGAATTATTTTTACTTACGTTTATTTCGATTAATTCGGTAGATGGAAGCGCAGGTACCAAATTTTTCTATTAAATCAAAAATTTCGTGATTGAAAATTTGACACTGCTGTAACTTACCGTTACAACTTATTCGGCTTAAAAAACCAGTGCCGGGGATAAACAAAAATTCTGCAGAGCCGGGGCCGGTGATAAATGCCATCCCGCCGGGGATGGTAAATGTTTTAGCAGAGCCGGGGATGGAGCCTCACAGTGCCGGGGATATCCCCGGCGGTAAATCGAGCACTGCTAGCTAGTAGACACATTAAAGTAGCAATTACATCAGTATACAGTCAGTATACTGAGGCAATGGTAAAGATTACTCGCTCGTCAGGACGACCCAATATGCAGCTGTATACGCGCTCGTCCTTAAAAGTTTTAAAAAAAACTTTTTTTTTTTTTTTTTTT
>MUZC01000628.1:42586-61395 GCA_002072015.1 Radix auricularia | reverse complement strand
TTTTTTGCAAATTTGAGTTTCTTTAAATTTTGTTTTTAACATCTAGTTTGGAACAATTTTCGTTAATAGATGATTAGACATCTACTTTCCGAATTTTAAAATGCTTGATCGCTTCTCTTTTCAACAAACTCATTTCTTCCAACATCGATCAATCGTTTTGCAATTGCAATGTCAATACTCTTGAGCTACAAGGCTACAAGTCGTTTGATAACACGAAAATATCAACCAGCTTTTGTACAAATAGCATAAGAAAAAAACAAAAGAATATTTGTAATTTAAACAGATAGTCCTACAGCTTCTGCTCTGACTTCCGACACGTCCTCTATGTTATGTTGATTTCCCTGAATTTATATCTTCTAGAGTGGCTAGAATAGCAGAGAATGATTCAACAACTGCATCGACTGCATGCTTATGGCTTGACCATCTTGTATCAGAAAGTCATTTCTGAGTTTTTACTGTTAATTCATATTGACATTTATGATCTTTTTTAAGAGTATGTAGACGTGGTAAACTAGACGTAAAGAATGCATACAACCTTTCAGCTAAGCAAAAAAAAAACAAAAAAAAAAAACAAAAAACAAACAAACAAAAAACCAAAAAACTGTACATTACTGTGTACAGAAATTGCTTCGATAGTGACCAATTTTAAAACATGGGGACAACATTGGGTGAAAGTTTTAAGTCCACTCTTAATTCCAGACATCACAGATGTGCCATCGTATGCCTTTCCTCGACAGATTGTGATGTCAATGTTTCGCTTTTGTTCCGTTAGAATCTTCTAAGCAAATGATGGTTTGCAGCATTTCTGTTTAACAAAGTATACAAGCCTATAAATCTTTCCTCAACATTTCTTAATTTTAAAACTGAACGTAAAGTGACATCTGATCAATTTTAGATATATTAATGTTTGAATCAATAATTAAAGAAAAGAAATGTGAAGATTTAACTTTATTATCAATTGCTGCTGATAATTCAGGTGCAAATGATTGAATTAAATGAATTTGCACATCATTACTTAAATAAATTTCCTTTTTCTTTTTCAACTTTAGATGACTGTTTAAAGTGGAATCATAGTTGGCTAATATACTTAATATTTAACTAAAATCTCCAGTATTTCTACAACTACCATCAATAAAGCAAGATTGTTCTCTGTGTCCTCTGTTTTGCTAAAACAATGTCACGCCTAACATTCGTTTCAATGCTTCTCTATTCTTTTCCACTTAGCGACGCTCCTGACTGACCAAACCAGATATTGCAGTTTTGAAATACGATATTTAGCTAGCCAATATTGTCGTATTGCAGTTTAGTGATTGATTAAAAGTTTCGTGTTTAACAATCTTTTTTTCTGCTCTAGTTACACCTTTTTAGTGTTCATTAAGGGCGTCTTAAGGGGGGCGCCATTTTAGACCGAAAAGAACTAAAAGTATTGATTACGTTTAAAACAAACATTTACAGACTGAAAAGGACTTAACTCCCAAAATGCTCTAAAATGGGGACACCGATCGTCTGAGTGAACTCAGCAAACTCGTGGATGTAAACAACAGACGGGTATTAAACATATATGTAGGGATAAACTAAATGTGCATTAATTTAATTACGGTACATTCGATCGATATAAAATTTTTTATACAATGCATTGTTAGGTGACACGATTCTATGTGCAAAATTTCAGCTGGATAGCATGACGGAAAGTTGGTCATTTTTTTTCCCGCCGTACGTACCGTACCGTACGGACGGACGAGGAGACGACGATCTAGTTAATTTTAAGGATTTAAAAATACTATGAAAAAAAAATCCAATATTATCTACTCCGTAAGCTGACGAGTTTTGTTTTCATTTTTTTTACACGATTTCACGTACACAAGAGTGTTACATATAATTATAATGTCACCTAATGACGAGACGCGTTAAAATTGTTGCGTTCTCTTGTGGGGTTGATAAACTAAAGAAAAATAACTTGCTACAGGCTACAGCTATCGGACGTTTTAACAGAGAGGGCCGTGAACAAGAGTAAATGATCTCAATAAATATAAAAAATAAAAACTCTTGGAGGTAATACTAATACATTGCAGAAGACGCTCCTGCCATACAGAGGATTATTAAGTATGACATTAAAATAAGGTTTTTAATGTATTAATCGAAACAGGTAAATTGTCATAGATGAACGTTTAATTAATTTTTTGAAAAGTAGCAAACGACAAAGAAAATTGTAATTCTTAGTCTCTAACTCTAAGAAATCTGGCATGTCCCGTTCGACGCGAGAAATTCCGAGATAAACGAGATTGTTTACCTATGATACCAAGTGATATTAGTATTAGGTTTTTTACTCATGTTTATCGTTAATTTTTTATGAGTTTTTGAAATGTATGTGTATCTAAGTAAAAAGGTTTGTACATAAAATGTTATAAAGTCATAATACATTATAATTTTAAAAATACTTTGCCTTAAGCGTGTTTTAATAGATTTTTAGATATAGATTGAAGTAAGTGATATAAAAAAGAAGGATGCGGCTAGCGCTACCATTGTCGTAGCAGTAGCAGCAGACGACCCGGTCGGATGTTGCTAGCGTTATGACATGTCGTAGCGCTAGTCAGGAAACTAGTGCTACAACATGCGCAACTTCTGCTACGACTAGTCACTCTTTGCAGTAAATACCTGGAAAGAATTCAATCTTAACAAACTCTTCTTTATATTGTATATGATATATGCATAATCATTATGAATATATATTAATAATATTATAATACGACATTATTTGTGTTGTGTATTAATTCTAAAATCTAAATTTATTTAAATAAATTATTTATATAGATTTAATTTTAATTTTGGTCTACCGATTATACATATATCAGCCGATTTTGCTATACTATAGACTATAGTATACTTGTGTAAGTGATGCCGATGCACTATCATTAAAATTTAGTATACTGTATACCGTAAAGCCAAAGCCTAAAGTCTAAAGCCGTAAATGAAAATCCTCAAGCAACTGATTCGTGCACAATCGCAAGAATGTAGGCCTAAAATAATTCGTTTCGTGTGGAATAATAAAATGTGCCGTGTGCAGGAAACCATTCCATTCATCCTTCTACCTCATTTTCACTCTATTACTAATAATATTACTATTGAGGGGGGGGCAGGTAATAACAACCGCACAGGACTCCTATTTCACTCGCCTTTTTTTCCCCATTACTTCGTGCTGCTGTTTGTGTCCGTTTTCTCAGCCCCCCTGCCTCTCTTTGCACTATTTATGACGAGCAAGTCTGCGGGGCATGATGTGCTATGCCTCCTTCGTCTGACAATGGCTTCAAATCCCGCTTCCCTTGCTTGCGTTCAGCACTTTTTCGCGATGCCTTCAATTCAGAGAATTTTTCAAAAATATCTTCCAAGCAATTTAGTAACAGTGATGGTTTATAGTCATTTTTTAAACTCACGCCTCACCTTTTTCGTTGGTGATGCCGACTGTCAACTCGTGAATCAAAAGAAAAGAAAAATTAATAGTATTAAGCTTAATTAAATACAGCTTTAGTCGTAACTGTAAGTAAGAACATAACACATTTTTACGACTGTCGTAGCAGCAGACGACCCGACCGGATGTTGTAACTCTAGCCAAGCATATGTGGATTGGCTAGTGTTACGACTAGTCTAAAATCTAAATATTTTTATTTTAACAGATTTAGTCAACGTATCTGCTTTTCAGAATAATAACAAAAATTATCAGCATACTCATTATGATTTTTAAAAAAAAATAATAATAAATGAATTTTAAAAAAAAAACATGACGGCAGCGGGATTCGATCCCACTATCAATAGTGTCATTTCATTTTCTAAGCAACCGGACTATCACCTGATCTAGCGAAGCTGATGAGAAAGTGTAATTTTTTAAAGGATGTGGCTAGCGCTACGACAATTTTGTCGTAGCGGCAGACGACCCGGTCGGATGTTGCTAGCGTTACGACAAGATTGTCGTAACAGCAGACGAACCGGTCGGATGTTGCTAGCGTTATGACATGTCGTAGCGCTAGTCAGGAAACTAGTGCTACGACATACGCAACTTCTGCTACGACTAGTTTTAGTCACTCTTTGCAGTAAACACCTGGAACTGGAAAGAATTAAATTTTAAGAAACTCTTCTGTAAATTGTAAACGCATAAATATATTAAAATACGACATTATTTGTGTGTGTATTAATTCTAAAATCTAAATTTATTTAAATACATTTTTTAAATAGATTTTGATTTAATTTTAGTATTGGTCTACAGATTATAAGTATATCAGCCGATTGTGCTATACTGTAGTATACTTGTGTAAGTGATGCCGATACATTAAAATTTAGAGTATACCGTAAAGCCTAAAGTCGTAAATGAAAATCCGCAAGCAACTGATTTGCGCACAATCGCAAGAATGTAGGCCTAAAATAATTCGTTTCGTGTGGAATAATAAAATGTGCCGTGTGCAGACTTTTCACAGGAAACCATTCCATTCATCCTTCTACATCATTTTCACTCTTTTACTAATACTATTACTATTGAGGGGGGGGGCAGGTAATAACAACCGCACAGGCCTCCTGGTTTACTCGCCTTTTATCCCCATTACTTCGTGCTGCTGTTTGTGTCCGTTTTCTCAGCGCCCCCCCTCCACCTCTCTTTGCACTATTTATGATTTTGCGGGGCAAACAAATTTAGTAACAGTAACAGTGAGGGTTTATAGTCATTTTTTAAACTCTTGCCTCACCTTTTTCGTTGGTGATGCCGACTGAGTGTCAACTCGCGAATCAAAAAGAAAAAAAAATATTAGCATAATTAAATACAGTTTTAGTCATAACTGTAAGTAAGCACATAACACATTTTTACGACTGTCGTAGCAGCAGACGATCTGACCGGATGTCGTAATGCTAGCCAAGCATATGTGGATTGGCTAGTGTTACGACTAGTCTAAAATCTAAATATTTTTTATTTTAACAGATTTAGTCAACGTATCTGCTTTTCAGAATAATAACAAAAATTATTAGCATACTTATTATGATGTTTTAAAAAAAAAATAATAAATGAAATTTAAAAAAAAACAAAAAACAAAAAAACATGACGGCGGCGGGATTCGATCCCGCTATCACTAGTGTCATATCATTGCAGAGCAACCAGACTATCACTTGATCTAGCGAAGCTGATGAGAAAGAGTTATTTTTTAAAATTATAACTGTTTTTCATTTAATGGCTCAATCTAGATTTTCTTTTAAACCTTTAAAATTCATTAATAAGCTTATCTAGTGATCATGATATTTCATTAAGAGAACTTTAGTTCAGTATTTAAGTATTAGTAATGGCATAATTGAAATACAGAAAATTGTTTACGACATGTCGTAACGGCAGACAACCCGGTCGGATGTTGCTGGCGTTACGACATGTCGTAGCACCAGCCACATCCGCGCGGGTTGTCTGCCGTTACTTTGTTGTAGCAGTAGACACTCCGTTTTTTAAATTTGTAACTGTTTTTCATTTAATGGCTCAATCTAGATTTTTTAATAAAACCTTTAAAATTCATTAATAAGCTTATCTAGTGATCATGATATTTCATTATGAGAACTACAGTTTAGAATCTAAGTATTAGTAATAGCATAATTGAAATTAAGAAAAAAATTGCATTTCAAAATCACATCGTCCCCGAGTCCCCGACATGGACAGGGACATGGTCCATATAATTATAATGGTCAGTCGTCGCAATCTATCGGCATCTGTTAACAATGTATTGGTAACTTGAACTTGAACTATCCCTTAACCCGACGCTGGGTCGCTGGGGCACCATTTTGAGCTGCGCACTAACTCATGCCAAGTGTCACGGTTCTGATCATAATAATTTACTTATAAGAGAAGGTAAAACTTCTTGAAAATCTATTATCTATTATTGCTAATAATATTAGCCTAATTAATTATTAGCATCTGCTGTTACGACTGTTCGTAAATTGTAAATTTAGTATTAAAGTAATATGCTGTATTACTTTAATACTAAACAATAGTTCTAATAATCAGATTTTATGATTGCTATGACTATGTAAGCTGATTAATGAATTTTAAAGATTTAAAAAAAAAACTTGATAGGTGTAAACTTAATGACAAACATTTATAATTTAAAAAAATTGAAATGTGACATGAGCTTTGCTAGATGAAGTGATAGATTCATTACCCTGTTGGTAATTCCGGTAGTGGGATCAAATCCCGCTCCCGTCAAGTTTTAAAAAGTTTTTTTGTGTGTGCTTTTGTTTGTTAAACCAATTATAATTCAATGAATGTGCTGGTGACTGTAATTTTTGTTCTTGTTATTCTGAAAAGCAGATACATTGTTTAAATCTTAGGGGTCTAGCAATATGCATTTTTGTCGGTATTACCGAACTTTTTTTGCTGAAACCAAGTTTCTGATACTGATAATACTAAGTAATACTGATACATTTACAAGTTCCAAATCATGATCTACATAGACATTAAGACATTGACATATGAATATGACTCACAACCATGACAAAACAAACTGTCCTTTTTAAAAATGTACAAAAAAATTAATAACTCCTTTTCAACCTTCGACTTTGACTTACATTTGTTAATTTTAACAATAATTATAGTTATACTTAAATAAATTTTGCACACTGCCAAATTTTAGGAATGAAAGAATGAGAAACAAAATATTGTAATAGAGTGAAAATGAGGTTGAAGGATGAAAATGAATGGAATGTTTTGCAATGACAGGTCTGCACATGGTACATTTTATTCCACACGAAACGAATTATTTGTTTTAGATTCCTGCGCTTGTGCCCGAATCTTTGCTAACTAGAGCATTTTCGTAGACAGTATACTAAATTTTAATACTTGGCATCGACATTAATTACACTTACGCAAAATAAATCGGCGGATATAATAAATAATAATCGGTAGACCAATATTACATCTTTTAAATAAAATTAGTTTTTAGAATTAATACACACATAAATAATCCCAGAATAAATGTTGTATTATTTTATATGCATATAAAATATAAAGAGTTTGTTAAGATATTATAGTTATAGCTAGGCATCGCAGTTTCCTGGCTAGTGCTACGACATGTCAAAAGGCTAGCAACACCTTGTCAAATCGTCTGCTGCTATGACAGTCGTGTCGTAATGCTAGCAACAACCCACCGAAACGTCTGCTGTTACGACATGTCGTAGCAGCAGTTTCCTGGCTAGTGCTACGACATGTTGTAACGCTAGCAACATCCTTTTCTTTAACCTAAAGATCTTAGTCTTAATATTAATAATACAAGATACACAAACAAATCACAAATTGTGAGATTTTAAAACTAAAGCAATTAATTTTAATATTAATTTAAATAAATTTTTATTTTATATTCTTTATATCTGAATATGTGTTGCTTCATAGACAATTACTTAAGTCTTAAGGAAATGTTTCAACTAATGCCCTCACCATTACAAATAAATGAACACAAGTAGTTTGAAAATTTTATTTTCCGTGGAAAAAAATTAATAAGATTTTAAAAAACATTGTCATTAAAAAAAAAAAAATTAATAAGATGGGCAAAAGTAGTTTACTAAACAAAAATACAGCTTATAGAAGAGGAAGTAAGTATAAACATTTACAATTATAAATTAAAAGTGGAAAAAGATTTTAGTTATGTAAAATTGTGAACTTGGCTCAATCCACATGAGGTCGACATACCAAATCATTTTGTGGTGGTTTGTGGGGGTGGTGTTGTTTGCATATAGAATGCCAATAACTGCAATATCTAAAATTCTGCAATGATTAGGGCTGTTGAAGTGATTAGAGATAGGACATCATAGGCCTGTTTTTTTATATTGTAGTAATGAGACAGATTTCAACAGTTGAAGTGTTCGCTTCTTTTCAAAGAATATCAAATCTGGAGCCAATATTAACAGCGGCTGTCAATTGAATGGAAATAGAGCTTGTTTATTGACCAAGTTTTTAAAACAGATCCAAATTTGCGCAATACAAGCATGTATGACTTTGCTTTCTACAGTAAAAAAAAAACCCATAAATTATTCTCTCTCCAAAAATATTAAATTAAGTTAAAACTTTTGAGACTAAAATTCTAACTGGATTATATTAACTTCCGTAACATCCTCTGATATGTATTTGTAAAAAAATAATTTCAGATTGCCATTCCTAATAATATACGCCTGCATTGTGTATCATGGAATCGACAGCATGGGTACATTGCATGTGGAGGGGAAGATGGCCTCCTTAAAGTTGTCAAGCTTGAATCTCAGTCAGGTTAATATTGCTAACTGTTTAGGTTTTAGTTATGCTAAATATTTAAGATTTATAGATGTTTTTAACTATAAGCAAAAAGATTTTTTAAAAAATATTAGAATTTATCCATCTTTTCATCAACTCTTAAAAAAATTTTACTTACGAAAATTGAATAACTCATGTTATTCTTTTTGTTTGAAATAATCTGAAGGTTTTTCAGTCTGCAAAATTTACATATATTTAGGATTATATTACAGGCTATTTTGATTTTGGGGCCGTCCATAAATGACGTCATGCGATTTTGGCCGATTTTTACCCCCCCCCCCCNTCAAAAAGTATGTCACAAAACTTTGACCCCCACCCCCCCTCTAAAAAAAATTAAAAAAATAAAAATATTTTCTATTTGAAAATAAGAATGTTTCAAATAATTTTTTTGTCATTTAAGTATTTATTTAGTGTAGGTCTACATTGTATTATCGTTATCGTAACATGAGTGAAGCTATGTAAAAGATAAAATTAAATAAATTGTAAGCCAGTGATTCTCAAACTTTTTCGTATCAGACGACCGGCAAGAAAATTTCAATTTCACCAGGTACCATTGCATTCTTTTCTCGTTTTGAAATGATTTTCCCTGTACTTATTTGATAGCATAATGACCCCCTACACAGCTTAAAGCCCTATAAGATTAAGTATGAATTCGGATTGTTTTATATATTATATTTTTAAAAAAAAATGTTTAGTTGCCAAGGCATAGCAAGACAGCTAACGAACAATGCAGCGGTAATGTCAAAAACATTTGATGTGATTAACCTTCGCGATTAAGCTCGCGAATGTGACTTTTGATATAACAAGGATCATTGCATTGTTTATAGACCTAGAATATATAGATACAAGACAATTCCTCAAATTGATTTCGATCTTCTAATGACAGTTTCCCTGCTAAGTATATGTACATCAAAGGCATTTGATCTAAAATGATCACATTAATATCACATCTCATGTTTTCTAAAAATTATTAAGTATGCGCTGGAAGAGGAAAATGGCCCATTCTGTATGAACCCCACATTTGTGCAAGAAAGTAGGGTGTCATCTTGTGCGTCGCAAAATACAGTAATTCTTGCAAGTAGAGGACTGAAATACTATGACATTATTAAAATATCCAACATTATCATAACTTTTATCTCCGAAGCTCACATATTTTTTTGTTGTTGTTGTTGTTTTTTGTGGTTTTTTTTTCAATCCTTTCTTCTTCAGGATTTCACGTACGTCACACAACAGTTGTAAATATAATGTCACCAATAAATAATCTCATTTGGGGTAAAAAGGGATCTCTTGGGGGTAATGCTCAATCATTGTGGGCATAGAAAATTTGCTAGAATCCGCTACTTTTGGGTTAACAGTAATGTTAATATAAACTTTTATAATTTTTATATTTAGGTATCAAATTGAAACGGTCAGTTTTTTTCAAACCGTTTAACTTTTTTAACCGGCCTTCCAAAACAAACAAACAAAAAAAACCCCCAAAAAATGTTTTAACCTCCTTAAATTATATAAAATTTTAATGCATACAAATTAAGTATTGACTATAAATCATTACTTGTAACTTCTTTGTTTATAAAAAAGAAGTTATTTAAAAATAATACTTTTTTAAAATAACATCGGGGGTCAAAAGGGAATTTTTGGGGGTAATGCAGACTCATTTGGGACATATAACATCCACTCCACTCCACTAGATATATTCAAATACGTCATGTGTACGTGTACGCTTGGAACATATGTCCTCTATTGAACCGGTTCCTTCCAAAAAATGCATTTGTTAAATTTGTTATCTATGCAGATTTCTTATTTACGTACTATACGAAGACATCTAAATCCAACCTACTTTCATTTATATTGACAAAAGTGACAATAATCTTAATCAACATGACTGTATCAAGTATCCTTTCTGTCAAATTTAAAATAAATGCCTTAAAAACTGAGTTCAGAAGAAAGTTGTTTTGTGCTCCTCTCGAATTGCGATGTCGAGAATTTGATGCATTCAATAAAGTTAGTGAATACTTTTGACTAATTTTAAATGGACACATTTATTATTATATTTAGAATGGCCAGAGGCGTTTGACCAAAAACCAATCGAAAAACTATAGCAAACTTAAAACTTTTATTATTGTATCAAATAGATTCCCCTCCCCACACCCACCCCCCAAATGGATATTCGGTGTCGTTTTGACTTAAAATATCAACATATAATCCTATTCAGATCTTTTTAGACACTTGTCCTGTTTGTAAAACTCACCAGTAGCAGTTTCGGGGGGGGGGGGATAACGGAGAAAAAAAAAGTTCGCAGACTCCTGCCGCGAGTGAACGAAACTGCGGTTACATCACAAAAGCTTTGATGTCAACATCAAACGATGCAGGGTTACAATTTCCTATGTTCTCTTGGGAATTCTCAAACTTAAGAATTATAATTATATTTAATTTTCGTGTTGTGTTAACTTAAGCCAACCCGCGTCTGATAGCCTATTGACCGGCACTTTGAGAAGCATTGAATTAAAATTTAAAAAAGTCATTAAATAAATTTTAAGTGACCAAATATTTCATTGGTAGTTTTATTTTAAGTTACCCTTTTGATGTGACGTCACATTTCTTCAACCCCCCTCCCTCCCCCACGTCACGCATCGTCACAAAAGTGGGATCCCCCTCCCCCCCTAGGTGTATGACGTCATTTATGGACGGCCCCTTTAGGCAAGCTGCAATTTAGTAGGTTGTTTTTTTAAAAAATGCCCTTCATAGTGTTTTCTTGTAATAAAATGTTTAACTTTTCAGTAATCAAACTGTACCAGCCATATCTAGCTTCTCTGAATAATTTTGATGTTTTATTATGCTCTCTCTTCTTATACTCAGGAAGAGATGCTAAAGTGAAAGGCCTGGCTGCACCAAGCAATTTGTCTATGAATCAGTCCCTTGAGGGACACAGTGGTCCGTAAACCTGACTGTTTATAACTCAACTGAGAATTTGTAGAAGAGAAATGAATTTTATTTTAAAATTATATTTAATTTAATTTTTCTAATGCTTGAATTTCATTCAGTTTTCAATAAATTTTGATGTATACATTTTTAACAAGATTAAAGGCATTAAATTAAAAAATTTTAATAAGAAATCATGAAGTTGAAACAGTGAAAAGTTATTTAATCTTTTGTTGTTGATACCTCAGGCGCTGTCCAAGTTGTTGCATGGAATGAGCAGCACCAGAAACTGACCACAAGTGACCAGTGTGGGCTTATCATTGTCTGGATGCTCTACAAAGGTAGTGTAGTGGTTTGAAATTGTCTTATTCACTAATTGTAAAATATCTATGCAATATTTAAAAAAACAAACATTTTTTCATCCAACTGCCTTCTTTTTTCTCAAAGAGGTTTTTTTTTTAAATTCAAAGAACTTTAAAATTGTGTTTCTTTTGACTATTAAGCCTAGGATTTCTAATGTTTTTACCCTATCATAAATACTTATAATAATCATTGCCAGAAAGAAACACCCAAAGCTTACTGTGAAATGTAAATGTTGGAACTTCACATTTTCATCATTAGGCTCGTGGTATGAAGAAATGATCAACAACAGAAATAAATCAGTTGTCAAGGGGATGAAGTGGACCTCTGATGGACAGAAGATTTGCATTGTCTATGAAGATGGTAAAATATAGAATGATGATTTTAAAAATCTAGGCACAGTTCTCTGTAAGCAGATGTAAGCTACATATTTATTGTGTGTGTGTTGTAGTTTATTTCTTATCACACATCAAAGTCCTTAAACATTAATTTTCTATACATGAAAAAATTGTTTTGTAATTTTCATAAGAGAAATAGCTTTATTGACTAATTTATTAATTTATCTGGTGCAAACATCACTTATTGCTTTAGGTGCTTCACGGTATTCTTTGAAGCTGTATTTTAATTTGATATTTTAATAAAAGTCTTAGTCTTAAAGACATTTTTTATTTGAAAGATTCATTAGTAATTTAGCTTTTTAGAAAGTACTTTCCTCTAGAATATCAAGACCAATAAAATAGATCATGAGGGTCTCAGGGACTTGTACATTGACTTGAAATAAATTTTAATAATTATATACTTTTTAGGAGCTGTCATAGTTGGCTCCCTAGATGGCAATCGTATTTGGGGAAAAGAACTACGTTCTCTGCAGCTGGCTTGTGTTGAGGTAAATATGTAGATAAAATTTAAGACAAGTTCATCTGTCCCCAAATAGAAAATAATGATAAAATTGAATGTTTCATACATTTAATGATAATTTTTAAAAATATTATGAGGATAATTAAAGTAATACTAATAGTAACAACAATTAATTCTCTCATTAATAATGCATTCTTCATTATACTGTGTCACACGAATTTATGGGAAGTTTTACTCAATGATAAATGACCAATAAATTTTATGATGCAACACTTGCCATAATTTACCTTTAAGCACAATAATGAACAGCTTTTTATATTCTTTCTTTGTTTTTATTAAAAAAAATTCTTTTTAAATTTTAATAAAAACATTCAGTGGTCACCAGATGGCAAGAAAATCTTATTTGGTATTTCCAATGGGGAGGTGCAGGTGTTTGACAACATTGGCAACTTTATTGTAAGTATTTTTGTAACTAAATTCTACTTAAACTTTATTGTAAGTATTTGTGTAGCTAAACTCAAGGTCTGTGCTAAACTTAAAATTAATTGTATAATTTGTATGTGGAACTCCAGGTTTGTGCTCAACTTAAAATGATTGTAATTTAGGGCTGTGGAAATTAACGATTAGTTTCTCGATTAATCTGTACATTTTTTTTATCCAATAACATTATTTTAATCGATAAAATAGCGATTAATATTTTAAAAAATATTTTAAACCATTTTTTTGATTTATTAATACGTAATTAATTATTAATAATTAATAATATTTTTTTTTTACGTACAAACTTCTCCATTTAAAAAAAAAGATGTACAGTCGAAACCGCTTAAGTCGACGGCGTCGGGGAATGAAAAATGGCATCGACATAACCGATGATCGAGTTAAATCGAAAACCAATATGGCGGCAAAATATTAACATGCGCTTGAAATTTCTATATGTACGTGATGTGCGTTAATTAGTGATGGGACGATTAATCAGAATCGTATCGGAATGTCGGGACCCTATTTCTTCACGCTTTCTTAAGGTTGTTAAGACCGTTCGTTTTTAAAGACCGTTTAAGTTTAAATATAACGCCGTTTTGCGGTGATTCCCAGATTGAGCGATACTGTGCCTTCGAAGCGACTTGCTTGATTTTCCTTACAAGCTACACAAATAAGTAGCCTACACATCCCCTCATTGTCCCCGAACCATTCTCTTCTGGACTCGGAATGGTCTATCGTGACCTATATATGACTCATGACAAAGANTAATTCTAACCAATAGTTAAATGGCTTTTGCACACGGCCACTTCTTATGAATGAAAAAATGAGAACAAAGCAGTAGTACAGTACATGTAATAGTCAAAATGAGGTTGAAGGATGAATGGTTGCCAATGACAACAAGTTTGGACACTGCACACGGTACATTTTATTATTCCATACGATCCCCTCAGCTTACAATTCCTTCGGTAACTTGATGCTAATAGGACTAACCAACAACAATGGTTTGGGAGATTGAGAGTAAACTGTCTGTAGTCTGTTATATTATATATTTTAAAATCTGGGGAGCCTTGCTTGCAGTAAGCAGCCTATGATTTTGGTATCGTCCCATCACTAGCGTTAATAAATGATAATGTTCATGCACGTGTTTTTGAAGTTTTTTTTAACACAACAGCATTGCCGTTATTTGTTTGATGAAGCTATCGGCATGCTATAAAATTGTACATACATGTTTGCTAACAACAGAAGGTATATGTGCACCAACTGACAGCAGAAATTTACAAATTTAAAATAAAAACCAACGTCGATTATCGATAAAAACTTTTAATTTTCTCCAACACATCTCTGAAACTGGCGATTTAAGTTAGCAACACATGTCAGCGCAAGTGGGCTGTGTCGAAAACGTCACCAGCACACATAGCAAGCTGATCGCATAGCCATGGTACCAAAAACAACACAGAGCAAAAAGCAAGTGGGCTGTGACGTCACCAGCAGACACTGGTGAAACATTTTCAAAAGCTTGCGATTGGTCATGTGGATCGACTTAACCGATGTTAAGTGGCAAATTTGACCTTTTTTGTGCTCGTGTTATGAGGTTTCGGCGACTTAAAAAAATCGAATTAAACGACGAGAAAATACTAAGACAAAGAGAGAATTTGGCGGTTCCAAAAAAAACCGTCGACTTAATGGGGTGGTCGACCTAAGCGAGCTCGAGGTAAGTGGGTTCCACTGTATTATGTGTAAACTTTAAAATAAGCAGTTTTTATCAGAAAAATGATATTAAAAATAAACATTGTTTTTACTTAATGAATAATAACAAAACTTAAATTCATTGACTACGACTAATATTTAAATATATCACCTAAAAATAGTATATATTTTTTTCTAAAATACTGAAGTTATGGGCATTTTATGAAATTTCCAGTTTAATGATGTCATACATCTTATTTTCAGCTTTAATCAAAATTATCGATTAATTATTTGGTAATTTTTCCAAAGTTAACAATTAAATTTAAATTAATTGATAACAGCCCTATTGTAATTATTTCTGTAACTGCAAGTAAAGGTCTGTGCTGAACTTGAACTTGTTAAATCTCATCTCGTGGACATCTTATTGTTTTTTAAATTCAAAGTAACAAATTGACAGTCGCTGCATTTAAATAAGAAACTTTGATTTTCACATGAGTAAATAAGGTTTTTAAAAATAAAGTTTTATATGGGCATGCCTTAATAAGATAGATACTCACATGCAGGGGCGGATCAAGATTGTACGGGGCCCCTGGCTGCAATTCCATAATGGATCCGGTCCAGCCACCTTTATTATACAATATAATAAGTTTGGGGCCCTAAAATTACTGGGGGCCCCTGGCTTTAGCCCATTCAGCACCCCCCTTAATCTACCATAGCTCACATGGGGAAGATAAATCCTTTCATTTAAAACAACAACTCATAAACCATATCATTTGAAATCAGCTAAATGTTTTTTTTTAAAAATGTTAACTTTTATGAAAATAATATACTGTAATTGCATTCTAATTAGAAACTATATGTGGCTTATTTAAAGCACGTATGTTCCACTGATAATCTTATCCAATTTAGGTATCTATTATTTGCTTATGCAAGTTCTTCTGTTACAAATGAACTTACCTTCTAAGGAAAAAATAATTTTTTCTTTGTAAATGTATCCTTTGCAGAGCAAGCTGAAAGTTTTTTGCCTGACCAATGCCACTGGGGCCATCCATATTGCTGGATTGGAATGGTATAACGGTCTCTATGGTTACGCTGAACCCAACTGTCCCACCCTGGCCCTCTGTTTTGATAATGGACGCTGCCAGATCATGAAGAATGAAATTGATGAAGGTACTTGATGTTTTTAGGCACCTTTCCCAGTCAAATAAATATCTAGGCGTATCTCCATATTTGAAGATATCCTGAAATTGTCTACAACATGCATGTCATTCATTCACCTACAACCAACTGGTTTGATGATCCCACCACTTATAAGGTAATGATATGCTTTGTGTATTTCTCGAAATTAGAGCCCGTCTTAGTGGACACTGGCCTGCAGATTGTCCAAGTGGCGTGGAATCACACAGGGTCAATCCTGGCCATGGCTGGGACGCAGCAAGCCCCTGGACAAGACAAAGGTGTCAACTTTGTCTATTTTTACAGTCCCTTTGGAGAGGTACTTATAGATTTCACATTTAAAGTAATCTGTCTGAGGTTATTCTTGTCCTGACAAAATTTTTGTAATGTTAATGCATTTTTTCTGGTCATGTTTCTCTGCATCAGAGAAGACAAAATCCTCCACAACCAAAAATAAATACCACCATCAAAGGTTTAAGTTTTAAAATTAAAAAAAGAACTCATACAAAAACTAGTTGAGCTATAGAAAATTATTATCACACATGACCACACAGAGTTTTTTAATTCTTATAAACAAATAATGATATTTTAAAAAAATTGTACCTCTCCCCCCCTCCACACACTCAACCCTTGATGTTGTAATTGTCCAGGAGCATATTTCCAGACTCTCCTTACTTTGATCTGAAACTATGTCTGCTGGCTCTATTTCATTTTTGGCTCTGTTTCAGCACCTGAGGGCGTTGAAGGTCCCGGGGACTGATATTTCTTCCTGTTCCTGGGAAGGGGGCAGTTTACGCATATGCCTGGCTGTGGGCAGCTTCATCTATTTTGCTAATATCAGGCTTGACTATAAGGTTTGTTTTGATGGGCTCTGGACTGCTGGCGTTTTAATTGGTTAAGTCATGACCTTCATAGCTGGTTATGTTTTAATTGATTAAGTCATGACCTTCCTAGCTGGTTATGTTTTAATTGATTAAGTCATGACCTTCTTGACTGCTAGTTATTTTCAATGAGCAAAGTCATAAAAATTGATTAAAAGAGAATCATTGTTTTTATACCTGTACGTAAAATGTAACATTTGCCAAAAATGTTATTGAGAAATAAAATTGGGAACGAGTTTGTTGTAAACAAATATTTATTAATTTCTATAAAGTATGAAAATAACATTCACCAAATAAAATGCTGGCACCAGGAGACCATTGTCAATGAAGACATACTCTTATCATCCCCAGTGGGGCTACTGTGCCAACACAGTGGTCTACTCCTTCACCAAACCAGATCACTCGGAGCACTGTGTCATCTTCTGGGACTCCAAAAACAGTGAGGTAAAGAGAAACCAGCTGGTTTGATTCAGCTCTGAAGATCTTATTGTTAAGATGTGATGATATTTTCACTGCTCTGTTCAATTTGTCTGTCTGTCATTTGTTTTCAATGTCAGAAAAACAGTCCTTTAAATCCCCAACTACAACCCCACTTTCTCATTAATTTTGGCCACTGTTAGAAGGTTTCAATGAATTATTAAATGCTAATGCCACATAAATACTATAACCTAGGAACAATGTGAAAGCACTTTGCCCTTTTGGGTTGCCACTAGTGTTGTGACAGAGAAGAAGGTATTAGAATTGTGTTTAATTTTGTTTACCTGTAACACACACTTGAGTGTTTTTCTCTTGTTATTATTTGTTTATTTCAGGGGACTTATATTTATTTATAATGATTTAGATAACCACTTTTGATAAAGCACACATGGTAGCTAGAAAAATAGTGTGTTTTTTTATACCTATAAAAGTAACAAAAGGTTACATTTTGTCATAAAATGATCATTTATTTATGGAATGTAATGAATGCATTAAAAAAATTTCTTTGATGTTTTTATCTCTACAATATATATAATGACTATTACTATTATTGAAGCTTAAAATATTTTTTTTATTTCTACATTCTATACAATTCCTATTCATCAAAAAGTTTAAATTTATTTTTTTATTTCCACATATTGTTTGTCTCTCTATTAATATATTTCAAAACTTTAATGCAGGTCGATTTTCTAAAATGACATATTTATCAATTATTATTAGAGAACTTTAATTAAGATGAAACTATTGCACCATTGGTGATCAGGATTGGCCCATATTTAATAGCTCCCTGCTAAAATTGAATTCTCTGTAAACCTTATTGTAATAAATTATTTAAAAGTGTTTGCTCATGTTCCACTTGAGCACAGCACTTGTATTTGATTTCCCAATTGAAAAAAAACCCCAAAGTATCATATAAACATTTGAAAATGACTATATCAAGCTATTTTTAAAAATATTTAACAAAGAGATTTTAACCAATCAACAATAAGGACAAATCATATATTTTAAATTACATGTTCAGATATTTTAAAGTTTGACAGTTTTTACTTTGAAAGTAACTGTGATAAACCATTTTAATTTAGTTGGAATATTTAAAATATCTTTTCAATTTGTATAAAATTAAATCGGTATTGCTTTAAGAATAATTTTAGAATAAAATTCAACAACATAATATTGTGGTTTTAAAAAAAAATAGATGAAAATAAGTTTTTCTTAATGCAGGATTATTTTTATGTTATTTCTTGTTAAAATATAAATTTAAAGTATTTAAATTAAGAGAAGAATGCACATCTGTTTATAATTGATAAATAAAGTTAAGTTAGAAAAAACTTAATATTGATAGAAGATTGGAAACGATTTTTTTATATAAATGACATAATGACCATATTCAATTATGTGTTAAATAAATATCTATTATCTTTACAGAAATATGTAAAGTTTGTGAAAAACCTCACTGCCATAACTGCATATGGTGATTACTGTTGCCTAGCTACTAAAGGCGATGAAGCCTCTAATCAGGTAGCTTCTTTTGGTTCTTCTGTCATTGTCAATATAATAAAAAATTAGATTATCCCAAGATTAAATTGCTTTTTTTTGTTTTTGTTTTGAAAGTCTTAATATCTAATTTTAAATTGGTTAATAAAATCAAGGATTACCCAATATTCCATTAAAAATGA
>MUZC01000628.1:23575-34614 GCA_002072015.1 Radix auricularia | reverse complement strand
GGTGAGGCAAATATGAACAATGATTGATTCAATCACTGGTGAGGCAAATATGAACAATGATTGATTCAATCACTGGTGAGGGAAATATGAACAATGATTGATTCAATCACTGGTGAGGCAAATATGAACAATGATTGATTCAATCACTGGTGAGGGAAATATGAACAATGAGTTATTCAATCCCTGGTGAGGGAAATATGAACAATGATTGATTCAATCACTGGTGAGGGAAATATGAACAATGATTGATTCAATCACTGGTGAGGTAGACACCTTTGGAAATAACTAAAGTCTAAATATCCAGATGTATCCAGGTATTTAGTCCTAGTAATGATAAGACAGTTTCCATGCCAATGAATTGTTTACCCAGCTGAGATCAGCTTGAATATATCAATATAAAACAAATTGTTTAAAAAAAACATGTTTTATTGTTTTATAAACCTCAAGTTGTCTGAAGAATCATTATAAACCTATAAACATTTAAAAGACAGCAAACAATTTTGTAGATAATCCCTTTTCATTACAAATACATCTCAGTCTTCAGATTTTTTTCTCTCAAAGTAAGGACCCTAAGATACAAGAAATACTTATTTCCCAATCAGTAGGGGACTGTTGAAAAACAAAATTTATATTATCAACATTAAAATTAATTTTGTAGGTATTTAAGTGATGTTGCATGGCATATTATGGTTCATTTGTGCATTTTAGCTTTTGAGAAATATTTTAGATGTCTTGTGCGCAATTCTTTATAGTTAAAAAAATTATGTCTCTATAAGGCTCACTGAATGAAAGCGTCAAGTCAGTAACATGTCACTGACAAAGCCGAGTTATTGTTTACCCTCAGAATGAAAGTATCAAGAAAGCAGAAGTGGCGTCCTATTTCCAACAGTTTGACGAGGCCGAGAAGATATACCTCGAGATGGACAGAAGGTGCGTGTCATTTTCTTGTTTGTTTTTGTTTTTACTTGTCGCTTCACTTGAGCCAGTGATGGATGTTTCAAACCAGTGCTTGTTGCATACTGGGTTCTGGATAAATTAAGACGAAGTCTCGACTCTTGTTCAACTGATAATTCAAGCCTTTAAAAGTCAGCAATATAATTACAGCCAGAGATTCTGGTACACAAAAGGTATATTTCTAACAATGCCGCTTACTCATAAGTGCATATTCTAACTACAACTCTAGACAGTCGAGCACACCTCGATTGTGAACTAGATACTAGAGCTAACTGCTCTATCTCCAATGGCTAGTCCTATTATCTTCTGTGTACCTCTCTCTAGGTCTCTCTACTGCTATGGCCGTACTCTTGTGTGTGTCTCCCCACACACAACTATACGCAGCCCGACTGTTTTCCTTAATTTCATCATGTGTGACTACTAGACCTGTCAACGGGTACCCGGGTCCCGGGTACCCGTTGCCATCAGATTACCCGGGTAGTAAAATTCCGCCCGGGTACCCGTGAAAATGTAACTTTAACGTCTATAATAACGGAGGCCAAACTTCGGCTCCCAATCGCTCTTTTTTTTTTTTTTTTTTTTTTTTTTTGCGAAATAATTTTTCAAATGAAAATGTTTGTTTGAAATAAATGCAGTAAATTACATCTAAGGAGAAATATCTGTCAACGGGAAATGTATTTTGATACATCTTTTTCTCTCAACGTGAAACAGAAAACGCAAACACAAAAAGGTTTTGGCGCTTTAAAAGAGAATCATATAGATCTAGATAAGGAAAATAAATAATGATGTTAGAGATAAAAGCGGCGTTTGTTAGTAAAAAAATCCCTTCTGTGACAGTAACTTCGCTTTGAAATACGCCGATTGAGACTAGCTAATGTTGTTTATCTACCCCTTCTCCCCCCTTCATTCATATAACCCACACCCCTTGCATTCGCTTGTGCTTCTTGTGGGAACTAACACGTGTTGACCTAGAAAAACCGATGTACAAGGTTGTCTGTATTTAAAGTTAATAAATTAATCAGTCACTAACAATTTCAAATGGGTAAGTCGTCGGCCGTGGGGCGGGACTGCACAGAGATGAATGAGGCCGTGCTTGATATTGTTAATAAAAACATCCCTGCTTTAAACATTAAAGATACTTTGAAATACGCCGACATAGAATTTCCGTATGTAGACGTTGTTTCTCTCCCCCCCCCCCATTCGATTGTGTTTTGCGTGTTCGTTCCCACGAGTGCCTCATTTTTATTTTTTTTTAAATACACAAAAATTTGTACTTTTTTAAAAAGTCAATAAATTAGTTACTAACAGTCTAATAAAATAAAATGACGTTTTGCACCTACGGAGGAGGCGATCATACATTTGTGACGAAGGGGGGGTGTGTTTTAGAAATGTGACATTATATCAAAACGTGCAACTTAAAATGAAAATTCCACTTAAAAACTTGAACGCTTAAAATTTATTTACTGACGATTTACATGGATTTACACGTGTATCGATTTAATTGAGTTCAACTTCACATTAAATACAAACTTAAGTGACAATAAAGTTATTTCACAAATGCTCATTTTCAAAAACGAGGTACAGCTATTATGTGGGAGTGGGGCGGCGGCTGGAAATCTTTGTTCTAATGGGGTTCTAACTTTTTGTGACAGCGGCGGGAGGGGGGGAGGGGGTATAAATCAGCCAAAATCACGTGACGTCACTTTGAGACGTCGGCCGTGTGGTCACTGAGAAATAAGGGGCATGGAAGGTGGCTAGGTTGCATAATATAGCTGTATGGCGGTGAAAATTATGCGATTTTTTGAACGGGTAACCCGGGTACCCGTTCAAAATTTGGACGGGTACCCGGGCAGCATTTTTCAAAAAATTGACAGCCCTAGTGACTACAACTCCGATTGTTATATCTAACTGAACTCTTCTCCAGGCACTACTTTACCAGAGCTCACAACTATGTTACAAATATTATTTGCAGTGATTCTCATACCTTGACAGTGCTCATCTTGATTTATTGCCAGGGATCTCGCTGTCAGCTTACGGAAGAAACTAGGTGATTGGTTCAAGGTCATTCACCTTCTAAAAAACGGTGGTGGGGGCGATGATGTCCAGCTAGAGGAGGCCTGGAATGCCCTCGGGGACTATTACGCTGACCGCCAAAAATGGAATCAGGTTTCTTTTAATAAAACAATTTATTTTATCGCATTACTTTCCTTATTAAATAGAGAAGTTTTCATAGGTGTATGGAAGAAATGGTCTTCCAGTGTTGTCAATAACATACACTCATTTATGTTATTGATGTGTACACACCATGACCTACACTCATTCATGTTATTGATGTGTACACACCATGACTAACACTCATTTATGTTATTGATGTGTACAGACCATGACCTACACTCATTTATGTTATTGATGTGTACACACCGTGACCTACACTCATTCATGTTATTGATGTGTACACACCATGAACTTCTCTCATTCATGTTATTGATGTGTACATACCAAGACCTACACTCAACCACGTTATTCACGTCATTGAAATGCACACACCATGACCCACACTCATTCATGTTATTGATGTATATATGCCATGACCTACTCAGGCCGTGACCTACTATGTACAAGGAAGAAACCAAGAGCGTCTGGCTGAATGTTACTATATGCTTGAGGACTACAACGGCCTGCACAACATGGTCAACTCATTGCCAGAGAATCACAAGCTGTTGCCTGTAAGTTTTTATTTCACTTGTATTTTTATTGTTACTTCCATCAATATAAAGTGATAACTGGGCATTGCTAACATAAAATTTTGATTGTTCAAACAGTAGTATTGATTCATCCCGAACTGGATTTATCATTATTTGTCAGTCATAGAAAAATCTTATGTTTTATTACCAAGTAGAAGTGAAAATAAGAATCTTGTGCCTTGTTATTCAATGATTTTATGGACAAATTTTTTTTAAAAAGAACCAGTCAGCTTGACCTGTGTGAAAAATTTTCAAAACATGATTGTAATTGTGAAAAGTAATTATACTATAACTCTAACTATACTTTAGCTATAACTATGACTATATTTGTAACTTTTATTATGACTATAACTATAATGAAACTATAACTGTACTCTAACTATAACTATAACTTAAGCTATAAATATGACTATACCTAAACTATAACAACTATATTTATAAGTTTATTTGTAACTATATAAATATTTCCAGTCAAAATGTTGAATGACTTTTCTTGAAGAATTTAAAAATAATTTTATTTTTCAATCAAATAGGAAATAGCGGCCATGTTTTCCAGTGTTGGAATGTCAGATCAGGCAGTTGAAGCCTTTATAAAGGTAAGGATATTTATGATTTTTATCAGATGGTGGGGGGGGGGGGATAAATGACTTGCTCAAATTAAACTAAAATTAAAATATCTACTGATAACTATTCATAAACTTAAGAGCCAGCGATAATGTTGTCAGTGTTAAGATTTAATATATTTATGAAAACTAATAATAATAAAATTACTGTCAGTCATCCATTGCTTCACTTTGTACTTCGGCAGTGTAACAGGATCAAGGCCGCCATTGATTGTTGTGTTCACCTGAATCAGTGGAACACGGCCATTGAGCTGGCAAAGACCCACAACGTACGTGAAATTGATATGCTGCTGGCTAAATACGCCCAACACTTGCTGGAAAAAAAGAAAGTTCTGGATGCCATTTCACTTTACAGAAAAGCTGGACATTTTATGGATGCAGCCAAGTTAATGTTTAAGGTGATTTATTGGAGCATTGAGTGTATCCTCAATTTGTATATAAACTAATTACCTCCCTGTAGTAATTCCATTTACAAAGGGAAGTAACTCTTATTTGACTGGCTACTTTCAAACATTAACTTTAATATTCCTTGTTTGTGCTCTACATAAATAGTCCTGCAAAGATCTATTTCCATGACCATAGTGCGAAGATTTTATAATTCATGCAAGCCCGGGGGTTACTTAATGTGTTATCTTAATCTAATTACTATTATTTCAGTGACATTTAACAACTGACTTTGCCATACAAGGAAAGTGTCTCAACAGCAGTTTAAAATACAACTTGCTATTGTATGGTCTGCATGATTTGATTTCAAATAAATGCTCTCATCTTCTTTCATTCCTTATATTTCCAGATTGCTGACGAGCAGATGAAGAGTCACAAAAACCCACTGATTATTAAAAAGATGTATGTCCTGGGAGGTCTCCTTGTGGAACAGTACCACGAAGCCATGAAGCTCACCTCTAGAGCCAAGGGCAAAAATAAACAGGTCAGTTTACTGATCACAGCTGGGTGGTCTTTGTGTTACCAGATCAATGGGGCGCGAAGGCTGACAATAGGATTTTCAGTAATTGTAGCCAAGCTTTGAGATGTCAAACTTCATTAACGTTCATCATCAACTCACCCACATTTTTCTGGTTATTGTTTTCCTTGTGTGTCCTTGTCACCAGGCAGCATCAGCCCTGGCAGGATTTCTAGAGGAGGACGTCTCCGCCATGTCTGACACTAAAATCATCGACAACGCCTGGCGGGGAGCCGAGGCCTATCACTTCTACATCCTGGCCCAGAAACAACTTCACGACGGTGCGACCAATTATTTTTATTTTTTTTTGGTCATATCTAGCTATTTTAAGTTTTTAAAAAAAAATTACCATTTTAAGTCACTAAAACTAAGAGTTTCAACAAATGATTTTAAAAATTGGATTTTCAGCTATGAACTCAATACTAATTTTGACTACAGTCTCACCACCATTATTCTATTAAATTTTTATAGAACATGTTTTATTTTATAATTTTTAAAAGTACTTAGGAAAAATCCTTCTATTCTGTAGTTTAATCATTTTATCCCTTGCTACTCATATTATTATTGGTTAAAATGCACTGATATCTTGTATTAAATACAGTTGATATTGTTCTAGTTGATAGGTTATGTTGATTTTGTTCTTGTTGATAGGCTATGTTGATGTTGTTCTTGTTGATAGGTTATGTTGATGTTGTTCTTGTTGATAGGTTATGTTGATGTTGTTCTTGTTGATAGGTTATGTTGATGTGATCTTGTTGATAGGTTATGTTGATGTTGTTCTTGTTGATAGGTTATATTGATGTTGTTCTTGTTGATAGGTTATGTTGATGTTGTTCTTGTTGATAGGTTATATTGATGTTGTTCTTGTTGATAGGTTATGTTGATGTGATCTTGTTGTTAGGTTATGTTGATGTTGTTCTTGTTGATAGGTTATGTTGATGTTGTTATTGTTGATAGGTTATGTTGATGCCGCCATGAGGACCACACTCCATCTCAGGGACTTTGAAGATGTAATTGACCCAGTAAAAACGTATTCCCTCTTAGGTAATAAGTCCTCTGACTTGATAATTGAATAAATAAATATTTTCATTAATTTTCATTGGTCTGCTATGACTTTAGTCACGTTTACTTTCTCCCCTTCAGTTCTATTAACCATATTCCAGTTCCTCTGTTTTATTCCAGTTCCTCTGTGTTTCCACTAAGTTCCCATTTGTTTTCACTAAGTTCCTCTATGTTTCTGCTAAGTTCATTAATGTTTCCACTAAGATCCTTTATGTTTTCACTAAGTTCCTCTATGTTTCTGCTAAGTTCATTAATGTTTCCACCAAGATCCTTTATGTTTTCACTATGTTCCTCTATGTTTCTGCTAAGTTCATTTATGTTTTCACTAAGATCCTTTATGTTTTCACTAAGTTTTCTATGTTTATTCCAGTTCCTCTGTTTTCACTCAGCCTCTCTATGTTTTCACCCATTTCCGCTATGTGTTCTTCTAGTTCATCTCAAGTTTTTTAAATCTCTTATTTTAATAAAATACCTTTTATCACAAACCACATACTATTCCCGTAATATAAGTATAAACCAATGCAGCACAATGTATGTAAAATATTTTTTTTTAAAACCTGTGAAAGAAATAACATCTGATTTTTGAACTGAATTCTCACAGCTTTAGCTTCCTGTGCCAACAGAGCATTCAATGTTTGTTCTAAGGCTTTCATCAAGCTGGAGTCCCTGGAGTCACTGCCCAATGACCAGAGGCAGCACTACGAGGAGCTGGCCATGGAAATATTCACCAAGTAAGATTTACAATATGGAGATATTCACCAAGTAAGATTTACAATATGGAGATATTCACCAAGTAAGATTTACAATATGCAAATATACACCTAGTAAGACTTACAATATGCAAATATACACAAAGTAAGTTTTACATAAAGCTTTAACACTACAAGGAGCTGGCTATTGAAATATTCAACTTGTTATATGTACAATTATTTTTTTTATCACTGGCATTCACAAGGAGAATAGTAAAATAAAAGATCAGTGTAACTTTAAACACTGCTGCTGGTCAGCCCTGCTTACATGCTGTATCATACAGAATAGGACTGCATAAAGCTTTTTTATTTAAAAAAATCATGTTAAGCCTGGTACCTATTGGAATTCAGGACGTGTTAGCGCATTTTCGTATTATGTATCAGTACTTATGTTAGATATCAGAATTATGTAGTTATCAGTAATTGTGTTTAGATTTTATACATATTTTTATGAATTTTCTTGTGTAATGAATATACCTGACATTTTTTTATTTAAAAGTCATTTCTTTACATTTAAAAAAAAAATTATTTTCTCTTTAATCCAACTACAAGTCACCACAAATGATGACGTAAAACTCTCTAAACTTTTACACATATTCTAATGACGTCAACTAAAAAAAAACAACTAATTATTTTGCACCGTTTCGCACCACTCTTCAATGCTTGCAGAATTGTGCATTCGACTTCCGGCAATGGCGGCCGTTCCCTGCGCTAGTGTTACCTCTCGATTCGAAATATTTTTTGGTAGTTTTAACGGGGTTTTTTAACGGATCGAGTAACTGAGTGTTGATGCACAAATGGCAGGTCAGGACATACAAAAAACATATATACATCATGGGTCTAGGACTTATGGATGCTGTGATCAAGGGTGATGACAGACGGACGGACGGACAAAACGGGTGCAATAGCGATTTCGACATCTCGAAAATGCGCTAAAAAACAAAAAATTACACAGACTATTTGTGTAAGGAAACAATAAATTAAAGCTTTATTATCAACTAATACAATTATTGGTAGACGTTTCGGCTCATGCCTTCATCAGTACAAAAACAATAACATGTATTATGTAGTTAATATGCTATGAATGTTTCTTTTTATTTATATATGTATTTTTGTTTCCATGTAAAGCGCTGTGAGCCTGGCTCCTTGCTGGGATACAGCGCTATACAAATCATCATTTTATTATTATTATTATTATTATTATTACTTACATATATATTAAATATATATGTAAGTACATGTTATTGTTTTTGTACTGATGAAGGCATGAGCCGAAACGTCTATCAATAATTGTATTAGTTGATAATAAAGCTTTAATTTATTGTTTCCTTACACAAATAGTCTGTGTAATTTGTTGTTTTTTTTACATGCTGTATAAAAACTCAGATCTGCTGGTCAAATATTTTCTCTTTGAATAATTTTATCAGAATGATGTTTTTTTTTTCTACCAACTATTTCTATATTCATCCTTTTCCTCAGGCACACACCTAAAGATCTGAGAGCCAACAAGGTGGACTGCCCCAACTGTGGATCACAAATGCCCGACTGGTCAGAGTTTGTCAAATGTTATAAATAATCTATGTCAACAGCTTTATTAACTCTTAAAGTCGTAATGCGTCTCTTCCCGCTATCCGTAAAGCATCGTAATGCGTCCCTAGATACCACTCTCGTTAGAAATGAGATCTCGGAGAGTAAAAATTCTTCAATGCTTGAAAAATGATGTATTCGACTTCCGGCAATGGCGACCGTTGCCGGCGCTAGTGTTATCGCTCGATTCGCTATGTTTAATTGGTAGTTTTAACGTTTTTTTTTTCGAAGATACGTTTTTGCTATGCTTTATTACTAAAATAATAATACTAAACTACAGGTAAATTTTGTTTTAAACTCATTACGGTCTTTTGGGTGCGTTAAATAACCATTCTTAGCCTAAAAAATGAATTCAGTAAGGCAATAATATTATAAATGGATTTTACGCAAATTTTTAAATTTCATAACCGGTTGATCGTAATACGGGAAATCCTTACGGAACTGAGGCGGAAGTTTATTGCAAACCCTTCAGCGACTTTTAGAGTTAAAAAGATCTTAGGCTCAATGTGTGACATTGAATTTTAGTCTGCACGAAGGTTTGTTTAAATAAGTTACAAACTTGAAGAAGAAAAAAAAGGAATATTTTTGTTGTTACTCGTATCCTCAGGACCACAGTGTGCCCCAGTTGTGACACCAAATACCCGACCTGCATCGTGACGGGTCGACCTATCCTGGAATACCAGTTCTGGATGTGCAGCAACTGTAAACATAGAGCTCTTCAGTCCGAGATCACACAACGGAAGTCCTGCCCCCTGTGTCATGCCATTGTTTAGTAGAGATTTTCTTTTTGTTTGCAAGATGACAGCTTTGTTGAAGCTATAAAACTTTGATAAGACAGCTCCAATGTAACTATAAGAATTTTATAAGACAGCTCCAATGTAACTATAAGAATTTTATCAGACAGCTCCAATGTAACTATAAGAATTTTATAAGACAGCTCCAATGTAACTATAAGACTTTTATAAGACAGCTCCAATGTAACTATAAGAATTTTATAAGACAGCTCCAATGTAACTATAAGAATTTTATAAGACAGCTCCAATGTAACTATAAGACTTTTATCAGACAGCTCCAATGTAACTATAAAACTTGTATAAGACAGCTTCTGTGCATATAATAATCTTATAAGATTGTCTTGTAATGTCCTGGAGTTCTGATGATAAAGATCTTTATTATTTTATTTTAAAAAAAGAGCATTTAGTCTTTTTAAATAATAACCTTCGAAAATACCAAAATAATTTCAGGATGTCAAAAATTCTTATTTTCATATAGTTGTGTTCTTCTGTTTGTTAAGTAATAGTGAAAATCTCAAATGTTATTTTGTGATAGCCATCATGGAAATCTTCAAGCTAAAACATTGTTGAAATTGTATTTCACTGTAATATATGGAATACAAATAATGTTACTATATTATTAATTGCTTCATTTTCATCATGTTTGCACCTCAACTTCTGATGTGTCATTATTGTCTTGGAAAGATGAAATCAGAAAAAAAAATTTAAAAACAAAAATATTAGGATCATGTTTTGATCCTTATTTTGTACTTAACTCATCAACAATTTATTCAAAGATATCTTTTCATTGGCAGTGACTGTCAATGAAATATTTAAAATGAAATATTATGATTAAATTTTATAAATGCTTTTTCAAAAATTATTTGTCTTCTTTGAAGACCTACATAATGCAATGTAATTTGTTGTTTGATAAATACATTTTAAAATTGATATATTCTAGTGTTTTATGTCATTTATATAGTTTAATTGCCGACCACTGGGGCCAATTGTTTGTCCTGTTCCTCTAATCAGAAGACCAAAATGATATGGGAAATTAAAGACAAAAGTCTAGAAGTTATATAGACAGGAAGAAACAACTGATTATGTGACTATTATTGTGGAGCGTAGGAGGAAAGGAATTTAAGGAGGACAATTACATTTTTTAAAACTGAGAGTAACATGCTGTTGTTAGCTAACTGAGAGTAACATGCTGTTGTTAGCTAACTGAGAGTAACATGCTGTTGTTAGCTAACTGAGAGTAACATGCTGTTGTTAGCTAAAGGAGTCCATCATCATGCACGTGGATTCTACACTCGTAATTATTGTAAAACAATGAAAACCAACTCAGCAGTGTTGTATTGAATATAATTGTATACTTTAATTCTGAATGATTTCTCTCTTCTCTGTTTATGGTAAACCTTCCAACCGTGTTAGCAATAATAAGCATGAGCATAGTCCGATAATTTCCATTCAAAGATAATTTTTTTGTTCCAGGATGAAACGTACCGTATTTCCCATACAAAGAACGATATCGGTAAAAGTAAAAGAAAAGATTATTTTTTTAAATTAAAAAAAAAAGTTTAAAA
>MUZC01000628.1:13575-18575 GCA_002072015.1 Radix auricularia | reverse complement strand
CCTAAAAGAAAACAACCTTTGTCTTTTAAACATAAACTTTTTTGAATGGAATCTCTTTCTCCACGCACCCAACGACCTGGGCAGGATGAGCATCAAAGGGGGGGGGGGTTAACTTTTGTTTGAATACGCCGAGCAGACGGCTGCAGTTTCTGGGTTTAAACCGTCTGCAAGTCACAGCGTACGGGTTTACAAAACAAACCAACAGTCACGGAGTTTGAGTTTAAAGCTCGAGATCACAGACGAGGTTTACAGTCGTGTGGCCCCAGAAGACTCTAATCAGCCGACACTTCACAAGTACACAAGTCATTAGCGTCACGCCTGGTGAAGCCACGTGCTGGAGCTGCGAGAGAACGACTCCATTCAAAGTGAGGGTGCGGCGAGGGCGGAACTTGATTTAACCGCGATAGCCTTCGATTATATAAACATTTCCAGAAACTTTAAACAAAAATTCTTTTTTATTAAAGTTACGACTTATGAATAAAGATTCGCCTGTCTATATTTTGTAAGCTGAAGTTATTTAATAATAATAGCAATACTACTACTACTACTACTACTACTACTACTACTACTACTACTACTACTACTACTACTACTACTACTACTACTACTACTACTACTAATAATAATAATAATTGACAATTTATATAGTCATTTAAAGGAACCGGGCTCACAGTGCCTTACTTATAGATGACATACACATAAAAATTAAATTATGACATTCATATCATAATAATCGCATAAAGGACAGTACCCATCAAATGTTGTTTCATTAATTTTAAAAATACAATTTGAAAAGATGCGTCTTAAGAGCAGTCTTGAAGGTCTTGGTAGTTGGAATACTACGGATGTGTAATGGTAGAGAATTATATTGCTTGGCTGCACAAAAAGTGAAAGACCTTTCGACAAATGTGTTAGTTCGTGTCTTAGGAACACAGATAATGCGTGTGTCTTCGGAATAGCACAGCTGACGGCTTGGTGAATAGTCTGACAGAAGCACAGTAAGATATTTAGTATTAAAGGTAGAGACTAAATTTGTATAAGATGAAGACAGCAGTGAACTTGAGGGCAAAATCAGCAACATATTAAATCGTATAAATGGACGATTGATTTATTACAAAAATTAATAATTTTGTAGAGAAATTTTTCTTTATTAAAAATTTTTAGACGTTTAAAAAAATGAATAAGAAAAAGATATCAAGAAAAGAAGACGCCTGAGGTGGCTAGGACATGTCAAAAGAATGAGCCCCGGCCGCATCCCGAAGGACCTCCTATATGGCGAACTTGCTTCAGGAAAGAGGAAAACAGGTCGCCTACGCTTGCGATTTAAAGATGTCTGTCAAAGGGACATGAAAGCAGTCAAAATACATACAAGTGACTGGGAGTGTAAGGCAGAAGACCGATCTACGTGGAGCACAGTTGTCAAAGAGGGCGTCATAGTAGCCGAGGAGCGAAGAATGGAGGAGGCTGCATACAGAAGAGCTAGGAGAAAGGCCAAAACATTTGGAAGCACAGAACTCGTGAGTAAAAACTGTGGCAAGACTGTCACTCAAGGATAGGACTGCACAGCCACTCGAGAAAATGCAACCCAACCCAACGGTGATGCACCATCATCTCACGATGACGGAAGGATGCCGGATATCAAGAAAAGTAAGTACAGTTTAAGTTACTCCTTTTTAAAAGTCCCATAACCTCTTTGTGTTTCGAGATCGTACGGGTGTTTTAATGTTTCCATTAGAGCATTCTCGGCTTGATAGACCCTGGCGGCACCCATCCCTCTTCAGGTCAGTGGAGGACTTTCTAAGCGTTAGTCATTTCTCAACCTTTTTATAGTGGCTTTAACGTGGGCTCGACCCCACGCCCCTCAGCCTGTGAGGCGAGCGCACTATTGACTTCGCTACCCGGTTACTAAATTAAAGAACAACAAAAACAACATGAAGATTGATGATAGACTTTTTAAAAAAGTATCCAGCTGTATAACACATGAAGATTCTACGTTACATTGTTATTCCAGTGTCACGAATAAACATTGATGGTAATAATGATAATAAAAAACAGTACATACAATATGAATAAAATGTTCTTGTAAACATAAACCCGGTGTTTTGAAGGCACCTGGGCCAATGATGTCTGACTCTGGTATCATGATCAGAATTCCATACGTCAAGTCTAATAGTAAACCACATGCTAAATACTACCGTCGAAATGTTGTGCTTGTAGCACAGTGAACTATACCACAGGGAACTAAACCACATGGAACTACGTAACAGGGAGTTACGCCACAGGGAACTATGCCACAGGGAACTACACCACAGGGAACTACACCACAGGGAACTACACCACAGGGAACTACACAACAGGGAACTACACAACAGGGAACTACACCACAGGGAACTACACAACAGGGAACTACACCACAGGGAATTCAACCACACGGGACTACACCACAGGGAACAAAACGAAACGGAACTAACCCTTAGGGAACTACACCCCTGGGCACTACACAACAGGGAACTAAACCACAGGGAACTAAACCACGGGGAATAAACCACACGGAACTAAACCACAGGGAACTACACCAAAGGGAACTACACTACAGGGAACTACACCACAGGGAACTTAAACCACAGGGAACAACACCATGCGTCCAGCATTTAGCTTCCATACACCTGCTGCTATAGAGAAGTCCAGATGTAAACATTGGTTTAAAGGTAATTATAAAAAAAAACACGAACCAGCGCATTGTAGTGAGGAAGGGGAGGGTAGGAATAAAGCCAGAGTCTGGAAATATGGTCGATGAGTGAAATTAAGTATAATACAAGTTACGTAGTTAGGGGGAGGGGCTTGAAAAATATGGGCTCCCTCGGTGTGAGTGAGTCATAAAGGAGTTGCTGTTTAAGGATTGATCTTGAAATTTGATGGCTTACGGTTACCAGATGTTAGTTTAGGCCCCCAATGTCATACAGAGGTACGCCCCTGAATGTTACCTATGGACCCGTTGAAAAAATAATAACCCTCACCTCACCCACCCATCATACTGTCCATCTCCATGCTACACCCACCCATCATACTGTCCATCTCCATGCTACACACACCCATCATACTGTCCATCTCCATGCTACACACACCCATTATACAGTCCATCTCCATGCTACACCCACCCATCATACTGTCCATCTCCATGCTACACACACCCATTATAAGTCCATCTCCATGCCACACACACCCATCATACTGTCCATCTCCATACTACATACACCCATCATACTGTCCATCTCCATGCTACACCCACCCATCATACTGTCCATCTCCATGCTACACCCACCCATCATACTGTCCATCTTTATGCTACACACACCCATCATACTGTCCATCTGCATGCTACACACACCCATCATACTGTCCATCTCCATGCTACACACACCCATCATACTGTCCATCTCCAGATCTTCACACACCCATCATACTGTTGATCTCGGATCTCCATGCTACACACACCAATCCTACTGTCCATCTCCACCCTTCACACCCTTATCATACTGTCCATCTCCATGCTACACCCACCCATCATACTGTCCATCCCCATGCTACATCCCCCATCATACTGTCCAGGATGAGACACACACTCGGTTTGTGATACATTCACTGCAGGATGAGACACACACTCGGTTTGTGATACATTCACTGCAGGATCCCAAAAGCAATGCCATACAGCAGCGCTGAATTTAAACATTTGCTAAAGAAGCTATAGTTTAGGGCTCCCGCCTTCTTGACGGTCCACGGAATTTATTTTAATCTTTGGCACAAACATATAGAATATCTAGCCTTCAAAAGGGCCCTCTACATATAAAATAGCTTAGGGCCCCATCAAGTCTAATGGGAAAATACAAAATAATATCGAATAAAATGATTATACAATAATTTACTAAAGGATTAGTTCTCGGCGCCCTTGGCAACTGCCCCGTTGCCAAGTCGCTGTTACGCCTCTGGACAAGGGCGCCGAGGGCTAATTCTTCAATAATCAATTCATTCTGTAGGATTTAATATTTTCCCTATTTCTCAAGGGCGCTAAATGAATTATCCAAGGGCGCGAAAAACCTAGTTACGTTTCTGATCAAAGTTATGATGTATTAATATTGTATCCCTTGAACGTTTGACCATCTGATTGACATAAATACAAACAAATATTATGTCAAAAGATACAGAGGTTTCAACAAGAAAAATAATAGTTTCGAGAGTAAATGTGGAATTGAGACCACGTAGATCGACTCTGTTTAGATATGGACGACAGAGCGTCACTAGTGAGTGCAGAGGGTGCGGAGCGCACCGGGTAACGACATTACAAGGGGCGAAACCGAAACGTAAAATTCCTCACGCTTCCGTTATTTGGCACTGGCAGATTCGGAGGAGATCTAAAGAGTGTCGTGAGGGGGTGACACCATGAGCGATCACATTGACACCATGAGGGATTACAGTGGGTGACACCATGAGCGATCACAGTGGGTGAGACTATGAGCGATCAAAGTCGCTGACACCATGAGCGATCACAGCGGCTGACACCATGAGCGATCACAGTGGCTGACACCATGAGCGATCACAGTGGGTGACACCATGAGCGATCACAGCGGTTAACACAATGAGCGATCACAGTGGCTGACACCATGAGCGATCACAGTGGGTGACACCATGAGCGATCACAGTGGGTGACACCATGAGCGATCACAGTGGGTGACATCATGAGCGATCACAGTGGCTGACACCATGAGCGATCACAGCGGCTGACAACATGAGCGATCACAGTGGGTGACACCATGAGCGATCACAGTGGCTGACACCATGAGTGATCACAGCGGGTGACACCATGAGCGATAACAGTGGCTGACATCATGAGCGATCACAGTGGCTGACACCATGAGCGATCACAGTGGGTGACACCATGAGCGATCACAGTGGCTTACACCATGAGCGATCACAGTGGCTGACACCATGAGCGATCACAGTGG
>MUZC01000627.1:103905-205696 GCA_002072015.1 Radix auricularia | reverse complement strand
ACTACAGTGTAGTCATTCACATGAGACACTACAGTGTAGTCATTCACATGAGACACTACAGTGTAGTCATTTTTGTGACGTATTAACCACAGCTACTTGAAAAAAAACAACGGCTTAGCTATGTAGAATCTAATAGAACCCAAACATTCAAGAATAGTAACACAAAATAATATGATTAAAATATAATAACGTTAAAGGAAATCTGGGACACTGGCGAGGGATGTGTGGTGGATTCGTTGTCAAGGGGGCCTAGGGCAATCTATGTCCTCCTTTGGCAACAGATATTAAAACAAGTAATAAAAACTCGAAAGTGTATAGAAACGCAATTTCCAACAAGGAATTTTCCGATTTTAACATTCAAGAAAACTAATTCTAGATTACTTTAAAATTCGATTCATATAAGTAATATTGCAACTAACACAATATGACGTCACATCCCCTCACGCTACATCACATCAAAAATGTGTCAATATAAAGCGCACCGTGCAACAGTCTACCATTAGCATTCATAAAGCGGGTAAACCCAATTAATTGTAATCCTAGATTGCATTAAAAGTAATTTCAAATCAATAATATTGAAACTAAACAAAACAATTGCTTTCTACAAATTGATGCTAAAATTACAAGAGTCAAAGGAAAAGAGATATTAAAAAAAATCCTTCTCCAAAATTATTTAAAATATAATTTGCTGCAATTTGGTGTTTGTTTCAACCCAGTAGAAGTTATGGTTTGCGAAATTTTGACAAAATACTGATATGTTTTAGGTTTTTTTTTCTGTTTTCGTGGAATTCCAATAATCTTCTTTGGTAATCTGTTAGTCCCGTAAATGTCTTTAGGAACTTCTTAATATATTTTTAAGAGACTAAAACCCTCTGTCGGGTATTGTTCAGGAGGAGTTGCTGTGCAAAGCTCGAACCATTGGCCAGGCTGCCGTGGTCTAAGTGGTACCATGGAAAGAACTCGAGTCACGGGTTCGAACCCCTGGGGTATTGTGCGTGCTCGTTAGTGGTGGCTTAATAAACTTGTTAACGCTACTAAACTTGCTCTCAAGTCCGCAAAAGATTGAAAGAGGGGTTATATAAATATATAAAACAGAGAAAGGTGATAAGCCCGATCTTAGTAATTATAGACCTGTATCACTTACTAGTATCACCTGTAAATTACTGGAACACATAATATATAGCAGAATAGTTAACCAACTTGACAAATATAATGCCCTATGCCCATACCAACATGGCTTTAGAAAGAACAAATCATGTGAAACACAATTGATAGGCCTAATAGATGATCTATCAAAAGGCTTAGATAATAATGATCAAATAGATACAATATTACTAGACTTCTCAAAAGCATTCGACAAAGTTCACCACCTTAGTTTACTTTAAAAACTTAAATACTTTGGAATCTCAGGTCCCTTACATCACTGGATCCAAGATTTCCTATTGGGTAGGGAGCAAACTGTAATAATTAATGGATCTAAATGTACACCAATAAAGTTTAACTCAGGAGTTCCACAAGGAACTGTCCTAGGTCCCTTAATATTTTTAATTTATATAAATGACTTACCCAACAATATCTCAACAGGAACTAAAGTTAGGTTATTTGCTGATGATTGTATAATCTATTGAACAATCAAGTCAGAACAAGATAGCAAAATTTTACAAAAAGACTTAGATGAATTAATAAAATGGGAAACTAACTGGAGTATGTCCTTCCACCCAGAAAAATGTCAACTGCTAAGAGTAACAAAGAAAAAGAAACAAATAAATTCAAAATATTTCATTCATGGAAAAGAACTAACCCAAACTAAAGATGCGAAATACTTAGGAGTCATAATAAATGAGATACTATCTTGGAATCCCCATGTCAATGAAGTTATTAAAAAATCAAACAAAACCTTAGGCTTTATAAAAAGAAACTTTTGCAAATGTAACAAAGATATAAAACTAAAATGCTACCTCACCCTGGTGAGACCTATACTAGAATATGCATCTTCTGTATGGGACCCATCCACCAAAGAAAATATTGATAAGTTAGAACAAATCCAAAAAAGAGCTGCCAGATTCAATGCTGGAGAATATTCAAAACTGGCAAGAGTAACACCGTTAGTTAAATCATTAAACCTTGAAACACTAGAGGATAGAAGAACCAAGAGTAAATTAGTAATTATACATAAGCAATTAATTCTAATTTAGAAATACAACACAAAGATAACTTAATACAACCCTCAAATAGACATAAAGATAAAAACACCTTTCTTATTCCATATGCAAGAACAAACACATACAAGTTTTCTTTCTTTCCGTCCGGTATTCGGGCGTGGAATGGGTTGCCTGAAGAAACCAGGAAAGCCAACACTTTATCATCTTTTCAAACTCTACTAAGAATACAGGACTAAACACAAACAATAGAAATACGTAGGACGCAATAATCTTCTGTAAAGAAGGAGCGTCTGAAACATATAAGATAAGATAAGATATCAGTAAATACGTCTTCTTGAGGCTTATGTTAATTATTTTAGCAAAACACAAGAAATATTAATTAAATGAGTGATTAGCTGCAAATACACACTATTAATTCTTTAAAATCTACATTTAATAAATGAATTTTTAAAAATCAATTAATGCAAAATAGTTCAAACGCCTTTATTTTTAAATATAAATGTATGATTTTTTAAATAAACAATGAAATGGTATACACCATTTGTATACAGAGTTATACAATTACATACCTAACTGTCACAGTTGAAAAATTGTGTATTATGTCAGGGACGCCGCTAGAGTTGTTAGGGCCCCTGACAACTGGGTACGTGTGGGCCCCTCTGGGTTCACCTCATGCCTGAAGCCTTTTGTCAGGTCCCCATAGGAAAAAAACCTTGAAATATGTATACGAAATGACCAAAAATGTATAAAGGCTTATCCGACAGCAACTATACTGGCTGTATTTATGAATACCATTATAATACTTTGAAAGTTGAGTCTTCTCAAAGTACTCACACATAAAATCTTGACTGCAAGTAGGAAAGATGCAAAAGCAGATGGTAGGATTGAAAAAATGCATTAATGAGATAGGCCCATGCAACTGATTCCTTAAAAAGGTACAATTATATAAATGCAATAATTAGGAGTAACTGTTCGTTAATTTTCTAAAATACGTTATAGCCTAACAATTAATAAAAAAAAAAATCCCATTTTCACCCCATGACAGCCTATGGGGCAAGTGAAGTAGCGTTCACAAGTTTCATTAAGCCTACAATAACGGGTTGTTTGGCTAGCACAATGCCCCGGAAGTCAATCAGGCAAAGAGGATGGAGCTCGTTACTCTCTTTTGCAAAAGTTCGACAGTGCAGCGCGCTATTGCTAGACCACCGGGCCCCATCCTACCTATTGGGGATATCGAAATAGTGTACAATCAGTATTCCCGTCATTTTTGAAAACCATAAATATTTCGATTCATTTTATGCTCTATTTTGATCTGTTTGGCAAATAAGGATAATTCTACAGTTATTTACTCAAGCGTTGGAATAAGTAACAACTTATTTGGAAAGGTTTTATCTCAACCAAACTTGAAGGTACTTTGCCAAGAAATGTAAATATTGTTAAAATACTTTAAAACACATATCAATGTCAAGGGTAAGCTCTAAGCTTTCTGAAAAACCTATTGTATCTGTCTATCTCAACAAAAAAATTTCGCATACTGTCCTTCAAAAAAGTATTTTTTTTACCTCAATTATTTTTGGTTATAACACAAATTACCCTAATTTAAAAAAAAAATCATTGCTATAGAAAAATCCCTGTTTTGATTACAATAATCTAGACATATAAATCAAGAAACAAAATTTTCAGAACTTATACAGTCTATACTAGATATCTATCAGGAAAATCATGAATAATTTAGGATAGATCTATGTGTTAATGTGAAAAGCTGGTATCATAAATAAAATATGGGGCCAAATTAAGGTTATTTAGACAGCTTTAGAATATTACTAACAAAAGCAGATAACAATTTAAGCACGCAAACTAACAAATGAACTTAATTTTTGATAATATAATAATGACAGAGTTGGCTGAAAACTTTCATAAAGTGTTAGTTACCGGTAATTAGATATTTAAATTTGATCATAATTGATGGATAGTTTTTATTTTGATGGATTACAGAGAAAGGCAGTGATCTAAATATTTAAAAAAATTTAAGAAGAGAAAAGTTAATTGCTATAATTTCAAAAATAAATACAAGGTTGAATTGTAAAAGGTTGAATAATAATTTTTTTTCTTCACAATATGGGAAAATTAACATTTTAAAACTAGAGGTGGCTTTCAATAATTTAGAACGCTATTGTATGACGTCTATTTGTTGATAATTACTTAACTAAGTCATTAAAATTTATTAATAGATTTTTCGACTGTGTTTATGTTTAAAACGCAAAAGCTGTCATAGTTATTTAGAAAAATATCCATCCCACTCTCTAGGAGGCTAGCTGCCTGGTGTAAATTATATATATATATATATATAAATATATATATNATAGATAGATAGATAGATAGATAGATAGATAGGCACACATATGTGTGTGTTTTCTTCGTGTATTTGCTTCTCCTGCTCCCACAAAAATGTTAGCATACAGTTAGAATTAAAAACAAATTAATCGGGCAGCAAGTACTGTGCTTTATATTACTAGATATCTAAACAGTTGCAAAAAAGATATGGATCCCGAAGTCTGAAATGCGTTTAAATAGATCGCACCATTGGCTTAGCATCACGATCGCGAGAACTATAAATATAAATGTAGATGAGGGTTGAGTTATAGTCCACAGCACATCACAATGAATGCAATGTTGGATACAAGTGTCTTTTTTTCAAAATGAGCTACACCAGTGCTTCTCAAAGTGGTGATCCGCGGACCAGTGCTGATACTTGGGCCATCAGTTTCCTGAACGCAGAAGTCATCAAGAAATGTAATACAAATGTAATTATCATCCCTTATTAGCAACCGTTAATACTTACCCTTTGAAATATGTCAATTTTTGGAAATAAATAGAAAAAAGTGTTATTTATTTTTTATTTATTTTTTTTTTAAACATTAAATTTTGATACAAATTCAGTAAAAGGGAAAATATTTCACAGGTTCCCAGTGAGATGGAAAAATTCTTGTTGGTACGCCATACTAATATGTTTGAGAAGCACTGTGCTATAAAACACTTCCTTGACAAGTGTGAACACAGCTAGCAGTATTTCTACATCGGCTGTAGAGATTCAAATAAATCCTAGAGCCTATTTGACGTTTAAGGCAGTTGGTTTCTTATACAGATTAGTAGATTGTTATGAGGAACAATTAAAGAAAGAACATATTTACTTGGACATTGCTCAAGATGAAGTCTCTTCTGCCAAAATGAAATGAGGATTTAATACTATTTGACATATGTGAGGTGAGATGAAGTTTAATTACCTTTGTAGTTTAAAGCAATGATAAGAATAATAATATAAGTTGCTAATTAATATAGCGCTGTACTCCAGAGAAGCCTTAAGCTGACAGCGATTTACAAAATAATAACTTACGTATAAAGTATAAGTATTAAATAAACATTCATATCCTAGCAACCAAATAAATGACATTGCGGTACACATAAGCTACGTTTATCATTAGCAGAAATGTTGTTAATTTAATTTTTAAAGTGAAGTTTGAAAAGATGTGTTTTAAGTGAAGTCTTGAAGACTTTGTGCCACGTAAAAATCCCCGGGTTAACAGCACTGAATAAACGAAAGAAAACAGGTGTTAAGAACGGAATGAAATAGTTAATGAAGTCAACTGATGTACAAGGTCAAGAATATTGGGAGTAGTCACGAAGTTCTGGCCGGTACGATCTCCACAAGGTAGTGAAGGATAGTTGTTTGTAAGAGGTCAAGACAAGATGACTGAAAAGTTGGAGTAGATGGGTTTTTTTTATTTATTTTTTTTATTGGACATGTGAATTTTGGAGATCATTGTTTTATATTGTGATAGGTGTGTATTTGTCGGATATTTCATTATTAAAGTACACTTTTCTAACATCAATTGTTTCAAGGAATTATTGCACGAGAAATGAAATTGTTTAATAACGCCTACAATCACATGTGAAAGTAAATAAATGACAATCAGTGACACTATGGTAGTTTGAATTGTACGGATGTGTAAATGTAAGAGAATTCCACTGTTTAGCGGCAAAAAAGAGAAAGATCTTTGGCTAAATGTTTTAATGACATCCCTGTAATGCTTGCGCATAATAGCTTCTTTAAAACAAAATATTTGAAAAAAAAATATTTTAAAAATAAAAATTAAACACATTTTAAACAGGACTAAACGAAAAGATAATGATTAATCTGTTTGGAACTGGGTAGCTAGAACTGAGTATTATCAACAATCCTTGCAGAATGAGCAATTACAATATTCTGTTTGTCTGTGTCTCTGTGTGCGCGTGCGGGTGTGTGAATAGGGGGCACTTTAGGATAATTTCAGTGTGTCCTACACAATGCCGTATCAGATCAAGATGGTAGAGTGTCATGGTCACGAATGTGTTAGTGGCTTAGCTGTTTTAAGTGGAAGCTTGTAACGATGTTTTATAGTCACGGGACAGAAATAAGCAGTTCGTTCTTTAAATAAGCTGTTGATTTTGTGAACAGGTTTTTTTCTGGTTGAGTCTAGTTACGGTTTGAGGGGGTGGATTGGGCATTAGACCAGGTAGTTTTGACAATATCTTACTCGCACTGAGACCTTTGATAAGAGCACTCATCTACTAAAGAGTGTCCCCCTCCCCTGATACTAATAAAACCGAACTGAAAAATGTAGAGGATGAAGTAGTAAAAGAAAATGACACTAATTTCACTGGCATCTTAAATTCGATTCCTCCAATGCGTCAGCATCTCCTGTTGCAGTAACGAATCGTATTGTACTTGATTAGTTAAAAACAATTTATCAATCAAATGTATATAAGTGCAGGGACGTAAACGATATAATAAATTAAAGAAGGCATATTTGAAAATTGCGATAACTGTTAGTGCAGTAAAGTTGGAAAAGTCCAACTTAATAAAATTAATAACCCTGAACAGACAAGCACCTTACTATAAAATAGAAATGAAACGTGAGAATGATTTTAACTTTCTTAAACTTATGTACAAATAGGTGGGCCTATTTAATTTGCTTCGTCTCCTTGTCAAGAATCAATATTTTTATTTTATTGTGTAGCATAAATACAATTTTGAAAAAAAGGCTTATCTAATGGATTTAACAAATTACAGAAGCTAAAACCAAAAGTAGAAACTCATGAATCAACTGCTCAATATTACCAATGTTTTCGCAAGAGGCAATCATCCAGGCTTACAAAAGAAAAGTGTAAAAAATAATACTAATATACGTTTTGTAACAGGAGGAAGAAAGAAACAAATTGTCAAGATTTTCTTCTCAGAATATTTTGCATTATTAAATCTTGTCGAAATAGGATTTGTCTTTTCGCTTCCACAATACAAAAAAATAAATTAAAAATAAAAACAATATTCGTCGGCCAATGCATATGCTTGCAATGTCTGATTCTTTGCACCCGAGAACATCACATGACAATGGCTAAAAAGCATTAAAAGCACTTGCATGTCACGTCAAATTTATAATGTGCTCATAGCAATTTTAAGAGGTAACGTTCACCGAAAATCATAATCCCAGAAAACAGATTTTTTAGATTTCATTAAAAAAATAAATTCACTGCCGACATTTCAAATATTGTTCTATGTTAGCTAGCACTGATGGTTTTATGTGAACTGTCTGCAGATTCACAGTGTGTGTTAATACTTCTGTTATAATTGGAAGCAAAGACGAATCTGAGAGAGACATAAGCATAATTCTCAATGTCAAATTCAAACTTTTCTTTAACAGTTCATAATATATGGTTTCTAAACAACCTGCATAAACTGAAAAGAAGTCTTAAAATTTTGTAAATTCATTAAAATGTCTAAACGAATTCCCTTCCACGTCTGCACAATTTTAGAAAGTTTTAAATGCTGCTACATGCAAGGTATTTAACAGACCATAGGGTGCAAAACAGGAATTGTATCATCAAGCAAATTTAATGCTATTTTTAGAGATAAGATTTTTTCGAAAGGTACTAAACACCTCCTACATGGCACACATCACGAACGAAACGATCCGCGACAAAATAAGTGCTGTCATTGGCCCTTACGAGGACCTTCTCACCTCAATTAAAAAGAGGAAACTACGATGGTACGGACACGTGTCAAGATCTGGAGGTCTCTCAAAGACGATATTGCAAAGCACAGTCGAGGGAAGAAGAAAAAGAGGCAGACCAAGGAAGAGATGGGAGGACGATATCAAAGAGTGGACCAGCCTGTAATTTAGCGACTCCCAGAAGGCAGCTCAGAACCGACGTACATGGCATGAGATAGCGTGCAGCTTAAAATGATGCCCCAACGTTCCAGCGTCTGGTTAAGGGACAGTTTAGTTCAGTTTTAGAGCCATAGAAAAACAGAGAGGTGTAGACGACTATCTAAACCCAGGAAAAGATATATGAAAATATGCACTTTATGAAAAACCAAAATAAAAACAAACGCATAGTGCTAAAAATGATTTGCATTTGTTACTTACAGGAAATTATGGATTCTTAGAGATTATTTTGGATTTTGAAAAAAAATTATACTTGAAGATCTTGGAACTTCAATTGAAAAGTCTAAACGAAAAACAAAAAGGCGAGGGTTTCGCGTTAGAAGTGAAGATGTGGCCATGTTATTTAAACACATTTTAGAATAAGTAGTAGAAATTCATATAAGGTTTTGACAGTTACATAATTTCAAAATAATATGATTTCATTGCAAAAACTAACCTACTGGGCTTCAAATGAAAGCAAGTAACTCACATGACATTGACACGCTAGTAATATTATAACTTACTGCAAAAAAGTGAATTACCAAATACAAGCCCACTTTACTTGTTTTTTCTCCTCATATTTATTTAAATATTATTGCTCGAAGATATTCTTTCTTATGTAATAGTATATTTCAATATTCCTTACAAATGTTACAAAAATAATGCAAGCGGTTAAAAAGATTCTCTAAAGTTAATGGAAAAATTCACTGATCAACAATGAATGGACAAAGTTTCAGTAATCGAAAGATATTTTGTCTACTAAGCAAGACACCACTGATACATCAAATATTTTGCTTTCGAGAAAGGCAAAAACTTCAGTTTTATATAAAAAAGTAAATGCTTTTTATGTATTTCTAACACAAAATGAAACGATGTTTTTACTTTCATTTACAGATAATAATACTCTTTGCCAATGTTAGTAATTGTTCTGTTGTTCCTTCTTGTTGTTCCTCCTTAGTCTCTGTTCATCCCCTATATATACTAACTTCATTGGAAAGATCTAGTTCTAGAGATAATAATAATAAAAATATTCCTCGCAATTAAAAGACCCAGGAGCTACAGATGTGTGAGTGGGCAAACCGTTGCCAGGTCAGAGGTGTACCATTATTTCGTCGAGACTGACTCTGCACTTAATAGGGGGCTGGGCACAGTGACAAATCACTGTGATCTGCGGGATACCCTCTCTTTGGATTCGTAGCAGAATGAGGGAAGGAGGCTGTACCTAACATTATCAGTTTAGTTATTTTATGATTTTTTGTCATTATTGTTTAAATACTAATGTTGATTAAAAATAAAGTTCTTAATCATTGGTTACAATCAGCATGCTTTAGCGATGCTACGATTTAAACAGGCCAAAATGCAACTGTATAGACATGATGTTTGCTGTAAACCCAAATCCTTACTACGATAGGATCAAATCTTTAAAGAAAATGCAAATCTTAATCTTTGAATTGTAATAATTTTAAAATCTTAATATTTTTCACTCAAGAGAGTTATCTTAGAATAAAAGGCAGCATGTTCATGCCAAGGCATTAAAAATGTTTTTTTTAAAAATTACAATTGTTTCGTTTCTGCAGATGTCGTGATCATTATTTTTTTTCAAATAATAGAGAACACCTTTTGAAACATGTATTTACTTTTTAATTCTCGGAAATGCGTTGAATTCTTTGAATTTAAAAATGTATTGTTTTTTATATAACTTAAAATTAAAAATCTGTTAACATTAAGTTTTTGTTTATATACCAGGAAAGGTACAGAGAGTTATGACGTGATGAGTCATTAACATTATGTCAACCGTCTTAGAACTTATTCAAAACGAAGCAGACGTGAACGCAAAGGACAACGACGGATGGACACCCTTAATGATTGCATCTGAGCTGGGAAATCACAAGGATGTTGAATGTTTGCTTGAGTCAAATGCAGAGCTCAATGTCAAGAATAAGATAGGATGGACTGCACTTGCGATTGCGTCACAGTACGGACACGACGATGTTATAGATATTCTACTTAATCGTGGAGCAAAAGTCAACGAGAAAATCTTAGACGGCTGGACCAATCTTATGATAGCTTTACTAAATAAAAGAACTTCGTCTGCCCAAAAACTTATTTCCCTTGGAGCTGACGTAAATGAGAAAAATAATTATTTATCAACAGCTTTAATGATAGCCTCAGAAAATGGACTTTGTCAGATTTGTGAAGAGCTTGTTCGACGAGGCGCGAAAGTGAAGGAGAAAAATATATTTGGTTGGACTGCTTTGATGAAAGCATCACAGCATGGACATTCCGAAATCGTTCAGTTCCTTATAAAAAATGGAGCTAATATTGCTGAAAAAAATGTTGATGATTTGACAGCTTTAATGATAGCAGCAAGGAATGGACATTTCAATGCTATTCAAGTATTAATTAACAATGGCTCAGAAGTAAATGAAAGAAATAGGATAGGCTTAACAGCTTTAACCATAGCTTCTTATTTCGGACATACCAAAGTTGTAGAGTTTATGATTAGTCAGGGCAATAATGGCGATGAACAACAGTTGAACTTGTCATGCGCTTTGATATTTGCATTACGTAACAGGCATTTAAGCACGGTTCATCTTTTAATTGAAAAAGGTGCCAGTGTTAATGATGTGCCGAGGACAGGAGTCACAGCAATACTGAACGTGGTGAGATCTGATCTAACAGACGCTGGGGAACTACACACGGAAACAGAGACGAGTCACGTGTTAGTGAAAAATGAGGGATGTTGTTTGTATCTTCACAGGTTTGATAAAGATTTAATAGATACGCTACATGGGATCCATGTTCAAGACAATGGTATGTTACAGAACAAAGTCATGTCAGAGTCTTTAAATGAAAGAAGTGAAAATAATGTACTGCAAAATAATCAGTGGTAAGTTATCAATTTACGCGTAAAGAAATAAGATAATTAGATAATATTTTGCTAAAATATCAATATCGAAAAATTCACATTATCAACACAAATCTCAAAGCAAATCACTATTTCCTTATAATCCTTAACACCATAATCATCAAGCATATAATAATTATGATTATGATATTCCTAGAACACCTCAATATGTATCTTAATTAATATCTCCTCGCTCAGACCCCAAACATTCAATTGAACAATCCATAATTGCATGGGGTCGCCAGGTCACAAAGTTCTATCCTAAGTTTTTAACAAACTACTAATCATATTTATCATTTATATAACATCATTTATAAATTAGACAATCCTGACATAATTATATACATTCATATACAGAAGAAACATATATACTAATATGCATATATAACTATATAAGGACGATCATAGGCATCATAGACGGGTCAAACCCTTTGGCTGTGACTTTTTTCTTGCCCTTGGTGTCAATATCACCCTGACCTAGCCGGCTCAGTGTTGTGTATAAGACAAATTCCCCGAGTTGACCATCCTTATCCACACGAATACCTATTGTTTTCACCTTGACCCCTGTTCTGTGAGTGGTGATCTGTCAAGGTCTGATCATTCTATTTCCAGGTCACTTTCTCTTTTTGTACTATGCGGTGACGCAGGTTTGGTCACTAGGATTTTCTGTTTTGGTTGGTCTTAACACACTAACTAACCCAGCAGGGTTCCCCGTGATTTCTTTATTTCCCTGAGTACCTTCTCAACCACTGTTTCTTTTGTCTTCTGCCTGTAGCTTATTGCCGCCACTCAATTTGAGACAAACAATCCGCTATAACGTCTTGTTCACCCCTGATGTACTAAACTTCGAAATTAAATTCCTGGAGAATTAATGTACACCTTGTTATTCTTTAGTTTGTGTATGTGTTGTATTTAATGACCACCCTGTTATTCTTCAGTTTGTGTATGGTATTGTATTTAATGACCACCTTGTTATTCTTGAGTTTGTGTATGTTGTTGTATTTAATGACCACCTTGTTATTCTTCAGTTTGTGTATGTTGTATTTAATGACCACCTTGTTATTCTTCAGTTTGTGTATGTTTTTGTATTAACATATTTTAATGCTTGGCGATCACATTATAGTATAAATCGTGACCCTAATAAATAACAAGAAAGTTTTTTTCACAGCCCATATTATTGCTAAACATTCCCTCTCGATAGTCAAATATCTCTTTTCTCTTTCCATTAATATTCTACTTATAAATTTGTGTTTGTACTGGATTACAATAGACACGCCACTATACCTTTCATGGACGCGTCGTTTCTCAGTATAAATATCATGTTATTGTCTGGTAGGATAAATAGGGGTTCACTAGTCAGCCATTTCTGAATTCTGTCTAATGACTGTTGGCATTCACTCGTCCAGCGGATAATGTTTGGTTGGCCTTTTCTTGTATGGTCTGTTAGGGGTGCCGTTAACGTTGAAAAATTTGGTATGATTTTATTGCAGTATGATATGAGACCCACTAAACCTGTAACCTGTTTTTTCCTCGTAGGCCTCATTATTGTAAACACTTTCTTTATGCTAGCACTCTCTGGTTTTAATAGTCCTCCTTCTATTCTGTGTCCCAAAAAATTAATACACTTTTTCCCTATCTCTATTTTACCTGCTTTTACCGTAAAACCAGCTGCTTTCAAAGTTTCAAAAACTTGCCTGAGGGTCTTAATATGTTTCTCCCAGTCCTCGGTATGTACACATATGTCGTCGAAATAGGTCGCTACATTGTCTAACTGACCGAACAGTTTCCTCATTATTCGGTTAAATGTCGCCGGGGCCGAAGGGTATTATTTAAATTGCTATAAGACATCTTGGATTTAAAATGGTGTATATATCTGTCTATCTTTGTGAGGTGGTATCTGCCAGTATCCCTTTGTTAAGTATAGCTTACTGAAATAAGTTGATTTTGTCTTTAGGTTAATTATATCTTCGGGGTTTGGTATGACTTCAGCCACGGTTCTCGTTATCTTATTTAGTTTCTATAGTCCACTCATGTGCGTACTGAACCATCCTTTTTAGAATATCAGAAACTAAAGGCGTATAATATGGTGATTTTGATTCTTCTATGATATTCAACTTTAACATGAGGTTGATTTTTCTGTTAGTTTCGCTGTCATGTGTGAAGTGATTGCGTAAGATATTAATGTTTTAGTTTCTTAACGACGAGTTTGATTATGGGTTCTCCTACGGCTGTTTTCCAGGGTATTTCGGAGATCAATTTTTTGAATTCTTCTACTAATATTATACCGAGCAACCAGCATGCAGGTCTCGTTATAACACCTCCCTCCTGAAGGACCAAGCAAAAAAGGAAGATTTCAAGATCCCACTGTCAAATAGGTTCCAAGCCCTACGCCAAATACTCGAAGACGAGTCCACTGAAGGAAAGTGGCAAATCGTGAAAGAAACAGTCCAGTCAACATGCCAAGAAGTGCTAGGAAACAAGAAACAGGCACACAAAGAATGGATAACAGCAGGTACACTGAATAAAATAGAACAAAGGAAAAGAAAGAAAACAGAAATAAACAACAGCTGCACACGAGGCCAGAAATACAAATCCCAGAAAGAGTATGCAGATGCAAATAAAGAAGTTAAGAAAAGCATCAAGGGGGACAAGAAAGAATCTGTTGACAAACTTGCTAAAGAAGCAGAAGATGCAGCTTACCAGGGGAACATGAGAGAACTGTTTGATACAATTAAGATGCTAACTGGGAAATTTAGCAAGATTGAGAGACCATTGAAGGATAAAATGGGAAACAACATTGCAAGCGATGTGCAGCAGAGAGGGAGATGGAAGGAGCAATTTGAAGAGCTCTTAAACAGACCAGAACCAAAGAATCCACCAGTTATTCAACCAGCTGATAATGACCTGCAAATTGAATGTAATAGTCCAACAGAAGAAGAGATTAGCATGGCCATTAAACAACTCAGAAATGAAAAGGCTGCAGGACCTGATGGCATTCCAGCAGAGGCACTGAAGGTGGACTTGGAAACCAGTGTTGAAATGCTACACCCTTTGTTTATGAAGATATGTGAAGAGGTACAAGTGCCTTCTGACTGAAAAGATGGATACCTTAAGAAGATCCCAAATGAAGGGAGATTTAAGCTCCTGCTCGAACTACAGAGGGATCACCCTAGTGTCCATCCCAGGAAAAGTTTTCAACCGTGTATTGCTTAACAGGATGAAAAACGCGGTAGACCTTCTGCTGCGGGACCAACAAGCTGGTTTTCGCATTAACAGATCCTGCACTGACCAAATAGCGACACTGCGCTTCATTCTAGAGCAGTCATTAGAGTGGAACTCACCACTCTATGTCAACTTTGTTGACTACAAAAAAGCCATCGATAGTGTGGACAGGCAAACCATGTGGAGATTGCTAGGGCACTATTGGGTGCCACAGAAGATTACGGATATAATCAGAAACATGTATGAAGGGATAAACTGCAGAGTTGTCCGTGGTCAGCAGGTGACAGATGCTTTCCAGGTGAAGACTGGTGTGAGACAAGGTTGCTTGCTGTCAACCTTTCTGTTTCTATTAGCCATTGACTGGGTGATGAAAACATCTACACAGCAGAAAAGGAATGGCATCCAATGGACCTTGTGGGATCAACTTGATGATCTCGACTTTGCTGATGACCTTGCCCTTCTTGCACATACCCAACAACAGATGCAGGAGAAAACGAACATTGTCCCAGCCACTTCTGCTAGCATAGGTCTCAACATAAAACACGGGAAGAGTAAAATCCTCAAGCTTAATGCCACCAGCACATCACCCATCATGCTTGAAGGATAAGCCCTTGAGGAGGTGGAGATTTTTGCTTACCTTGGCAGCATGGTAGATAAACAAGGTGGTACAGATGCCGCCGTCACAATAAGGATCGGAAAAGCAAGAGCAGCCTTCCAGCAACTCAAGAAAGTTTGGGTCGCCAACAACTTAGGCAGCAAGTTAAAAGTAAGGATTTTTAACGCTATGGTGAAACTAGTGCTGCTTTATGGAGCTGAGACATGGAGAACAACGGCTGTAAACCTGACCAGAATCCAGTCCTTCATTAAATATTGTCTAAGAAGGTTTGTCAGGATTCACTGGCCTGACAAAATCAGCAACCAGGAATTGTGGCAGCGGACTAAACAGAAGCCCATCGAGGAAGAGATTCTTCAAAAGCGGTGGAGGTGGATCGGTCTTACACTAAGGAAACCTGCTTCTAATACAACAAGGCAAGCCCTGAAATGGAACCCACAGGGTAAACGGAAAAGAAGCCACCCAAGAAACACCTGGCGCCGAGAATTGGAGGCAGACATCAAGAGAATTGGCCATGAATGTAAGATCCTGGAGAAAATGGCCCAGGATAGAGATGCCTGGAGGTCTCTTGTAGGTCGCCTATGTCCTGGCAGGAAGTGCAGACGCCGGCGATGATCGGTAGATGTCCCACAAGGACGAGAGGGCTCAACAGCTCAACAACTAATATTTTTTTCCGTATTTTTGTTCACTATCTAAATCACTATTAATATCCAACTAGGGGTGTTTGTCTTTTGCCTCTATTGTGGGTATTACACATTCTTTCCCCTCTCCGTTTTCCTCCGTTATTACTACTTTTGACAACCAATGCGTAATTTTATTTGTGTTATCCATGATACTCTGACTAGCTCTCTCCCTATACCTGGTTATTCTATTGAGGTGGTAATTTTTTCCGCTTTCAAATCTTAATCTCCACATTATATTTTGATGGTACTTTGGTTCCTTCATATGGTCCTTCTGAATATAATGACATTTTCCCCCTCTTTTTGGTTTTAGAAGTAACACTTTGTCTCCAACCTGAAAGTCTTTCGTTACTGTATGTCAGTCACAGTAAATTTTATTATTGACCATCTGTGCTAATTTGTTCTTTCGTGCCCTTTCTAACCCTGTTTTTAATTTATTTCTTACATCAATAATATCATCATGTTTTATTTTTTATCTCATCTATGGTGTTTTCCTGTGTGAATTGTGCACTAAATCCCTAAATATCGTCATCGGGTCTCTCACCTTTCTGTCGAACATTAACCCATAAGGTGAGATTAATGTGATTTCATTGGGAACTTCCATATTTACTTTACTCTCTTCATTGGCTACCTATACAAGCCCGAATTGATTACAAACTGGCCGTTCTGTGTCACAACTTCTTTTCTGACTCATGCCCTTCATATCTTACTGAACTTTTGTCAGTCTACTCACCAAGTCGTCAGCTACGCTCCTCTGCGGATACACACATTCTCTGTGTTCCTAAGATAAGAACTAAAACATTTGGCGAAAGGTCATTCTCCTTTTGTGCAGCCAAACAATGGAATTCTCTTCCATTACACATCCGTAGCATTTCAACTGCTAAGTCATTTAAGAGTGCACTTAAGACACATCTTTTTAAAATTTATTTTCAAAAATAATAAAACCACATTTCTGTATTTGATTAGCGTAGCTGATGTATTGAGTATACCGTATTGTTATTTATGTAGTTAATATGCTATGAATGTTTCTTTTTATTTATATATGTATTTTTGTTTCCATGTAAAGCGCTGAGAGCCTGGCTCCTTGCTGGGATACAGCGCTATATAAATCATCATTTTATTATTATTATTATTATATACAATAAGGACCGATTGCAATACACTATCCCAGTTTTATAACCTTCTGTTGCTACTTTCCTTAACATCAACTTTAGTGTTCCATTTAATATCTCCATCATTCCATTTGGCAGAGGCTGATAAATGGACGAGTGGGTGATATTGATGTTTAGTAGTGTGCACACTTGTATGTACAGGTCAGACTAAAATTGAGGTCCATTGTCTGACAAAATTTCCCCAAGAAAACCCGATTTTGTGAATATCGAGTATAATGCCTCACATACGTCCTCTGCCATTACTCTCTTTAATGGCACTACGTCAGGCCACCTGGTAGCCGTATCAATTAGTGTCATTATGTTCCTATTGCTATTCATGGTCTTAGGTGGTGATCCAACTTTATAGAAACCTTTTTAAATGGGAATTCAATTACCTGCATGAATCCGAGCTCGATAGGCTTACATGTCCCCGGCAGTCTAGACTTTTGACATGTCAGGCACGTTTTAACGAATCCAGTGATATCTTTGTTCATTTTTGGCCAAAAAACTTTGAAGCTGTGATATGTTTTGTTTTTCTGACCGACCTATGTCCTGTTAACGGTGTTTCGTGTGCGTTCTGTAGGATAATCCCTCGGCTTTCCGACGGAATGAATAGTCTTTCATCGACCTTGTCGTTCGACGTTTTAAAAAACTTCCTATATAAGTACCCATTTCTAATATGAAATATAATATATCCTTGTTTTGTGTACTCTACGTCTTTATTATTAGCTTTCTTCCAGCATTTCCGAAGGTCTGGATCCTTTTCTTGTTCCCAATTCACGTCTTTAGCTTCCGATATTATTCCGTAGTCGATCCTTCGGCTTTTACAGCATTCTCTTCCTCTCTCTTACTTTGGGCCTTTGTCATTACATTTCTTGGTTTCTAACCAAAGTCTCTCTATTTTTCTTATGCGTTCTAATGTCCTCACTTTCCTGTCTTCTCTTTTTTACGCTTTCGTCTACTTCCGATTTTGTCCACTTCTCTAGCATGAATGTATTTAACCCCTGTCCCTCCAAATATAAATATAGCCCCCCCCCCCGTTTCCCTAAGTTCCGACTTTATCTTATTCATCTCTTCATTTTTTCTTTTAGTTTCCCTATTTAATTTTCTTCGCAATATTTAAAAACTCTTTAAATTTTTTTACAAAACGTTTTTTAAAGTTAATTTTGTACTTACTGGTTTTAGGATAAACACATAAACACAATAATCCACAGAATATAAAATAAATTGTTCTGGTAGCAGTTCTACGGTAGTTCTGACACAACTGTAGATTACCCTTCTTTGGGAGCGTTATAACTAACGATTGAGTCCAGGGTGTTGGCCATTCCCCTGTCTGCCAGATCTTGCTGCACACGTTGGTTAGAATGTTTATTATTGGGTCACCTCCTGCCTGAATAAGTTCACCTGGGATGTTGTCTGCTCCAGCTGATTTCCCCTTTTTCAGTTTTCGCACAGCCAGCTCCACCTCATTACGAAGAATAGAATGCATGTCTATGTTAGTTGACGTAGGGCAATGGAGCACTTATTCATCGCCCTTGGAGTCTTCATTGTAATCCACAGTTGTGTCAGAACTACCGTAAACTCAGCCTGATTAGTCACCCCAGCAAAGTCATGCTTATGGTAATACCAAACAGACTGAAACCACAAGCAGAGCAAATCATTGCAGAAGAACAGGCTTTGGAGCAGGTAGGAGCATACTCTCCCCCATCCTCTTGAACTTTTCCTTGAAAGAATTAAGACAGTTGTGCTTAAAAACCATGTCGGAACGGTCAGCATCGGAGGGAGAACTATAACTAATCTACGCTTCGCCGATGACATAGATGGCCTAGCTGGCAGCGAGGACGAACTAAAAGAATTCCTTGCAAATCTAGAGAAGACATCAAATGCCTATGGCATCGAAGTCAATGCAGAGAAAACCAAGGTCATGGCAAACAATAAATTCACAAGTTAAATACGGATAAACGAGCAAAATGTCGAGGAGGTCCCTACCTTTAAATATCTAAGGGCTATAATATCCGATGAGGGCTCAAAGCCAGAAATTCTGCCAGAATGGCCCAAACAACTGCAGCATTAAGCAAACTGAAACACATCTGGCAAAGCAAGGAGCTCTCCCTGAGATCAAAGATTCGACTAATGCGATCCCTGGCAATGTCAGTCTTCCTGTATGGTCGTGAGGCTTGGACGCTCACCGCAGACTTCCAAAAAAAGAATTAACGAGCTAGAGATGAGATGTTTTCGAAAGGTACTTAACATCTCCTACATGGCGCACATCACGAACGAAGCAGTCCGCGATAAAGTAAATGCTGTCAGTTCTTCTTACGAGGACCTTCTGAACTCAATTAGAAAGAGGAAATTACGATGGTACGGAAACTTGACAAGATCTGGAGGTCTCTCAAAAATGATATTGCAAGGCACAGTTCAGGGAAGAAGGAAAACAGGCAGACCAAGGAAGAGATTGGAGGATAATATCAAAGAGTGGACCGGCCTGTTATTTAGCGATTCCCATAAGGCAGCTCAGAACCGACACACATGGCATGAGATAGTGTGCAGCTCAAAATGATGCCCCAACGACCCAGCGTCGGGTTAAGGGACAGTTCAGGTTCAGGTCAGCAGTTGTATTTTATTAATCCCTACTGGATACTTGAATCGATCAAATTTATTCAAAGTTCCCCCGTATTGCGGTGATCCTAACCATTGAGACTGGTAAGCTTTGCCGGGTTGGCACTGAAGTGATAGTGAGTCGTAGTAAAGAAAATTACAACCCTCCCTTGGGAGGTCAACTTAGTGGGAGGTGTTTTCGACCTAGTATCATGGACGCCCAGGTGGCCGCTTCTAGAAGCGACCGCTCGGGGGGGGGATTCTCAGCTTTTACGTCCTTTAGCTGAGCCAGAGAGCTGAGATGGTTTTCCTGGAAGCCCCATGAAGAGCTCAGACATGGCACTGCTTCTCTTCTTCCAAATGTCGGATCTTCTTGTTCTGGTCTGCTCCTGTTACGATTAGTGCTATTGTCCCCGTGTATAATTTGCATTTCTACTGTAGCACGATCTCGGGGTACAGTTTGTACATCCTTTGCTCCCGGGATGTTCCGTCCGCACCCAACTGCCACATTGGTCTTCATCCTGGCGGGCGTCTTTGCTTTCGCATTGCTACTGCATACCTCCGATACGAGCGTATGCCCACCGCTCCTGCAATGATCAGTTTCTTGATGCCTGGCTCTCTGTTGACTTGCAAGATGATGTATCTGACACCTTGCACTGTCCAGCACGGACAGTACTGTAATACACCAATACGCTGATGTGTTTCCGTCATTTCTCTCGTCGGGACTCGACCACTGATTGTGTTTGGCAATCCTGAGACTATTGTGATGGACGGACCCCATGTCAGGTCTCGTTGCCTAGGGTTTTGCCTGGCTCTCCATCGTCAACTCGCATACATAAACTGACTGAAGTCTTTGTCAAAAACATGCAATATTTATTTCCATGGTTGAACTGGCGAGTCCTTATAGAACCCCGCATATAAAAAGTTTATGCAATTCCAGTTTACCACTCGTAATATATGTACAACATCTATTTCACTCTCAGCACATGTACTTCAACTCCAATCCAAGCCTCGGTTACAGCTGACCGATCAGTGTGCACTTCATGTTTCTCTCCCACCCTCTTTAACCCTGACTCCCGCTGACACATCTGGATTTATCCAAATCTTCCCGACTGACACTTGCATCACCTCTCTCCTGTCCTCTGATCATGCGCCAACTTGATCAGATTTCACAAACAATCACACCCGTTGTTAAGTCTCCCGGACCCAGTCCGCAACACCCGTGAACACTTGTTCCTCAAGTCAACAGACATTCACCCACAGTGATTTTCATACCCCTGACACACTGCCAATACTGTTTTGGAACGTCCGCATATAATTGTTCAATATGTAAATGTGATTTAATTTTTCTATTTTTGCCTCCAAATATTTCGATTAATTACTATACAGTTTTCATGCAAAGGGGACAATTAAAAAGCTGAAATATATTTACTTTGTAAATGTCCGACGTGTAAAACACTTATTTTTATTAGGGCTGCGAAAATGATCAATTAATTCCTCGATTAATCGGTAAAAAATTTTTATCTATTAAATTTTTTTTAATCGATAAAATAGCGATAAAAACTATGAAAAATCTGTATAAACTTCTCCATTTAAAAAAAAAATAATTAAAGTGTAAACTTTAAATGACGTTGTTTTATAGGAAAATGATATCAACAATTAAACATTGTTTTTTTACCTAATGAACAATAAAAAAATTAAAATTCAATTGACATTATATTGAACTACTTTATCTATAAAAAAAAATCTCCATTGGCAGTTTTTCTTAATTCCCTTGAAATTTTCAGTTTAATGATGTAATACGTCTTATTTTTTGCTTTATCCAAAATTATCGATTAATTATTCGGTAATTTTTCAAAAGGTAACGATTAATTTGAAATTAATCGATAACAGCATTAATATATATGTAAAAGTATGTGTAATTTCTAAATATTTTCAAACATATCATTTTAAACATTCTTGATCTAATCTCATTAGCCAAAAATGTTTAAATCCTGGAGTCACTGTCCATCAACATCACCATTATCAAATTAAAAAAGTGACATATCTGGCCACTGAAGGGGGCAAAATCAAGTTTGCTGGTCCATTCGGTAAACAGCAAAAGAGAATCCAGCAGATGATTACAAAATGTTCTACTAAAACTGAAGGCTACAATAGGAAACTACTTTGAACCTAAGAGGGATTTGATAAAAGGTAACTTTACTTTGAGTTTGAAATGGAATTTTAAAATTTAACTAGAAACACATTTCAGAATAAGTTAAAACCTCGAATTAGATATAATTTTAGATGATATTCACTCAACTTATTGCTCAAGCTTTTTATAACATTGACTTTAACCAACGGAAGATAAAAAAGATTGTAAGTAACGAAAATAATGTTAAAATTAAAAATTTAAGACGTATTTAAAATGATAGAGATAGTCTGTTGTTGCTGTTGAGCCTTCTCGTCCCTGACGTACATCCACCGATCATCGTCGGCGTCTGCACTTCCTCCTAGGACATAGGATACCTACAAGAGACCTCCAGGCATCTCTATCCTGGGAGAGTTTCTACAGGCTCTTCCGTTCAAGACCAATTCTCTTGATGTCTGCCTCCAATTCTCGGCGCCATTTGTTTCTTGGACGGCCTCTTTTCCGTTTACCATGTGGGTTCCATTTTAGAACTTTCCTTGTTGTATTAGAAGAAGGTTTTCTTAGTGATTGACCAATCCACCTCCACCGCTTCTGACTAATCTTTTCCTCAATGGGCTATTCCGCTGCAACAGTTTCCTGTTGCTGATTTTGTCCGGGCAGTGAATTTTGAGAATTCTTTATAGACATCTGTAAATGAAGTACTGGATTCTGGTCAGGTTTACAGCCGTTGTTATATCGTCTCAGCTCCATAAAGCACCACTGATTTCACTATAGCGTTGAAAATCCTTACTTTTAACTTGATGCCTAAGTTGTTGGAGACCTAAATATTCTTGAGTTGCTGGAAGAATGCTCTTGCTTTTCCGATCCTTATTTTGACGGCGACATCTGTACCACCTTGTTTATCTTCCCATATCTTCATAAACAGAGGGTGTAGCATTTTTTACACCGGTTTCCAAGTCAGCCTTCAGTGCCTCTGCTGGGATGCCATCAGGTCCTGCAGCCTTTCCATTTCTGAGTTGTTTAATGGCCCAGCTAATCTCTTCTTTTGTGGGACTATTTCAGTCAATTTACAGGTCATTATCAGCTGGTTGCTTATCTGGTGGATTTCTTTGTTCTGGCCTTTTTAAGAGCACTTCAAAATGCTCCTTCCATCTCCCTCTCTGCTGCACATCACTTGCAATGTTGTTTCCCATTTTATCCATCACGTGTCTTTCTACCGTGCTAAAGTTCCCGGACATGATTTTAAGGTTATCAAACAGTTCTCTCATTTTCCCCTGGGAAGCTGTATCTTCTGCTTCGTTAGCAAATTGGTCAAATTCTTTCTTGTCCCTCTCGATTTGCATCCGAATACTCTTTCTGGGACTTGTATTTCTGCGCTCGTGTGCAGCTGTTATTTATGTCTGTTTTCTTTCTTTTCCTTTGTTCTATTTTATTCAGTATACTTGTTGCTATCCATTCTTTGCGTGCCCGTTTCCTGTTTCCTAGCACTTCTCCGCATATTGACTGGACTGTTTCTTTCACGCTTTGCCACTTTCCTTCGGAGGTCTCGTCTTCGAGTATTTCGCGTAGGGCTTGGAACCTATTGGACAGTGAGATCTTGAAATCTTCCTTTTTGGCTTGGTCCTTCAGGAGGGAGGTATTATACCGAGACCTACATGCTGGTTGCTCGGTATAATGTCTCTTTAGCTTTAATTTTATCCTGGCCACAAGAAGATGGTGATATGAGGCAACATGAGCTACCCTCTTTACACGTACGTCTTGGAGAGATGGCCTGAATTTGTTATAAATGCATATATGGACTTTTTAGTTCATCGTCCTTTTTTCGGAGAGAGACCCATGTATTTTCTTGTGCTGGAAAATACTCCCTCATATGACCAGGTCTGCAATGGCACATAGGTCTGCAAACCTCTCACCGTTGTCGTTCATCTCGCCTATCCCTTGTTGCCCCATAACCTCTTCATACAATGTGTTGTTATTGCCGATCTTGTTATTGAAGTCTTCCATGAGGATGACGATGTTCATCCGTGGGCAAACGATGACTATGGTCATCTCTCTATTGTAGAATTCTTCTTTGTCTATTTGATCACTTTCATTAGTTGGTGGTTAGCATTGGATGACTCCTAGGTTGATGCTACGCCTCTTCGTCCGAATGGTTGCTAAAAGAATTCTAGGCCTCTCATCCAATGAGTGCTCCTTGTGCTGCACTTGATAGCATCATGGTAATACCCAGGGTATGTGGGGTGGGACATCCTATTCTTCGTGTCCCAAAAATATCACCATCTCTCCCGAGATTAAACTCTTCTGTCCCCATCCAGTCAATCTTGATTCACTAATTCCGAGAATGGTAAGCTTATAGTTCCTCATCTCGACGGCTATCTGTGCAGCTTTACCAGGCTCATATATCGTGCGGACATTCCAAGCTTCGATGGCGGTGATGTTCCTGGTAGAGATGATGGTTGTCGGGCTAACAGCTTCCAGATTTTGGCTTTCATTGTTAGGCGTCATATTTCCCTCCTCAGGGGATCCATCCTCTCCCAGGACTGAAATGACCTTTTCTACTCTTTTCAGTGTTTTTGTAACTCTGATTTTTTACACAGCAGGATTGTTTGCCTATCGCGCAACCACTTGCGGGGGGGGGGGGCTGCCCCTCACAGCTCAATGGGAAGCTACCTTTGTTCGGGTTAGATCTCTAGACTTTTAGGATCCCTTCATTTCTTACAAGGCAGTAGGGCCGATTTTGGTCCACCCCGAGTATTTTATTTCCAGGTACCCACCTTATCTGGTGGGCTTTCCCCTATCCGCCGGCTGGGGAGGTGCTCGATAGAAGATCAGCAACTTCCACGAGAGAGATAGTGTAAAGATGCATAAAATTCCTCTTATTTTTTTACATAAGCATCGTTGACTAAAAGTGCTTTCCGAAAATTGCCTTGCGTCGATTTCCTACCATGAATTTATTTACTTGCACAATTTTACCCAAGTGTTTATTTTCAGCATTTGTATGCAAATAAAATGCAAAATAGGGAGTATATTTTCAAAATCATAAACCTATTAAATAGTATTTTAGGGACTTAGAGTTTTATATTAGAAGTAATTTGTGTCGGAAGTATTACCAACACTAAGCAGTGGAGTGGTTTGACAGCTAACGATAGACTAATTTAAGCACTCAATGTCATGAGGCCTTGGCTCTAGATGGTTGACGAAAAAGTGGACCATATAATTTAGAAGAGCAATTTAGGAAATTTCAAGACAGGCTTATTTTCTTATTTTCAATGAAATACTTCTATGCTTTATATGAGTTCGCAAAATAATGGTTTTTATGTTGGGCTGTGACAAATACACTTTGTGACATTAAACCAATTGTAGTGCCAATCTGTTTGCCTTAACATTTTTAAAAGCAGAATTATGTCAACACAGTTTGTTACAGTGAAGTCACAGTGAAAGGAAATAAACAAATACATTGTGACATTAATTCTAAGTGTTCGACAATTGGCTCCAATTTCTTTATTTTCATGATTTAATAGACTCATTCTAGCAACCGTGATTGCCCGTAGGCGTCAAGATATGTTTCATAAACAACCCTGGAAAGTAAATTAGTAAATATATATTCTTCAAAAATAATCTCATTGTATTAACATTTGCAATATCTTCCTGTGAATATAAAATAGTAGATAGAAAGTAATTAGGAAGCAAGAGTTCAGTCTAAAATTCTAGTCATTTTTATATGCAATGATTGAATGTTGCTTGCGTTGTGTCACAATATCATCATCATCAGTCCTTTGACCATCGAGGTCTTTGTTGATAGCTCATGAACACATCAACATAAAATGATCTCCACATTTGCCTACCTTGAGCGGCGGCCAATCATAAAATCTTATCCCTGTCCTTTCTTTTAAACCAAGAAAGCGTGTGAGACATTAAGAAATCTTACAAAAAACACACCAGGTGACAGCTTCGATAATGGAAGGCAGTAAAGACCAGCTCCTTACTAATAACGTGTTAGTACTATTTCGATGGACAGAATATTGCACCGAATAGTTAGTTGTAAAATTAATTCAGATATCAGCATACTACAGGAACAACATAAGAGAGAGATTAATTATCTACTAGAGATGTTGAGTGAAGTTGAAGTTAAAGTAAGTCCCCTGAAGTTTATAACATCCTTGTTGAATTGCTGAAACATGGAGAAGGAGAAATAAAAAAGCCCCTAACTAATTTCTGCTTGAAAATATTTAAAAAAAAAGTATGGCTCAAAAAGTCGACGCATTCACTAATTACACCAGTACCCGAGAAAGGCAGGACGAAACAATGCCAAAATTATAGAACAATCACCTTAGCAAAGTAATGTTAAAAATTATCCTCAGCAGGCTAAATCCAAAATCTGAAGACCTACTGGCAAAAGAACGGGCTGCTTTTAGACCAGGCAGAAGCATAATCGAGCAGATATTCAACTGTAGCTTGCTCAAAGAAAAACATCTACAGGACAAAAGCGAACTTCCTCATACCTTCATGGACTTCAAGAAAGCCTTTGATCAAGTTTGGTACGAGGGGCTTTGGCAAGTTATAAGACGTTTCAACATTGATGAACATTAATCGATTGGAAATTAGGTCTAACAGAATTTTTGTCGCAGGGTTTTTGACTGACTTTTATTATTATTGTTTTAATATTTAAATGTGGGTTAGTAGACTATAGAAGAGTTTCCAGTGAGAAATGTTTTAATCTAAAGGCGTTTGTTATACATTGAGTTTAAGACTAATGGTTTTAAAATTGAACATTTTGCTTTTATTTAAGGTACGAGCAAAATTCCCGTGCTACGCTACGGGGTAGGCACATTAAGAATAACTTTATTTGGTTTTGGGTCGCAAATTCTCCTTAAAAATGAATGTAAACGCATCTGGAAATTAGGGTAGTGATAAATCAAAAACCTTCTTAATAAAAACAACGATATGTGTATCGAGAAAAATAAAAATATTATTAATTTAAATATTAGCCATCAATTTTGGTATTTCTGCTTTAATATAGCATCATCATTATCATCCGTGGTTCTACGGCCCATGTAGGGCCCTGGCTTGCTCAACCACATCCTTCCATTCAGATCCTTTGATGACTTTCTTTCACCATGCTCGAACCCCTTTAATAACGCATGCTATATACTCTACCAGAATAACAAATGCCATTAACAGTTACAAAAATCTAACGGGCAAGGCTAAATTTCTTTTCACGTTAATCAAATCATGAAAACAATATCTCTCCACATGATTCCTTTGGTTCTTAGAAACAGCTCGCTAAACACCCATTTCATTTATAGTCTAAGCATGAAATTAGTTCAAAACGAATAGGATATTTTTAGCCAGATCATATTTGTGAATACTTTGGCTTAGGGAGAGTGTAAAATATTGTTTATTTGCTTTAAAGGCACATGTACCTTTTACGTGAATAAAAACATAAGAAGAATGCTGATTTTTAAGAAAATGGTGAGAAATTGATATCCTTATAAAATTTATGTAAATCATCATATATTCCCGCACATTGTTTCTAATAGTAACAATTCACTTTATATCAATCTATATTCCTGTTGCACACTATTCATCTATGAACCTTAAAATAGCACACAATGAGTGTTTTCAGCGTGTTTTTTCGACAGAACACGCACTTCCTTATGTTAGATCCTATTTATAAGTCGTAATACTCGTGATATTTCTTTACACTTGATATATTTACATCTTAAAGGAAGACACACACCTTATTTTCTAATTGAAATTAAGTATGTTTAAAATAACTTTTATGTCATTTAAGTATTTATTGGATGTCTACATTGTAATATCGTAACACTAGTGAAGCTATGTAAATCGATATTAAATAAATAGTAAGCAAGTGCTTCTCAAACTTTTTCGTATTAGCCGACAGGAAGGAATTTTTCCTTTTCTCCAGGTACCGGTGCACTCTTTTCTCGCTTTGACGCGATTTTCCCTTTACTGATTTGATAACAAAATGAGCCCCTACATGGCTTAAAGCCATAACATTAAGTATGAATTCGGCTTCTTTTATATATTACATTTTTAAAAAAAATGTTTAGTTGCCAAGGCATAGCAAGACAGCTAACGAACAATGCAGCGGTAATGTCAAAAACATTTGGTTGTGATTAACCTTCGCGATTAAGCTCGCGAATGTGACTATTGATGTTACAAGGATAATTGCATTGTTGACAAACATAGAATATTTTGAAGAGCCTGGGTTGTTCTTGGGTTTTCTCTCTCTATCTACTTTATTTCTCTAATCTTCTCACCCTTCGTTAATAATTCTTAAAACACTGAACTCAAAAGTAGAATGCACTAATAATTATGTTTAATCTTTTCTTCTATACTATCATTATTCCAACGAACACACGAATTTACACATCTCTCTCACACTTGCGTCTATCTCCCTATCCGTCCTACTTCGTCCGTCTGTCCATGTGTCCCTCACATCCCCTGTGTTCGTCTGTGCATCCCCTTTTATACCTGTCAGTCTCCGTCCCTAAATTACCACGCGGTCAAGCTTGTTTTACTTCACCAGTCTCTGGCGAGAGTACCACACCCAGGCCAGCTGGCCCGTGTGTTACAGCTTGAGTTAACACCCCGTCAAGTCCCGTGGTCAGTCACCATCCTTATCAAAGGTTTCAAGCTTTGCCTCGTTCCTCGGCCACACCCGTCAAGCTTCAAAGGGCCCGTCCATCTGAGAGCCGACAATTTGCCCTCAGGGCCTCCACACACTTCCTCTGCTCACAAAACTTATGTCGTCCTCTACATCAAGAAACAATTAGTAACATCTCGGCACATGTCTGCTTAAATTGGCATCGAGTGACTAAGACCCTCTGGCAAAACAATTCAAATCAAATACACTGAGAGGCTATTTTGTTTCCCACCAACACAACCTGGCCCTCACCATTCCTACATGACTCCATTTCTACACCGCTGTACTGTCTCAACCCACTAAACGTGTGTTAGTCAAGTCATAGTCAGATGGTGAATTTATCAACCTCGTTGAAAGCCACCTTACAAAACATGACCTGGGAAAAGTTTACAAAAGTGACATGTAAAACATATAACATATATATATACATATATATATAACATATAACATATACATATTCGTACTCTTCAAAATACATCCCAACAATGCATGAGACACATAAATCACAAAAATACATAAATTTCTCAACGCTCTTCCCAGTCATCAACTAAGTACATCTATCTTATTTACAGCGGTAACGTCAGATAATGGCATCTGCCGATAAAATTACACATTAACATTTCGTAATCATCAAATAATAGCATTGGACAAACAGAGCAAAAATACTAATGTCATGATCATGATTACTCGGTTCAAAAGCATAAGATTAATACAAAGCAAGACCAAGCACAACAAGTCATTTCATCATGAACTTGTTCGTGTACCAGCATTACACAAACAAGACACAATTTATCAATTAATCCTCATAAATCAAATAGCATAATAAAGCAAACCATAACTAAGCAATTCATCATTCTCAAACTCAGTAAAAGCATAAATTACACAACAACAAAAATATATCAATTTCCTCATAATCCTGGTTCATGTACGTTACTAGCATTACACAAATAAAACACATGTAAAAGCATCATCCTAAATCAAATAATAGCATAATACCGCAAAACATCTTCAAGCTGTTCATTATACTCAAAATTCAAGTAACAGTATAACAATAACACACATATAGGCAGTTCATCATTAGCATGGTTCATGTAAACGCATACGTCAGCAAAATCCACAAAAATAATCTACTTTCATAATTCTCCCCATGTAAGTCACTCGCCTTAGTCAGGCTAAAGCGCATGATCATAATAACATTGGCCCTGTCAATGTAAACAGTAAAACAACAAGGTACGCAAACAAAATGCACAGGTAAAGAAATCTTAATCCTCTTTCTACTCAAAAGACAATCAAACATATGTACATCATAACATAGTTATAACAAAAAATCCCAAAAAGCAATGTTACTAAAACCTCAACTCGTCAAGTGGTAACTCATCACCATAATTTCCACCCTTTTACCGATTCATCAATCGGATCAACTTTAAAACACGCACATATCTTAACCNNAAAAAAAAAAAAAAAAAAAAACACAAATGGTTCACATCGGCAGACTTCCATCGGCCGATTGTAACATAAATCTTCTCGTAAAATATTTATAATGTGACCTACACAAATCAAAGGGGGGGAAAAGTCCTTAATCTTTACAACAGTTCCCTCCGTAATTCATGATCATCATTATAAGTAAAAAATTTGACACGCAAAGCAACAAAACTTAAAAATTAGCCCCAACATGCTAAAACCCAAGCATGTTACACCTTTCAACAGCGTTATAAAAAGAAAAATAATTATACTTTACACACACACACAAATAATCAAATTTTGCCTGACCTTACGCCACCACAGCCGTATGATTGCCCATGCCCTGGAAGACTTCTGGTATCCAAGGAGTCTCAGCAAATTGTCTAGCTTGTCTTTTATGAGTTCTACATTCGTACCACATGAATTTGTCCCACACATGAAAGGAACGGCTCTCTGATTGGGACATGACACACTTCTCATGCTCCGTTTTGGTCGACCTCCCCTTCTTGGTGACAATGCATTTGACAGCTGGACGAGGAGGTTGTCCATGCAACTTGACTGACGTATTGTCAACTCGTTTGATCTTTTTCTGCGGTGGCAGACCGATTATTGGGTCATTCTGCCCCGAATTGACCCGTGTCACATTGGTGGTCCTTTTAACGCCAGGCGTGTCCACTAGGCTGTTAGCTAAGCCGATGGGACATGGAGTGGACATGTCAGGCGAAATGTCAAGGTGTGTAATGGCCCGTTGAATTACCAGAGCTGTTTTTCGTAACTGAACACTGGTTGCTACTGCCATCTCCGCCAGGCTCGATTTTTCAACTGTCAGTGGCTCTACTGCCATCTCCACCAGTTTCGGTCCTGCCACTGCCAGTGACTCTACTGCTATCGCGGCCTGACTAGATTCTTCTACTGCCAGTGGTTCTACTGCCATCGCCTCCAGGTTCGGTTCTTCCACCGTCAGTGGCTCTGCTGCCATCACATCCTGGGTGGATTCTTCCACTGTCGGTGGCTCTACAGCAATCTTCTCTCTCTGGGCACTGACTCCTCTAGCCCATAGGTCAGTGGCTATTGAGGCAAACTTCTGTCCTGGCTCACATATATTGTAGCCTAAGTCTAAGATTTTGTCGAGGACCTCTCGCGCCTTGTCCACAGTTTGAGGATTGACCATAAGGCATACTTGTGTCATCATCAACTGATCTGGGACTCCCAGACTGGGAGTCCCCGTACAAATGGTCTGAATCCTATGACTTCACGAGTTGTTTCATCTGCCGTTGGGACACTCCGGTAGTCTAAACGTTTGATGGCCGACGCGTACTCGACCGCGGTTTCGGCGTCGAGAAACTTTCGTTTTCCCAATAAATTTTGGAACAATTCAGGTGGTCTACGGTCCTTAACTCTGTTGTCTAGGGCCTCCTTTAATTTTCCGAAGGTGTCTCTTTCCTTTTCAATTAGAACCGAAAAGACATACTCAGCTGCCTCATCCCTTAATTGATTTATTAGGATAAATAGTTCACAAAGTTGCCCCTCTTCATAAAAATTACAATTTCGCTCTTTAACCCCACTCTTACAACAGTGTATAAAAGGTTATACACGTACCATTTTATTATTTAAAATCCCTGAGCGTTTACTTTATATACGAATTTACTTCATGTCAGTTTATAATGAAATCGGCCCAAAACACTTACTTATATTAAGTAAGCACCTAAGAGAAATACATATTCCTCCTAATAAATATTTGCAATTGTTTTTATGATAAATCACATGTTAAATGCTTCAAAAGCGGTTCCGTGTTAATTTTTCTATTAAGAAATTTCATTTTCTGTAATTTTGACTTGTTATAAGCCCGTATAAAATTTGTCTCCATCTGATTATATACGTAGGTGAATAAAAGCTTATATTAAAATGTAAAATTGATATTATTTCTTCACATTTATTTCTATAGTTATTTAACTAAGACTAAGAGAAATTACTTCGACCCATCTTCGTGTGATTTTATTATTGTAAAATACAATTTAACATTTTAGAAAGGTTCCATGTTCTTTAAAAAAAAATGCGCCAATTAGCCTAAATCTTACCCAATTACAAATTATAACTAATGCAATTTCAATAGCGACTAAAGTTCTTTTCACTGTTTATTTTCCATTGTGGCAATTCATGCGAGTAATCGTCCAACTAATGCGGAAGGGCTCATTTCTTCTAAAATTAAACATAAAGTAAAACCATTTGTGAAAAAATGATTGGAGATTGATCCTCTCATGAACAGTTTTTTAAAGTCACATTTAATGACTTCCCGTTATCTTTTAATCAAGCACCCACGAAGAACGCATCGGCAGAAACTTCTGTTCATAAAATTAACGGAATTTTTCATAATCCAGTGCATAATTTTAACTATACATAAACCATTACCCGTTAACGCCTTTTCAATATTTTATTTCACTTTTAGAAATGTATGAAATAAATTGTTATTTCACAACTAATACAAACACACAGTCACACGTACACACACCCGCACACACACATAAGAACACCATCGCACACATGCTTATTCACACACTCGGATTATCAACATAAAAAGTAACATCAAATAAAATAATATAATAAAAGCTTCATGACGTCACTCCATTTTTTTTACGGTGCGCAAAACCACAAGCTCTGTGAATCTCAAAACCAAAATCATTATGATTTTAAGTCTATATTTTCAATAAAAAAAAAAGGAATCAGGAGTTGCGGGGAATAGGGGATTCACACACAAACACACACACACACACACTGAATGACGGACGCGATTTTAGGCGCATTATATAATAGATAACAAATAATAATTTGACCATACTTTAGTCTTTCAAGTTTTCGCGTACCCAGTGGCGTCACTAAGGAACGGGGGCGGCAGGATCGGGCTGCCCTGTGTGACACCATCACAAGGGGTGACGCCAAAATTTAAAATATCATATATTCTTGTTATTGGGTACTAGAAGACGTGGAGGCGTTCTATGGGGTAAGTCGTGAGGGGTGACACCATGAGCTACTGACCCGGTTGACACCAACCCTAGTGACGCCTCTGCATGTACCGCATTTCTAGTGCCAGTAGTTTCTCGTATCAGATAATGCTCGGCAGTAGAGAATTCTATTTAATATATATATATATATATAATATTTATTTATAAATAGCTATACTTTGTTCCGCTATTTTGTGTGATAACCAGTAAAATATTGATAAAATAAAAAAAATAAAAATAGTTTCCATTGGTAAATAAACAATTTTCCTTTTAAATGCTATTAACATTTTAACAGTATTACATTTTAAAAATAATATTCTTTAAATATCTTATTTTTGCAGAAACTATTAAAGAATGCTGTAGTTCATTGAAACTGTTGATGGATCGCAACCAAAGCTTTAAGAGATACGTTTATTAACAATTTATTCACCTAAGTGAATTTCTCAGGTGATTTCTCAAGCATCAAATACAAAAAAGTTCAAAATGGATCAAAATATTGTGTCAATGTCTATTGAAATGTTTGATGAAACTAATGAAAATGTTGAGGACAACGACTCAGTTCTCAATACTGCCTTCAGCAAAAATAAAGAAGCGACACAGCCTTTGCTCGATGAAATAAAAGCAAATTTTGATGTAAAGAAGATGGACAAAAAAGGACGAGCACCACTTATGTATGCAGCATTTAGTGGCAGTTTAGATATAGCTAATGAACTCTTAGAAAAAGAAGCTTACATCCACGAAAAGGACGGTGCTGGAAGAACTGCACTGTTTTATGCTGCGTACAACGGTCATTTGAGTGTGGTGTGTTTGCTGTTAGAAAGAGGGGCAAATATTCACGAGAAAGACAATGACAACAGAACATCTTTGATGTATGCATCATACAATGGCCATTTAGAGGTTTCTGAAGTTTTGTTACAACATGATGCTAATGTGAATGATACAGATATCTGTGGAAGAACACCATTGATGTATGCTTCAGTTAAAGGCCGAATTCTGCTGTGCAAATTATTGCTTGAAAAAGGGGCGGATTTAAATAAGACTAACTCCGATGGCTGGACAGCACTTACCATTGCCTTACAATACAACAACAAAGGCATTGCAGAGCTCTTGTTTAAACATGGAGCCACCGTAAACCACAGATTTGAAAATAGCTTGACTCCTCTCATGTATTTTACAGTAAGTAATCAAAAGGATAATGTAATTTGGCTTTTAAAAAAAATAGCTTCAATTGGAGGAATAGGTAGTGAGAAAATCGCCGTTTCAAGAGAAGAAACAAATAAAAGCCATATTGAAAACCTTGAAATACTTGAAAAAAACAGTTCATATATAGATGTCACGGACCACGATGGTTGGACAGCATTGATGTACCAATGTCAAAATGGTTGCCCGGAAGTTGTGTCTTTATTAGTAAACAGTGGTGGTAATGTTAATCATAAAGAAAATGAAGGTTGGAGTTGTCTAATGATATCTGTACTGAATGGTCACACGGATATTGCCAAGTTACTTATTGAACATGGAGCTAACGTTAATGATTGTGAAAAAACTGGCCTGACGGCACTGATAATTGCAGTACAAAGTTATAAACATATTAAAGATAAGAATGTCTCGACTTTTAATGTTCTGGATATACAAGACAACACAGAAAGAACGAATTATTTTTATGGTTACCAAAGAAAAATTTTATTGTTGATTGAAAATGGGGCTGACGTTAATCATACCGACGAGTCAGGTTGTACTGCTCTTATGTTTGCGTCAGAAAGTGGAAATAAAGATATTGTTGCACTATTGATTGAGAAAGGTGCAAAAGTTAATGAACAAGATTTGGTCGGATGCACATCTCTAATGTTAGCGTCACAAAATGGACACACACAAATTGTCCGTTTACTTCTTGATTGTGGGGCTGATATCGATGCCACAGACATTAACAGCTGGACATCACTTATGTTTGCAGCTGAGAACGGTGACACTGATATACTGGAATTACTTATTGACAAGGGAGCTGATATTTCTAAAACAAATTGTAATGGAAGGACTTCATTGATGATAGCAGCAGATAACGATCAATATGAAAGTGTTAAACTTTTAATTGGAAGAGGTGGCAGCGTTAACGCCAAAGACAAAGATGGAAAAACTTCATTAATTTTAGCATTGAAAAAAATCCAAAAGGGTAATAAATTAATTGCTTCTAAAAATTATGATGTTATAAACAGAAACGAAACAACGATTTCATTCAATGTTTTACAAACATCCAGAAGTGTAATAGATAAAATCATACGAAAATTGAATGAGGAAAATGGGGGAGAAAATAGTACTGAAATAAACGATTTATTAATGAAATTGGAAATGAGAACTGAAGGTTTAATAGAGCTGATTACAGAAAAGAAGATTAATATCAACATGCAAGACTCAGATGGTCAGACTGCCCTGATGGTGGCATCGCAACTGGAGCGTATCGATGCTATGAAAATATTACTTGAAAATGGCGCAGACGTTAATATTAGAGATAATAATGGTATGACTGCATTTTTGTTGGCATCCAGAGAACATAATAAAAGATCGTTGTTTTTATTAAAGAAGTATGGTGTCGATGTCAAAGAAGAAGACAATGACGGTTGGACAGCATTGATGTACGCATGTCAAAACGGTTGCCCGGAAGTTGTATCCTTATTAATAAACAGTGGCGGTAATGTTAATCATAAAGAAAATGAAGGTTGGAGTTGTCTAATGATATCTGTGCTGAATGGCCACATGGATATTGTCAAGTTACTTATTGAAAATGGATCTAACGTTAATGATTGCGAAAACGCTGGCCTGACAGCACTGATAATTGCAGTACAGACTTATAATCAAGTTGAAATTAAAAATATCTCGGATCTTAATGTTCTAGACTTACAAGACACCAACGAAAGACTCATTTCATTTTATGGTGACCAAAGTACTACTAAATTGTTGCTTGAAAATGGGGCTGATATAAATCACAGTGATGTGTCAGGTTGTACTGTTCTAATGTTTGCGTGTGAAAGCGGAAATGAGGATCTTGTTGCTATGTTGATTGATAAGGGTGCAAGTTTTAATGAAAAAGACACGTCAGGACGTACAGCTCTTATGATTGCATCTGAAATCAGTCGTTGTGGCATTGTTACATTGTTGATTGAGAGAGGTGCCAATGTTAATGAACAAGACAGTTCAGGGCGAACAGCTCTAATGTTTGCGTCAGAAAGAGGAAATGGGGATATTGTTGAACTGTTGATTGAGAGAGGTGCGAAAGTTAATGAAAAAGACCTGTCAAAACGCACATCTCTAATGTATGCGTCAGAGAGAGGAAAAAAGGACATTGTTGAACGGTTGATTAGGAGAGGTGCCGATGTTAATAAAAAAGACTGTTCAGGATGCACAGCTCTAATATTCGCGTCAGAATGGGGAAATAAGGACATTGTTGAACTGTTGATTAAGAGAGGTGCTGATGTTAATGAAAAAGACAGATCAGGACGCACAGCTCTAATAATTGGGTCAAAATGGGGATATGAGGACATTGTTGAACTGTTGATTGAGAGAAAAGCAAATGTTAATGAAAAAGACTGGTCAAAACGCACAGCTCTAATGCATGCTTTAGAAAGTGGAAACACGTACATTGTTGAACGGTTGATTAGGCGAGGAGCCGATGTTAATAAAAAAGACAGTTCAGGACACACAGCTCTAATGCATGCGTCAGAAAGTGGAAACACGTACATTGTTGAACTTTTGATTAGGAGAGGTGCCAATGTTAATAAAAAAGAAATTTCAGGACGCACAGCTCTAATGTTTGCGTCAGAAAAAAGAAACAAGGACATTGTTGAACTGTTGATTGAGAGAGGTGCCAATGTTAATGAAGAGGACATATATGGACGCACAGCTCTAAAGTTTGCGTCACAGAGAGGAAATAGGGACATTTTTCAACTGTTGATTGAGAGAGGTGCTAACGTTTATGAAGAAGACGATTCAGAAAATAAGCCAACTGTTAGTCTTTATGTTGGGGAGGATTATTTTGTAAGCACATCTCTAATGTTTGCGCCAGAAAGGGGGGAAAAGGACATTGCTGTGTGTATTAAGAGAGGTCCAAAAGATATTGCAAAAGACAGTCAGTGATACACAGCGCTAAATATTTCAGGCAAGGTGTTAGTAAAATCTGTAAACGTAATTGATGACGTAACCAGGCCATTGGGGGATGAGAATGTGGAGAAAAATGAACAGAAATAAACGTGGTATTAACGGCTTTAAACATGAGAACAGAAATAAACGTGGTGTTAGTGGCTTTAAACATGAGAAAGAAATAAACGTGGTATTAACGGCTTTAAACATGAGAACAGAAATAAACGTGGTGTTAGTGGCGTTAAACATGAGAAAGAAATAAACGTGGTATTAACGGCTTTAAACATGAGAACAGAAATAAACGTGGTATTAGTGGCTTTAAACATGAGAACAGAAATAAACGTGGTATTAACGGCTTTAAACATGAGAACAGAAGGTGTGACATAATAGAATACATAAAGGATGAATAATATCAACTTGCAAGACTTAAATGATCAGACTGTCCTGATGGTGGCATCGCAACCGAATCGTATCGATGTTATGAAAATATTACTTACAAATGACGTACACGCTAATATTAGGGACAATATTGACATGATGCCATTTTTGTTGTCATCCAGAGAACATAACACACGATCATTGTCTTTATTAATGATGTAAGGTTTCAAAATCAACGAAGAAGACAACGGTGGTTGGACATCAGTGATGTACGCATGTCAATTTTGTAATCCGACGTGTTGCAGCTCCATATAGCAGTACAGGCTTTACTGTGGTGTTGAATATCCTGACCTTGGTCTGGAGGGTCAAGTTGTTGCAACTTAAAACTTTTTTTAGTTGTTTAAATGCTGTTCTTGCTTTGCTAATTCTCACCCCTAACATCAGCGTCTGTCCCTCCCTGCATGTCTATGATGCCAACGATGTATGTATAGCTCTCCACCTCCTCTAGATTTGTTCCTCCCAGTGTTATTGGGGTGTATATATATATATTATCTATATAGGTTTTATTATTTGAGCCTTTTAGTGTGGCTACATTTTGTTAGATTTGATAAAGGACCATACGTTTTTATTGCTATATTTAGCAATTGTTTTGTTAATATATTCATTTTAGAGGTTTCGACACAGTTTTTGTTTCAAGTATTTTTATGTATGCTTTTTAATTGGTAGCCTTAAATTTCTTAATATGTTCTCTTTTTGTTTTTTCATAACTTTTAAATTTAGAATTGAAATTGAACTAGCAATTGATTATTCTTTTTTTATATTAATTTTGTTTGAACATTCTCATTCATTATAGTTTTTTAGATCTGTTTATATATCGTTCCAAATTTCTTCTAAGGGGATATGTGTGCTAAAATTACTTAGAAATTTAGTTGGAAGTTAGCTGCTGATTGCTTTTTTAAAATTATCTGTTCTAGGTTTATGTTGTTTATAGTTTCAAAGTCTTAATTAATATCTTTATTGGTTTGATGGCTTTCGATTGCACATTCTTTCCAATTTATATCTGGAAGATTAAAGTCTCCCAGAGTCTAAAGTACAGCATTTTTATGATTTTCTTCATTAGAAGTTAGTTGACTGCATAGATTTTTCATGTATTCTATGTTTGTATTCTGTGGCCTAAATATACTTCCTTCAAAAAGGGATGCTGAGTTTGGTGGACCTATTTTACAAAAAAGACTCTCAATTAAAATTTTGTTGTTTAGTAATTTCTTCAGATATGAGAGTTGATTTTATTGCAAGTAGGACGCCTCCATAATTGTCTGAACTAACTTTTCTAAAAATATTATAATTGCCGTTAAAAATTTCAGAGTTATATATGTTGGGATTCAACCAAGTTTCAGAAACCAGCAATTCTGTCTGGTTCTTGTGTTGTTTAAGTAGATTTAAATCTGGATTTTTTGTTATGCTTTGGAAATTAATTATTAGCGTTTTGAGAATGTTTGATTATTAGTAATAATAGATTTTTTGGGTTATTTTTACGGCTTTATTCGGCAGGTCTATTTTTATCTAGTTGGTTTTTTATATTAGAACTAGCCAAAAAACTAAAAGTTTGAGGTGATCAGGTAGTTATAGTTAAATGATTTGGGACAACCCACAATTTATGCAGGGCCAAGTTGCATATTTATTTCCCAGGCCTATTGATATGTAATTTGGTGTATTAGCATGCAGGCAAACTGTGTGGTACCATTGATTGCAGTTGTCACACTGAATTGCTCTTTGTTTACTAATGTATGTCTTTCTACAAATGTAACAGTTAGATACTGGGCCTGGGTTTATCTGCCTTTACACATTTTATGTTTCCATTGTTTTAAGGTAATTTCCTTTGTTGTGCTTAATTAAGGTAGTTGTATAATCAGTGTGCTTAGGGTTGTAGTGGTTAATAGATATTTATATATTACTAAGATTTTTAGGATGTGTGTTGGTTGATGTTAATGCTTTTAAAAATACTGTCGTTATTACTAAGACTGAGATTAAAATTCTCATTTTTGGAAAGGCTAGGTCCAAGGCTTAAAATATTACTATCATTAATAAGTATAATACTATATGTTCAAGTATGATTTATTAAAGAGTGTTTATTTGTTCCAATTTAATTAAGTCTAATTAAATTTAGCTTTGAATGTATAATTAATGTTAGTTAAGTTATTTAGAATCTATATTGGTGCTTTTGTTTTATGTAAACAGTTAGGAGAGTTCAAAACAATAACAATAAATGGCCTCCTACATAAGTCTTATAAACATTTATTGCCATCAGTGATATTTCCTAAATCTAAACAAACGTTTCTTTTTAGCATTTCATGCCATACAAACGGGTTAAATAATTACAAAAAACAAAATGCACTATACTTTAAATCTTCATAAATAAAATTTTTAATAAATGGTCAGAAATGGACGCATCACAATCATTGTATTTGTATGGCAATTTCCTTGAGTGAGATCAGTGCACCTTATGGCTTTTTCGCGAAGTCTTTAATATAATCGTTTTTATTTTTTAATAAAAATGTGCTTTTTGTTTTATTTTACATTCTTTAGTTTGAAGTTGAGGAATTAAAAAAAAAATATAAATAAAGCTTGAACAGCGATGCTAGATCGAGCCTCGAAATGGAGATTTGTTTAAAAGACCATAACAAAGGCAATGAGAATTGTCAACAAACTGAGCTTTTAAATGTATATTTTATTAGTGAAATACGCAGGGTATCCGTACATATAGACATTTTTTGTGTTAATAAAAATGTTATATATATATATATATTAGGGCTTTTATCGATTAATATAAAATTAATTGTTAACTTTTTAAAAATTAGCGAATAATTAATCGGTAATTTTGATTAAAGCTAAACATAAGATGTATGACGTCATTAATCTGAAAATTTAAAGGGAAATAAAAAACAGAAAATTCACTTATTAAAAATTTAGATATAAGTAATTCAATTTAATGTCAATGTATTTTAATTATGTTATTGTTAATAAAGTTTAAAAAATGTTTACTTGTTGATATCATTTTCCTTATAAAGCAGCTTATTTGAACGTTTTACACTTCAAAATCTTTTTTTTATGGAGAAGTTGTTACGTAAAAACCTTAGGCTTTATATAAAGAAACTTTTACAAATTTAACAGAGATGCACAACTAGAATGATACCCCGTCCTGGTGAGACCTATACTAGAATATGCATCTTCTGTATGGGACCCATCCACCAAAGAAAATATTGATAAGTTAGAACAAATCCAAAAAAGAGCTGCCAGATTCATTACTGGAGAGTATTCAAAACTGACAAGAGTAACACCGTTAGTTAAATCATTAAACCTTGAAACACTAGAGGATAGAAGAACCAAGAGTAAATTAGAAATTATACATAAGGCAATTAATTCTAATTTAGAAATACAACACAAAGATAACCTAATACAACCCTCAAATAGACATAAAGTTAAAAACACCTTTCTTATTCCATATGCAAGAACAAACACATACAAGTTTTCTTTCTTTCCGTCCGATATGCGGGCGTGGAATGGGTTGCCTGAAGAAACCAGGAAAGCTACCACTTTATCATCTTTTAAAACTCTAGTAAGAATACAGGACTAAACACAAACCATAGAAATACGTAGGACGCAATAATCTTCTGTACAGAAGGAGCGTCTGTAACATATAAGATAAGATAAGATAAAATACCAACTATCTTTAATAATTAATAATAGATTATTTATTAATTTAGCACTGGCGTAAGTACAACAGACGTTCCATAATTTTAATCTCTATTATATCGATTTAAATAATTTTTTACTAATAAATCGAGAAATTAATCGATAATTACCGCACCCCAAATATATATATAATATATATTTTCAAAATAGAATTATTAAGGTAAGAACAGGAGAACAAATGCATGCTGCAAAATTTAGATGAAAATGTTGAAAACAAATATTGACAGCTCGAAAATGGAACTTTCAGTAATGTTTTTATTTAACTCCTATTGATAATCATTAATATTTTTGTCTTTTACAGTTTCAGATAATTTTATGCAATAAAATTTCACAAATTTATACAATAAATACCAAGGAAACGATTTTTAATGGTTGTTCTTCTAACTAAGAGTCACTTAAGTCTGTGCCCAAAAAATTATTATCTGTACTAGTGCACGTATTAAAACATAAACTACTTACTGAATATTTCGTTAATGATTTTTAAATTTAAAAACCCCTTTATTTTTATTCTAGAATTAAGCTAATAAATATTAGATACTAAGGTTTAAAAACAAAACATTCATTAATACGGCTTACTTTTACTTTTAATTTAGATTTTGTCAAAATGAAAAGAAACATACGTTTTTACAATACACTGTTGACTACAAATTACTCATGTATTTATAGATAAACACAGTAATTAATTTTAAGCATTAACTCCGGCTTTATTTACTCAGATTTTTATTTTTAGCGCATTTTCGAGAAGTCGAATGCGCTATTGCACCCGTTTTGTCCGTCCGTCCGTCCGTCTGTCATCACCTTTGAACTCAGCATCCATAAGTCCTAGACCCATGAGGTATATATGTTTTTTGTATGTCCTGACCTGCCATTTGTGCATCAACACTCAGTTACTCGATCCGTTAAAAAACCCCGTTAAAACTACCAAAAAATATTTCGAATCGAGAGGTAACACTAGCGCAGGGAACGGCCGCCATTGCCGGAAGTCGAATACATAGTTTTTCAAGCATTGAAGAGTGGTGCGAAAGCGTGCAAAAGAATTAGTTTTTTTTTTAGTTGACGTCATTAGAATATGTGTAAAAGTTTAGAGAGTTTTACGTCATCATTTGTGGTGACTTGTAGTTAGATTAAGGAGAAAATACATTTTTTTAAAATGTAAAGAAATGACTTTTAAATAAAATAAATGTCAGGTATATTCATTACACAAGAAAATTCATAAAAATATGTCTAAAATCTAAACACAATTACGGATAACTACATAATGCTGATATCTAACATAAGTACTGATACATAATACGAAAATGCGCTAACACGTCCTGAATTCCAATAGGGACCAGGCTTAACATAATTTTTTATAGTACATATCTCTTTCTGTACATGACGATCTTATTCACTGCTTATAAAATGAATATATAAATTTTTTTAATGATGTTTTAATTGTTTTATTAAATACATTCGTCATAGAATAGATCATAAACAAAGTATAAATATATATCTATAATATATATATGCTATTAAATAACATAGCTGAGCATCGTTTTATTGTTGTATTATATACACTGGAGCATTTTAAAAAAAAACCTTTTTTTCTGTTTCTTTTTGAAATAAACTCAATAGTTTCTCAAATATATAGTCTACGCATTTTTAAAATAAAAAAAATAAAATTTATTTTAAAACCAAAATTATTTTGTGTTATTTCTTTCCAAGCAAGAATGAATTTGAATGGAGAGTGCCCGGATTAAATTCGCTATAAAATTTTATTGTTTCTAATATATAATTATGCTTTAACGATTGCTAGAGTTTTCCCATGTAAGACTATAGTGTAGTCTTTTTGATGAAGTGTTAACCTTAGTTTCTTAAACAAAAATTAACTTAGCTAGGTAGTAAAACCCAAACAGACATAAATCTATACTAATAAAATGGAAAGCAATCACTGACAGACTCACTCACTGATTCATCACTAATTCTTCAACTTCCAGTGTAGGTAGAAAAATGAAACTTTGGGAAGTTGTTGGGTACCCTCTCACTACGAAAATTGGCGAAAAAGAATTTTGAAAATCATGTGCGGCCGGGTTGCCCAAAAACATTTTTTTCTAATATGGGCGCTATTAAAATTGAAAATCACCAATTTTCCTATTTCTCCTGTAGGTAGAACTTTGGACACTTTTTATAATACGTGCTCCCGACCATAATTGGAGGAAATAAAAGTTAAATTTCCCAATCATGGGGGCCGGGGCCCTAAAAACCTTTTTTTCCTTATATGAGATAAATATAAAATAAAAATTAATAATTGTCCTATTTCCAGTTCAGGTAGAAGCATGAAACTTTGGGAAATTGTTGGGTACCCTCTCACGAAAAAAATTGGCAAAAAAAGAATTGTAAAAATCTCACTCGTGTGGGGCGGTGGCCCCAAAAAGTTTTTCCCCTTATAAGAGCTGTGTAAAAATTGAAAATCACTACCCTCTCACGACGATTATAGGCGAAACTTTTTAAATTTCTTGAGTACAAGCTCCCGACGAAAATGAGCAAAAAATACTGTTAAGATTCCCTCTAATATAGGGCTGAGTGCCCAATTTTTATTTCTTATATTAAAATTCGACTTATTACTAATTCTCCCTTTTTCCGTGTAGGTAGGAGCATGAAACTTTGGATAATTGTTCAGTACCCTCTCACAACGAATCTTGGTGTAAAAGGATTTTAAATACACACTCATTGGAGGAGGGGCCCAAAAATTTTTTTTTCTCATATGAGCTCTATAAAAATTGAAAATCACTAATTCTCCTATTTTTCGAGTAGGTAGACTCATGAAACGTTGGGGAATTGATAATTACACTTTCACGATGGTAGCAGATGAAAAAATATTTAAAATATATCTTAGTGGAGGCCGTGGGGGCATAATGTAGTTTTTTTTACTAATATCAACTATATAAAAACTGAACATCAATAATTCTCCCTTTCCCATGTAGGTAGAAGCTTTGGGAAATTTTTAAGTACAATTTCCTGATGAAAATTGGTGAAAGAGAATGGTAAATTCTCACCCATAGGAGGCCGGGGGCCCAAATATAATTGTTTCTTATATTAAAAACCGACTCATCACAAATCCCATAATTCATAGTGTAGGTAAAAACATAAAACTTTTGGAAATTGCTGGGTACCCTCTCACGACGAAAATTGGCGTAAAATAATTTTTAAATGCACACTCATGAGGGCTGGGGCCCAAAAACATGTGTTTTCCTTTTATTTTCTATATAAAAATGAAAATAAATATTTCTCATATTTCCCGAATGGGCAAACGAATGAAACTTTTTGGATTTTGTTAAATACTCTTCTACGATGGTAGCAGGTGAAAAATTATTTAAAACATCACATACTGTGCGCTGAGGTGCCCAAATGTAGTTTTTTCCAGATATTAACTATATAAAAAGTAAAAATCACTAATTCTCCCATTCCCCATGTAGGTAGACGCATGAAACTTTTGAAAGTTGTTGGGTACCCTCTCAAGACGAAAATTGGCGTAATATAATTTTAAAATTCACACTCATTGGGGCCTTGGTCTCAAAACCGTGTTTTTAGCGCATTTTCGAGAAGTCTAATGCGCTATTGCACCCGTTTTGTCCGTCCGTCCGTCCGTCTGTCATCACCTTTGATCTCAGCATCCATAAGTCCTAGACCCATGAGGTATATATGTTTTTTGTATGTCCTGACCTGCAATTTGTGCATCAACACTCAGTTACTCGATCCGTTAAAAAAACCCCGTTAAAACTACCAAAAAATATTTCGAATCGAGAGGTAACACTAGCGCAGGGAACGGCCGCCATTGCCGGAAGTCGAATACATAGTTTTTCAAGCATTGAAGAGTGGTGCGAAAGCGTGCAAAAGAATTAGTTTTTTTTTAGTTGACGTCATTAGAATATGTGTAAAAGTTTAGAGAGTTTTACGTCATCATTTGTGGTGACTTGTAGTTAGATTAAAGAGAAAATAATTTTTTTTTAAATGTAAAGAAATGACTTTTAAATAAAAAAAATGTCAGGTATATTCATTACACAAGAAAATTCATAAAAATATGTCTAAAATCTAAACACAATTACTGATAACTACATAATGCTGATATCTAACATAAGTACTGATACATACTACGAAAATGCGCTAACACGTCCTGAATTCCAATAGGGACCAGGCTTAACATGATTTTTTCCTAATATGTGCTATATACAAATTGAAAAGCACTATTTTTCTATTTCTCAAATAGGTAAACGCATGAAACTTTGGGGAGTTGTAAAATGCAATTCCACGATGGCAGCAGGTGAAAAAATATTTAAAATATTCCTTGCTGGGCGCCGGGGACCCAAATATTGTTTTTTAAGCACTCACTCACTCATCACTAATTCTCCGATTTCCCACAACAAACGCTCAGGGAAATTGATAGTATTATAATAAAAAGACATGGTGGTCGAGAGGTAGCGTTCTCGACTGTCATACTGATGGTCACGAGTTCGAATCCACACGAAGGTGAGGATTTGTTCTCGGGGCCTGAGGAGTCCCCGAGTCACACAGCTCCGAATGGGTACCTAACTAGACAATAGTTAGGTGGCTGGGGAAATGCGTGGAACCCCCATAGCCGTGGCCTGTGACCGCCAACAGATCATCTCTCATGGTCTGTGGACGCAATTATCTTCTGCATAGACGGAGCGTCTGTATATCTGAGATAAGAACGTTATTAAAATAATATAATAATTTATAGGAAATCTGGAATACAAGTACAAGAGACGGATGTCTGGTGGATCCATTGACTAGGGGTATCTTGCTCCTCCATTGACCAAAGATATGAAAAAGATTTAACAGCTCCGATATAGAGCTTTCGCTGGATCTGTTAACAAAGACAAACACTTAAAGTCAGATGTATCTAGGAACACTCTAGTGTTTTAGTTCAATACATTTATCATGTATCAGGATATTATCATGGTGATATTAACCTAGAGTCATAATAGATGTTTTTATATTCAAAACATCAATACAACACACTTCACATTCATGCCTCACTTAGATTACATCGGTACGATATATCAACAATCCGTATAGTGCTCTAAGACTTCATCCTCACGCTCTCTGCACACTCCTTCATCCCCAGATATTCTCTCTGCACACTCCTTCATCCCCAGGTATTCTCTCTGCACACTACTTCATCCTCAGGTATTCTCTCTGCACACTCCTTCATCCCCAGGTATTCTCTCTGCACACTCCTTCATCCCCAGGTATTCTCTCTCCCCTCAACTCACCCTTAGCTCATCTCATCCACTGACGTTAACCTCCATGGATGCTATCATCAACATCCCGTGTTCAGTCACAATAAAACATCCTTTAATATCCCACGGTATCCGACCATGACAGGATAAAAGTGTTTGTCTCTGTTTACTTTTGACATCAATATGTTCCATAGTTTAATACAAATAAAGGTTTAGTCAACGATGCCAGGAAATCGGGGAATGGAAAACTGTGTTATCGATTTCTCTTTTTGTATTAAAAAACTTGAATTTAATATGTAAAAAAATAATATATTTCCAAATCTCTGAACAACATAAGCAAAATTTAAAAAAAATTTTTTCGCCAATTTTCGTAGTGAGAGGGTACCCAAAAACTTCTCAAAGTTTCACGCTTCTACCAACACGGAATTTTGGAGAATTAGTGATGAGTTGTTTTTTAAGACAAGAAAAACTATAATTGGGCCCTCGGTCCCCCGTGAGAGGGAACTTTAACAATTTAGGATCGTTGGCATTTTCAGACAATTCCACCAATGCATCGTACACTGCTGCTGTTGGATTATGAACAGCTTTAACTGTATCGACCCTGCTTGCCCAGCGTGTATTTGAAATAAGCTTTACTGTCAGATTAATTTACATGAGTTTTCAAGATATTCAAAACATAAAATTGATGCAAAACTCCAAAAATTATCGTTCAACCACTGAAGACTTCGCCAAGAATTATAATAGATTGAGATTGTTACATGTACATGGCACATACAATTATTTAGCATTTTTAGTATGCTTCCGCGATACCTAATCCAATGCTGTCGCCGACAGCCATGAATCCCACAAAATATTCATTTTTTTCCTACAGACGTACTCAAAATGTTGCTATTTGAAAACATATAGTCACTTGTTCTATGTGACCAGCTTCAGGTGTGCAGTACAAAAATGATGGAATACTATTTGGAATTTTGAACATTATTTATACTTATTTTCAAGGCGACATCACCGATTAGATTAAATACCTCATTTTAAATTCTTTTGCAAAAGTAATGATAATGAATTTCTACTTTTTTAAACGCAGTAGACTCTAAATGATCTTCTAAGCGTGAATCGTACTTACCGAGACTTTCAATCATTCCCAAAAAATGTGAACTGTCCGATTCAAAGAAATCGACACACATCGCCACGAATTGGTAAATTCCGTATGCAAGAAATCGCACTATTGAAATGATTCCTTGTTAATTGTGTTCCCTTCCTTTAACCGATTTTACTGTTCAATCAAAGCATCGATAGCACGAATGTGCTTCATGGACGATTCATGATCAGCTTAGAAGGCAGGCCGTGTTGTTCAAATCGCTAATAATTCCTTCTTATCGACTTATTTCACAATTTTTCAGTATTGAGGAGGTAATAAAAACTAAACTTATCAAAATTTAACAAGCACAAAAAATTGAAAATACCAGCCTACTAAAATAATCTTTAATTTTATTATTTTAATCTAGGGGCCGTCCATAAGTACGTCACGCTATTTTTAACAATTTTAACTCCCCCCTCCCACTGTCACAAATCTCGGACCCCCACCCCCCTAAAGTACGTCACACTTTCGTAAAAAATATTTTTTATTAACAAAAAAATTAAAATTAAAAATAAAACTCCGTGAAGTCACACATGGCCGGACACCCACTCCCGGCTGTCACAAACTGTCACACTTTCTTACACCCCCTTCCCCCCTCTGGAGCGTGACGTACTTTATAGTAGTTTTCGTTGCTAAGCTATGAAAACGAAAAGATTGCTACTTTTAGAAAACAGTCAAGCTTCGTCAAACAATTTTATTATCACAAAAATTTTTACATCCAAACCCATTCTTAGAACCGTTTTTATATTTTGGATCATACAACATCATTTGACATTAAAATGTTTTATGTTTACTACTTAAAACATTTGATATTCTACAGTTGTATACTTAGCGTAAATTAAGTTAAAATAAGTCTGGAAGATAATTTACATTTTAAAATATTACATTCATTTTTTGTCCATTCAAAATTTAAAAATAATCAGCGCGTTAAGGTATTGATTTGATTGGGTGGTTCTGGTTGTTTTGACCTGGGTTGTAGTTGGCTCTTTAAATATATTTTTTTCAATGATTCCTGTGTGAGTCCCCCACTAATCGGATGCTCTAGGTGGCTGCCTGGTTTGCCTATGCCTAAAGTCAGCCCTATTTCCAGTAACGGTTACACTTTTATTTTGCAAAATCTTGTCACCAAAGTTAAAATCATGAGTGAAATTTATCGCTTATATTATTTAGTTTCGTTCGCTAACTACCAGAGTGTCTGTCAAAGCTTCGAATACAGCAAAGCCACACAGCAATGCCCTCCTGGTGCCAACGTCCTTAATGATATTTTTAATGTAACCAGCTATGGAGAGCTCTATGGTCTGTACTCAGTGTTTAGGTAAATTATTACTTTATTTTTAATATTGAAAATGTTATACTTATGTTAATATCAATGTCGGCTTAATTTTTTGATTTGCCTCCCCTTGATGCCGAAGAGGTTATTTCAGAAATTACAATAAGTCACTTTGTGCGTAATAAAACAAAATCATAACAACCAGTTGTTTAGAGTCCAAATTTCTTCAGATATTAAAAGCCATACAGACAAAATGATTGGAGACGAAAGCATGCGATAGAAAGTTGTGGTTAGAGGCATACACATACACACACACACACACACACACACACACACATATATATATATATATATATATATATATATTGGGGTGTATGGGGTGCTAAGGAGGGGTAGTACCTCTGGTGGGGGGACACGTCGTACTCTCTAGGGGGTAGTTCTCCCACTCTTGGTCCCCACTTGACACTCAGCTCTCACCAGTGGCTCCTAGAAACTGTAGCGTGCGCAGTGGCCACACCCCGGATAACAGCTTCGACTGGCTGGCTAAACCTGGTGAGGGTAGCCGTGGTCTCAAACCCTCGGTGATCTAGGTATGTCTACCTGTGCACGTGAAGACTGGACTCAATGGACTGAGCGGAGGAACCACTAGGTGGTCAACGGTCAAGAAGGCGAGTCTCAGCAAAGTGTGGTGGAACGCTAAGGGTATGACAAGACAGACAGGACATCATGGCCATCCACTGCACCCGTCTCCATCACCAGCCGTCTCGACTCTGTCGTGCCTCTGGATCATGATGGTCTCGGGCGAGAGAGTGAGATCGACGAACTGCGCAACTCTTTCTCACTTAAATCTAAGTCACCGCGCAAGTCACTTTTTTCATCCATCCCATCCCTTAACTCACCTCACCACCAAGTCCTGTGGCGACAGGCAAGCGACGAAGCGGCAGGTGTGGGTACACTGGGAGCCGTAGCCGCGACCCTGCATACATGTGGCCTAGGGCATTGAGTCGTTCTTCACCGACACGGAGCAGAGGTGGAGTCCGGCAGCCCCCTGGGTGACTGAGCAGCCCTTTTTAGGAATGCACTGCTCACCTCCATGGCATGAGGAAGGGGCTATAAAAGGTGCCCTAAACATTGCCTGCTCCAGCCTTCCCTAGCCAGCTTACCGCGGCTGGTGGGGACCCTATACCAGCGGTCGAAATATAAAAAAGAAATTGAGGATAGTTCCTCTCACATTGGGCGCATGGAATGTGCGCACCCTCCTGGACAGAGATGATGCAAATAGACCTCAGAGGAGAACAGCCCTGATTGGTAAAGAACTTGCCAGGTATAATATAGACATCGCAGCCCTGAGCGAGACAAGGCTTGCGGGCGAAGGTGAGCTCTGTGAAAAAGGCTCCGGCTACACATTCTTCTGGAGTGGCAGACCCAACGAGGAGCGGCGTGAAGCAGGAGTTGGCTTTGCGGTGAGGACAACCCTTGTCGGAAAAATGGCTGGACTACCCAAGGGACTGAATGACAGGCTTATGACCATGAAACTTCCACTGTTAGCTGGTAAGAAGCATGTCACCATCATCAGTGCATACTCCCCAACCATGACCAACCCAGATGAAGTCAAGGCAAAGTTTTACGAAGAACTTCACACACTCATTGCCGACGTTCCAAAGGAGGACAAGCTCATCTTGCTAGATGACTTCAACGCAAGAGTTGGCAAGGACTACTGTGCCTGGGAGGGAGTACTTGGACACCATGGAGTGGGCCAATGCAACAGCAATGACCTTCTTCTGCTTCAGACTTGTGCTGAACATGAACTGCTAATCACCAACACGATCTTCCGCCTCCCTACCCGCAATAGGACATCATGGATGCACCCCCGCTCGAAGCACTGGCATCTTATTGACTATGTCAGCGTTAGGAAGAGGGACAGACATGATGTAAGAGTGACCAAGTCCATGTGCGGTGCTGAATGCTGGACAGACCACCGCCTCATCCTCTCCAAGCTCAACATTCGTATTCAGTCTAAACGGCGCCCGAAAGGGAAGAAGGCCCCCAAATGGCTGAATGTTGCCAAGCTGAAGACCACTTGTGGCAAGCAGTCATTCGTGATTGCTCTGGAGGAGCGCTTGAGATCCACCTCCCCGGAAAACCAGAACGTGGAGGCAGATTGGACATTGCTAAGAGAGCTGATTTACACCTCAGCTACAGAGACCCTGGGGCCCCAGACCAGAAAAAATAAGGACTGGTTTGAGGAGAATTGCGAAGTCATCAAGCAGTTACTGGATGAGAAACACCAACTCCACCAAGCTTACCTCAATAACCCAAAATCCACTTCAAGGAGAGAAGCATTCAACAACATTATATCACACAATTTTGTAACCAATTTATTAGAGCTGTTACTGATTTTGTTCTATTAATTGTATTAATTTTCCTTAAATATGAAGCATATATTTGAACTAATGGAAAAACCAAACACGGCTAAAAGACATTTTGTGTTATTGAGTTATATTCACGGTTTTATTAACATTGACAAAAGGGAATTTTGGACAATGTTTAAAAATCGCTTATTAATGATTTGATCTTTAAAAAAATTGAAATCACGATTACCGTACATACTCGTTCTATAGCCCGTAGCTACATTGGCTTTGATTAATAAAAGAGAAAGGCAGTGATCTAAAAATTATAATTTTTAAGAAGAAAAAGTAAACCCCTATCTTATCTTATCTTATCCTTGTGGCGATAAAGATGTACTTAAATAGATTTTGGTGTGATGTCTAAGGTGTACTAATAATACTACTAATAATAAACTTCACGCCTACAAGGATATACTTTAGTTATCAACACATCCACAAAATAACAAACGAGGATGGTGTAAAGATAATTGTAAAAACCTTTAATTACACTATTTACAAGTTGTTGATAAACTTCTCTGTATATCTAAGATAGCTTATTTGAGGTCCCTCTTAGTTTTAGACTGCACCATCATCATTAGGCGTTTTGCCTCTTAACTTAATGTTCAATATTAAGATACTTATAGGTTAAAGTTCTCGTAGTCCTTATGATGTGCCATGGTCTGGCTCCCTGCGTCTGATCGTAATATCGTCGGTGGTGTTCCGGCTTCTGCCCTGTAATGCAAATTCTCTGTGATCAATGGGTTAGGTAAACCCCACCAGTAGGTTGAACTGGTTCGGAGCAGTCCTTTCCGGGCTTTACAAGTTTCTGCAATAATTCTCCCAAAAGAGAGTAGATATATTCGTCTATAATGTATATATACGACTTCAGATGACACGAAATCTATCTGGCTTCGGGAAAACACGAAGATTATCATGGCTAGCCGGCTCCGATAATCCCATGGGAGTGGTGAATAGGCATCAGCTGTGTACAGAGGCTGGATGATGACGGTTGAACCATTGCAAAGTTGATCTGACAGTCGTCAAGGCCTTGTCTAGATGAGTGGGTTCCAGGGCAATCAAGGGTGAACTTGTCCTTGTCTTGCCTGTCTCAATTACAACATTCCCTTCTGGTGCCGGGTCCTGAGTTAGGCTGTTCCTCACTGGACTCGTCGGTTGACCAGGAACCAGATATTTAGGCGAATAACACAAATGTTGATTTTACCAACACTTAGTGGATAAAGAGACGGGATTTTGGTTTCCAATTTCTTTTTTACTGCTGACGAATTCATTTAATTATTTTTGATTTGTCTTTTAATCATCGGCATTTAGTCCTTGTTTTCAATTTGTGGACCCCGTTTTCTTAATTGAGTGGCTTGGGAGATATTTCCCTCTTTTGTTTATCATTTGAGGTACAACTATGAATTGAGTGTCCGTAAATTTCATCATAATCTTATATTATCATATCTTATCTTATCGTATCTTATCTGTTACAGAAGCTCATTCTATACAGAAGATAATTGCGTCCTAAACTTATATATGGTTTGTGAGTAGTCCTTCATTGTTTTTAGAGTTTTAAATGCTGTTAAAGTGTTGGTTTTCTTGAAGAACTAAAATATGTTTTTTCTTGCATATAGAATAACAAAGGTGTTTTTATCCTTAAATATAACTGAGTGTTGAATTTTGTTATCTTTGTGTTGTATTTCAAAATTAGAATCAATCTCTTTACGTATAACTAGATGCCCTCGGCGTAGCATACGCCGCAGCTTTGCACATAGATTGTGCAAAGAAAGTGGGGGGGGGGTGAACAGACTAAACTACATCACGATGAAATCAGAACAACGAGAATAAACATCGGATGCGGGGATAACTGCGACACATTGTTGATCTGGAAACATGTGCACTGTGGTTAGCCACTTGCCATCCACACACTGCAGCTTCTTAGCTTGCCAACCGTAAACTAATTGGCATAACCTGACAAATGTCATTCGTCAAGCTTATTTCGACTTGTCTTGTGCTTGTTATGTTGTTGATCGAAAAGAAAATGGGAATAAACGGTCATAAACACAAACATTTAAAAATTTTTTTAAAGTAATGTCTTAGCTGGAGATTGAACTTATGACCTCCACTTGTTAGGCGAATGTTATAACCATTAAAACTATAAAATACATGTTATTTTGTTGTTCTGAAAGAACATAGTAATTGACATCACTAACGATTTGTTGGTCCCGACGTGACTAACTTTTCTTGCAATCTGATTGGTCGATAGGGTCAGACAGCTTACTACTTGCTTACTAATTAATTCTTCGCTCTTCTATCCTCTAGTGTTTCAAGGATGAATGATTTAACTAATGGTGTTATTCTTGTAAGTTTAGAATATTATCCAGTAATAAATCTGGCTGCTCTTTTTAAATTTGTTCTAGTTTATCAATGTTTTCTTTGGTGGATGGCTTCCAAACAGAAGATACATATTCTAGTACAGGTCTCACCAATGAGAGGTAAAATTTTAGTTTTATACCTCTACTAGCAATTTACCCGCGCTTTGCTGCGGTAAAATAGGATTCCAGAAAAAAACTATATTTATGCAATCGTCCCTCTAGTGAAACAAGATTTAATATTTTTTGCCTCTTACCATCGTGGGAGTGTACTAAACAGCTTTCCGAAATTTCAAGCTTCTACCTACACGGAAAATTGGAGAATTAGTGTTGATTTAGATTTATATAGCCCATTTTAGGGGGGAAAAAGGTTTTGGGCCCCCGGCCACCCATGAATAGAAATTTTAAAAATTTATATAATTATTTTCCATATTACCATCGTGGGCTGTTACTAAACAACTACAAAAAATTGGAGAAGCAGTAATTTTCAGTTTTTTAATGGCTCATTTAATAGAAAAACTAAATTGGGGCCTCCGGCATGCAGTAAGTGATAGTTTAAATATATATTCACCTGTTACCATCGAGGAAGTGTACTCAACAACTTTCTAAAGTTTAAAGTTCTACATACTCGGCAAAAAGGAAAATAATGGGTTTTTCAATTTTTACATAAAGAGAAATAGTTTTTGAGACCCCGGCCCCACATAATTTGGAATTTAAAATTTCCTCTTCGTCGTGAGAGGGTACAAAGTATGAATCAGTCAGTCAGTCAATCAATCAGGGCTTTCGCTTTTATTAGAATAGAAAAACTGTAGTTGGACCCCGGCAACCCATGAGCGAGATTTTTAAAATTCTTTTTCGTCAATTTTTGTCGTTATTAGGTACCCAACAACTTTCCAAAGTTTCATATTTCTACCTGAACAGAAAGTTAGAGATTTAGTGATGTAAAAGAAAAAGTTCTTTGGCCCCCGGCCACACATGAGCGAGATATTAAAAACTCTTTTCGCAAGTTTTCATAGTGAAAGGGCACCCAACAACATCCCAAAGTTCCATGCTTCTACATAGACGGGAAGTTTGAGAATTAGTGATGAATCAGTTAGTCCGTGATGGCTTTCCCTTTTATTAGTATAGATTACATTTGTAAAAGTTCCTTTAAAAAAGCCTTTGGTTTTGTTTTATATTTTAAAAACGTGATTGACATGGGAAATCTATGATAGTTTCACATTTATTGTTACTACTAAATATTTTGCATCTCTGGTTTGGGTTAGTTCATTTTCATGAATGTCCTAATTTAAATTTATTTGTTTCTTTTCTTTTTGTTTGTTAATCTTAACAGATGCCACTTTTCAGTGAGGAAAGACATACTCCAGTTAGCTTCCCATTTTATCCATCCATCCTAAAACTTTTGTAAAATGTGGTTATCCTGTTCGTCATTTCCATAGTTTTTTCTGTGCCATCAAATGTTTTGGCCTTTCTCCTAGCTATTCTATGTGAAGCCTACTTTATTGTTTGCTTCTTGGCTACTATGGCGCCTCTTTGACAACTGTGCTTTATGTGGATGCCTTTGGCAGACATCTTCAAATCGCATGCGTGGGAGAGCTGTCTTCCTTTTTCCCGAAGCAAGTTCACCTTTATAGGACCACTTTTGGGATTCTGCCATGCGTCATTTTTTCAACGTGTCCTAGCCATCTCGGTCGTCTTTCACTAAGAATTGAGAATATATTTTGTCTTGCCATTTAATACCAAAGATGTTACGCAGGCATATTAAGTGAAAGCCATTAACCTCGCGCTATTGGGATTATAATTGGTCCGTATAGTAGTGTACTGATGACACAGGCTCGAGAGATGCACAGTTTGGTTTTCTCTCTTAGCTTGATTTTTTGCCATCTATACTAATAAAAGGGAAAGCCCTGACTGACTGACTCACTCATTCATCACTAATTCTCAAACTTCCCGTGTAGGTAGAAGCATGAAACTTTGGGAAGTTGTTGGTTACCCTCTCACGACAAAAATTGGCGAAAAAGAATTTTAAAAATCTCGCTAATGTGGGGCCGGGGGCCCAAAAACTTTTTTTTTCTTATTTGGGCTCTATAAAAATTGAGAATCACCAATTCTCCTATTTCCCGTGTAGGTAGAATCATGAAACTTTGGAAATGTGTTAAGTACTTGCTCCCAATTATAATTGGAAAAAAGAGTAAAATTTCCCATTCATGGGGGCCGGGGCCCCAAAAATGGTTTTTTCCTAATATGAGCTATATAAAAATTGAAAAGCACTAATTCTCCTATTTCACGTATGGGTAGAAGCATGAAACTTTGGAAATATTTTGAGTACAAGCTCCCAACAAAAATTGGCACAAAAAAATGTTAAAATTCTCTCTCATGGGGAACCAGGGGCCCAAATATACTTTTTCTTATATTAAAAACCGACTCATCACTAACTCTCTAAATTCCCGTGTAGGTAGAATCATAAAACTTTGGGAAGTTGTTGGGTACCTTCTCTCTATGAAAATTGGCGAAAAAGAATTTTTAAAATCTCGCTCATATGGGGCCAGGGGCATAACATTTTTTTTCCTAATTTGGGCTCTATAAAAATTGAAAATCACCAATTTTCCTATTTCCCGTGTAGGTAGAAGCATGAAACTTTGGAAATTTGATAAGTACATGCTCCCATATATAGTTGGAAAAAAGAGTTAATTTCCGACTCATGGGGGCCGGGGCCCGAAAAACGTTTCTGTTTTTCTTATATGAGCTATGTAAAAATTGAAATTCACTAATTCTCCTATTTCCCGTATATGTAGAAGCATGAAACTTTGGACATTTTTTGAGTACACGCTCCCGACAAAAATTGACAAAAAAGAATGTTAAATTTCCCTCTCATGGGGGACCAGGGGCCCAATTATAGTTTTTCTTATATTAAAAACCAACTCATCAGCAATTCTCCGATTTCCCGTGTAGGAAGGAGCATGAAACTTTGGGAATATGTTAAAGTACCCTCTCAAGACGAAATTCGGTTGTAAAAGAATTTTTAAATACACAATCATGGGGAACGGGGCTCCAAAAACAAATTTTTTCCTATATATTTATAAAAATCCAAAAGCTATAAGTTACTTTTTGCCTGTGTAGGTAGACACATAAAACGTTGGGGGAGTTGCTAAATTCACATTCGTGATGGTAGCAGGCTGAAAATATTTCAAATATCCTTTACTGGGGACCGGGGGCACAAATGTAGTTTTTTCTAAATATATTTGTAGAAAATATGTAGAAACTGAAAATCACTAATTTGTCAATTTCCCGCGTAGGTATAAACATGAAACTTTCGGAATTTGTTGAGTGCAATCTCTTGACAAAAATTGGCAAAAAAGAATGTTAAAATTCCCACTAATGGGGTACCAAATAAAGTTTTTCTTATATTATAAACAGACTCATTACTAATTATCCAATTTTCAATGTTGGTAGGAGCATGAAACTTTGGGAAATTGTTAATTGCCTTCTCACGACGAAAGTCGGTGTAAAAGAATTTTGAAATACACACTTATGGGGGCCGGGGTCCCAAAAAGTTTTTTTCTTATGTGAGATTTGTAAAAATTGAAAATCTTATTATACCCCTGCACGTTGACAAGGAAAAATAATTATATAAAATTTAAAATTTCCTCTCATCTGTCACCGGGGGCCAAAAACTTTTTTTTCACCTAAAATGGGCTATATAAAACTGAATCAACACTAATTCTCCAAGTTTCCGCGTAGGTAGAAACTTAACATTTTTGGAAGTTGCCCTTAAGAGGCAAAAAATATTAAATCACCTCTCACTAGGGGTATAATTGCCGAAATATAGTTTTTTCCCCAATATGAGTTATATAAAAGGGACGCATCTTTAAATCTCCAAGTTCTTGTGTACGTAGGAGCATGAGCGGTTGAAGTTAATATATTTAGTATATCCATATTGATTCAGATTAAAATCTAATAGGTGTTTTGAATTAGTGTTTCTCGGGTTCTCAACGCTAACTGAAATCCTAATTTCCGCAGCAAAGCGCGGGTAAATTGCTAGTAGTAATATAATGTAGCCAATTCTGCTGTTTATTTGTTCTTCAATTGACAGTTTAGTGAAGAGCCTCTGGTGTTATGCCATCATTGCTAGGAGCTTTTCCACAAGCTAGGCTGTCAATTGATTTCCTCAGCTCTTCCTGTGTGGGCACGACATCAAGAGCGGCACTGTTGAATACAATTCCAGTTAATGAATTTCATATAATGAGACCGTAGCAGTACTGAGTAGCCACAAGGCAGTGGAGGTTTTGAAGTTAGAGTTTCCTTCTTCTAGATAAACTACAAGCCAAGGTTTTAAGGAGCATCATCTACCAGTAGATGGTGCCAGCTCCAGGAATTGAACCTGTGACTGATTTTTTAAGAGTCTCGGTACCGCAGCGCATTATAATTTAGACCACTGCGCCCCCATACCGGTTATAATTGTTATATAGATTATAGAATTATTAGCAAATAACTTAACTTTGTTCCTGTTGAGATATTGTTGGGTAAATCTTTTAAATAAATTTGAGAGAGTAAGGGACCTAGCAGAAATTCCTTGTGGAATTCCTGATTTAACATTTATTGGTACAGATTTATATCCATTAATTTTTACAGTGTGCTCCCTACCTAAAAGGAAGCCATGGATCCAGTGATGTAAAAGACCTGATATTCCAATGTAGTTAAGTTTTTTTATTAGTAAACTAAGGTGGTGAACTTTGTCAAATGAAATACTTTTAAGAAGTCTAGTAATATTTTATCTATTAGATCTTAATAGTCTAAACCTTTTGACAGATCAACTATTAAACCTACTATTTGTGTTTCACATGTTCTGTTTTTTTTCTAAAAACGTATTGATGTGGACATAGGGCATTAAAATTGTCTAATTAAGCGTCTTTAAACTTTCCAGTAGGAAGGACACATTAACTGTCAAAAGAAGTTTGGGCGCAACTACTAGCCCCCAACTACTAAGTTTTGTTGTACACTACAGGTAAAAATAGAATATGTATTTGAGTTTAAAAAGGTTCATGGAACGGAAGAGAGGGCCAGCAATTATGTCTGGTTCTTCTGTTTTGATCAGTACTTCTAAGTCAGTAATTTTATTTTTCATGTTTTGAAAATTAATTATTAGCGTCGTGTGCATATTTTCATTATTAGTGTTATTAGATTTCTAAGAGTTATTTTAATGGTATTGTGTGGAAAGTTTCATTCTAAGTATTGGCTTATTTAGATAAATAAATAAATATATATATATATACACAAAATGATTTGCTGAGTCACCATTAACGTTTGTGGAGCTTAGGTCGCTAGAGTTACACATGTCTGAACTGATTTTGGGTAGCCGTGTCAATTTGCATATTTATTTGCTAGGCCTTGTGCTATGTACTTTGGTGTGTTTGCATGTAGGCATGTTGTGTGATAACATTCGTAGCAGGCTTCACGCCAACTGTTTTCTTGATTGCTAGTGCATGATTTAGTACAAATTTTGTATTTAGGTGTTATGGGGCCTGGGTTAAGTTCTATGTTGCCGGAGAGAATCAAAAATAAAATTAAGTGTTTTTGGCTATATCTACATATGTTTTCATTGGTTTAGGGAAATTTCCTTTGTTGTGCTTATGATAAAAACTTGGTAAATATGCTATGAGTGTGGTGGTTTATAATTATTGAAATATTACTCTAGATTTTGAGGGTGTTTGTTGGTGGATGTTGATGCCCTTAAAAGTATTGTGATTATCACCTAGACTAAGATTAAAAATATCATTTTCGGGTTAGGCTAGTTTTAAGTTTAGCCTTAATTAATTTTGTCTTATTACTTTATCAATATCAATAATAATATTAATACTATCAAATTAATACTAATTCTATTATTATTATTATTATTATTCTAAAAGCAATGTATCATTTTGTTAAAGTGTGTTTGTTTGTTCTAATTTAAATAAGTTCAATTAAATTAAGCTTCAAAATAATAATTTATGAGTTTTACACCTATTAATCTAAAATATATTGAATGTTTATTAGTGATTTTGTTGTATGTAAACAGCTACATTTGGGAGACTTCCAAATTATGACAACAGAAAAGATTGCCGCCTACATATGTTACGTAATTTAGTATAAATAAAATAGATTACACAATATATTATTAATTAAAAGCTAAAATCTTTTAGTATTTGGTAAATTAAAGATTAGATCAATGTATTAAAAGGGATTTAGTGCTATGAATTTAGAAAAAAATGAAAATATAAGAAAACCTAGATCTATAAAATACGCGAGTATTCACAACACCGGAAATACTAGTAAGGGATACAGGTATGAAATTCCTGTAATCTGATTTATCACCTTTCTTAAAGAGGGGAGTTATGTTTGCTAATTTCCAATCCTAGGGTACTTTACACTGGTTTATCATCAGTAACACCTAACAGTTGTTCCTGTTCAGATGTTGTTGGGCAAATCATTTATATAAATTAAAAAGAGTAAGGGACCTTTTGGAACTCCTGAGTTTATGCTTATTGATGCAGATTTAGTTCAATTAATTTTTACAGCTGGCTCCGTACATAAAAGGAAGTCATGGATCCAGTGATGAAAGGGACGTGAGACTCCAAAGTAGTTAAGTTTTTTTTAAAAAAAAGTAAACTAAGGCGGCGGAATTTGTCAAATGCCTTTGAGAAGTCTAGTAATATTGTATGTATTTGATCATTATTGTCTAAGCCTTTTGACAGATCAACTTTAGGCCTATTAATTGTGTTTCACTTAATCTGTTTTTTCTAAATCCGTGTTGATATTGGCATAGGGCATAGTATTTGTCTGGGTGGTTAATTATACTTATAGATATTGTGAAGTTTCTAGGTTGTTCTTAGGTTAAGTGTCTCTAACTCTTTCACTCTTTTAGTCTAATCTTCATGCACTTGGTTAATTGTTAATCAGTCACTAAAACTTCAAGACAGAATGCACACATAAATTATGTTTAATTTTCTTAACTTCGTTAACTATCTTTATTCTAACTACGGTTACATATCTCACTCGGTCCCTATCGCTATACCATCCGTCTCTCTCCGAGTGATCCCCTGGAGTCATTGCGTTCCCTCTCAAATACCTGTCAGACTCCGCCCTCAACTTCCACTGTCCTAAAGTCCTGTCAATCATCCTGTCCCTCCTCTAGATAACACGGGGTGGGTTGGTTTGAAGTACCCCCCCCATGGTAACTTGCTGCCCTCGCCATTCCCTGTCGGCTCCATTCATCTAACTTGTATGGCCGGGTCCCTTGGTCTGTCTGTCTAGTCCAAACCAGATAAAACTCGAACGTCACATTAGCACCTCTGGCCCCCCGCACTACTCGCCAGACCCGTGGCACCTAGAGGTCACTCACCAGACCTTCCTATAGTGTCGCCCGCCCTAAATCCCCGACAATATTATGTGTTCTAGTAATATACAGGTGATAATAGTAAGTTAAGTCAGTGATACATATCTGTAATTACCAGGGAAAGATTTATCACTTTTCTTAAAGAGGGGAGTTAATTTGGCTAAATACGAATCCTGTGTTATTTTACCCTAGTTAAGAGAGGCTTGAAAAAGAACCACGAAATGACGATTTGAAGTGTTAAGGATATTAGCTTTAGTTTTATTATCATAGGGTTAAAAAAAATTATTTGAGCTTTTTAAGTGTTGTTATTATTATAGATTACTTTTTGTAAAGATTTAATAAAACCATAAGTTTTTATTGTTATATTTAGAAATTATTTTGTTTATATATTCACTTAGGAGGTTTAGACTAATTTTTTTGTGTCAAATGTTTCATCCTTAAGTATCTATTTTTGTGTATCCTTTTTAAATTCGTAGCCTTAAATTTCGTAAATAAGTTCGCTTTGTGTTTGCATAGCTTTTTAAATTTAGAATAGAAACAGTATTGTATAATGCTATTTAAATGTTAGTTTTGTTGGAACATTCTCATTCATTATAGCATTTATATTTGTTTATATATATTTCCTAATTTCCTCCACTGGGCTCTTTGTTCTGTAATTATTTAGAAAATATTGTTGGAAGCAGTGCTGCCAGCGACAATGTTAGGAAAAACCTAGCCAACACGTCAAAATAAACCTAGATAAGAATGAAAAAAAAGAGAAAAAAACCTAGACATGCTAAAATAAACAAAAATGACGTCACCCCCTATTTCAAATAAAGCATGTCTCAAATAATTTTTTTTCTCAAGTACTATTCAAGTATGTATTTAGTGTAAGTGTAAGGGTGCAATCCAATAACGTAAAGGATGTGAAGGATATTTAGGAATCAAATTTTAAAGTGGAGTTTTCATTTAAAGTTGTGCGTTTTTTTGAAGTGACGTCACAGTTCTTAAACAACCCCCTCCCCTTTGTCACAAATCTCATTAAAGTCTGACTACAATCCATCCTTTCCCTTAATCGTTTTGGCATTGGCATTTATTAATATATTCTACATAGCTATTTGTAAAATATACCTACATTTGTTTTTTGTTATTATTTATTTCATCATCTTTATAAATCCTTTGGTAATCTTATCAGTATTCTTGGAATAATTCACTATGACTGTAATGAAGGGATCGGTTCTGTAACTAAGCGCCCACTTCTAACACCATTTATGTCACAGGATGACCGGTTCTGACACCAATTATGTAACATGGATGACCGCTTCTGATGCCGTCTTGACGAATAGTGTGCCCCGTTTCTCACTTTCTCGTGATTGACCTATTTTGCGTTCTTTAGTGGGCTTGTGAAACAATCTCCTCTCTCACACAATAATTCAGGGCATCCACTGAATTCCGGAATTAAACTCCTTGATAAAAAAACATTTAATATCTATGTACAAGTATGTCACAATGTACGACAGTAATCTCTAGAATTCAAATAGTTTTAAAATCTCACTCTCCACTTCTCATCTCTAGCTCCCGTTTGAGTCCTCTGCGTGTTCTCTCTCAGTTACCACACACTCGTGACCTCTGACATTGGCCTTCATTTTGACCCTGACACACCAACGCATTCCTTTCATCCACATGTCTCACGTGACAATAACTTAACTGAGTGTTGTATTAGATTATCTTAGCCTATACTCAATACGGCATATACTTGAGTGTTTATTCTCTCATCGCCGACAGAAGAAAATGTTAGAGCCTCTAATAGTCTAATAAAATTGAATATTTTTGCGCAATCAAGTTGTTTCATCTTGTACCAGAATTGTACAGACATATGGCGCCACCTTTCGAATTTAGTAGCATAGAGCCTTAGTATATAATAGATATAATAATGGAACATCAAAGAGCGGCTAAAATACTGTTGCTACATACTGCTTATTTTTATTTTTGAAAAATCGAATTATTTATAATGTTAATTGCATATATTTAATTATTTTGTTTCTTTCACATGGAATATTTAATATAAAAAACAACTAAAAAAACAAAACAATAACAACCTAGATTATACCTATTTTTGAAATAAAAAACTCTAGAAACCTAGACGAGGTAAAAAAAAAACCAAGATCTAGGTTGAAAAACCTAGCGCTGGCAGCACTGGTTGGAAGTTAGCTGCTAATTAATGTCATCAATAAAATTAAACTTTAATTGTAAAAAGGTTGAATCATACTTTTTAGTAAAGTTTTCAAATAAGAGGCGGCTTTCAGTTAAAAGAACTTCATTTCAAGAAGTCTACTGTTTTACTATTTAGCCTACTTACCTCAGTTATTAAAATTATTAAACGATTTATCCATTGTGTTTATTTAAAAAAAAGCGACAAATATATTTTTGAAAAAATCTAGTCCTTACATATCGCATCATTTGTATTGCTTCCACTCACCCTCCAAAAAAGTTAGTGTAAAGTTAAAACTAACAAGCTTGGTCTCGAATTAACCGGGCAACAAGTGTTAACTTGACAACGAAACAGTTATTGATCTCAAGTCTGAAATGCTTATAAATAGAACGCGCTTTTGACTAAGCGTTCAATCAAAACACGGCTCCAGAAGTTTAACTAGAAAAGTGGAAAGGGGTTGCGTTATGGCTCAAAGCACATTCAGTGTATGCAATGTTGATTACATTTTTTAAGAAAAATTTGCTACACCAGCGATTCTCAAGGTGGTAGTCCGCGGACTGTTGACGTTCTGTGGGCCATCCGCTGCTGGTCCACAGAAGTAATCAAGAAAGGATATAAAAATATAATTATAATTCCTTATTAACAACCTTTTAAATTTACACTATAGAGTATGTCAACTTTTGGCAATAAGTAAATAAATTCTTTAAAAAATTGATTTGTGAGAATCACTGTGCTATGCAATATTTCCTAGACAAGTGTGAACACAGCTAGTCGTATTTCCATATCGGCTGTAGAAAATAAAAGAAATCGCAGGGCCTATAAGTAGGTTGACGCTAGCTGTTGGTTTCTTATGAATTTCAAAGAAAAAACAAACATACTTAGGTATTGCTCAAGATGAAGTGTCTTATGTCTTAATGAGATGAGGATTTAATATCATTTGACATATGTAAGGTGAGATAAAGTTTAATTACCTTTGTAGTTCATATCAATGATAATAATATGATCAACGTATAATTTTTTAGCGCTGTACCCCAGTAAGGACTTGGGCTTACAGTGATTTACATAAAGATAATAAAATACATATACGTCTTCAATAAACATTCATATCCTAACAAACACAAAAGGAAAGTGTCGTAAACTACTTTTATCATTACAAGAAATGTTGTTTAATTGACGTTGAACGTAAAGTTTGAAAAGATATGTCTCATGTGTAATGGTAGAAAACTCCACTTTTCAACGTCACAAAAAAAGAATGACCTTTTGCCCAATGATTTGATGGCACTACAGTGAAACTTGCACCGAATAGCTTGTCACAACAAGAAAATTTGAATAAAAAATATTAAAAAACAAAAACAATAAAAAAAAAAACCCACACAAAAATTAACAAATACATTTTTTTAAAGACATATTGTAAGCAAATGCCTAAAAGGAAAGAACATGTAATGAAATGTCTGTTTAGAACTTGGATGTGGCTAGAACTGAACATGGGCAACAATATTTGCAGCGTCGGACACTCAAATAGTTTGTGTGTGCAAAGTTGGGGAACATCAAAACAATTTCAGAGTTTTCTACACAACTTTGGTATCCAGATCGAGATGTTAGATTCAACTGTTAGAGGGTTAATCGATACGAATGTGTTATAGGACAGAATTAAGCTGCACGTTGTCCCGCCAAGATCTAACGTTTATCTCAGCGGACCTAGAGTCCAAGCATAGACTGGAGGTATTAAAGGAAGGAGGGAGTGACCACCTCCAAATTCTGACTGCGTTTGTGCTTGGTGCGGGCAAACCTCGATTGGACAGAAGGCACTGGCAGTTCCGCAAGGCCGATTGGCGGAAATACGAGGCCGAGAGCGAGACCAAGCTCGCTCTGCTGGATGTTACAGGAGGCAACGTGGATGACACTTACGAGAGGTTTATTGGCACAATCTTTGGGATTACGAGGTGCACGGTCCCGGGGTCGAATGGGAAACAGAAATTCAGGGTAAATACGTGCGAAAATCTCGACTTCGCAGACGGTAGGAAAGTTTGGCGGCTAATAGATGCACTACCTGGTGCGGGTAAAGTAAAAATCCCAACCCCTTGACGACGTCAAAGGGCCAGAGAGCAAGTGAAGCAAAGTGCGCATGGGCGCTGAACAAACACTTTGCCCAGGTGAACAAGAAGGGCGCCTGAACTGACCTTAGCCATACGATCGACCGAATGCGAAGATAGGGCTCAAGGAGACAAAGCAAGGGCCTTTAATTCGAGGTTTTCTCGGCTTCTTTCACGATGACAGAGTTGAAAAACTGTACTTAAAAAGTGCAAAGCTGGTAAAGCACCAGGGCCAGAAGAGGTTCACAACGAAATGCTCAAGCATCTGGGAAAGACAGGCCGAATAAAACTATTGAGTTTTATCATCAGAACTTGGACTACAGGCGCACTGCCGAAGCTGTGGAAAAAATGCCATAAGCACCCAAAAACAAAAACAAGGGAAGCCAGGAGAACACCCGCCCATTTCCCTCACGTCGTGTGTGGGGAAGGTGGCTGAACGGTTAGTGAAAGCACGGCTTTATTGGTCCCTCGAAAAGAACACATGCATTCCGAAGGCACAGGGTGGGTTCCGCAAAGGACGTAACCCAAAGGATCAAGCACTACGATTAATTCAAACTATGACAAATGAACTCCAGATGAAGAACCACACGATTGCAGTGCTCTTCGATCTGAAGCAGGCATACGATAAGGTGTGGCGTGGAGGGCTACTTTACAAATTACAGCAGTTAGGTGTCATTGCTAAAATGTACAGCTGGATAAAATCGTTCCTCATGGACCGAAAGATTAAGACACGGCTAGGCGAAGCGCTATCCAGCGAGGCACGACAGGGAGACGAACTTCCACAGGGTATCTACGGTTAGATGTATATTATTCTTAGCCTACCTTCATAACATAACCTACAATGCATTCTCTAGTCTCAGAATGCCATGCTTGCAGACGATCTGGTGATTTGGAGTTCAGGAAAAGACGTTGCAACACTGCAGAACTGGCTTCAGGATGATCTGAATCATATTGAAAATTGCGCCATCCATTTGTGCCTAGAAGTCAATGCGGAAGAAACGGTCAATTCCATTTTCACTAATGGACGAAATGCTCTGAAGCACGAGATGATACTTCATATCCGCGGAAAGAAGTTAAATTGGGAACGTACGCAATCGTACTTGGGAATAAGGCTGGACCAGAAGCTCCAGATGCATAACCATGTACGTGAATTATGCGTCAAAACAACAGCAAAATTGTCTCTGGTGAAGAAGCGAGCTAGCACTAGTTGGGGTGCAGACGCAAGACTATTAATAACTATCTATGTTGGTAGCGTGAGAAATGCTATTGACTACAGCCTTCCGGTCCAGGCTCTACTGTTCATTTGCGGGGCGTTACGTACCGCACCCACCGCTGCGGTAGAAACTATGGCAAACGTAGAACCCCTGGCAATAAGGCGAGAAAAGGTGATCATGACCACGGTTGAACGATACCGTAGGTTGGAGCTTGACGAACCCTGCTACCAATTACAAGACCGCTGGTTTAAGAGGACAAGACTGAAGCAAACCTACTTCATGGATGCGGTCCACGAACTAGAAGATTCAGTCCCCCTACCCAAACACAGGAAATGAATGCAACTGGTTCCTGCTCGAGGGCCACATGAAAGCTTTGACCCGCCTGAAATATGTTTGACACTGGCAAATGCCATGGTGACTAGGGCCAGTCCCGTTGAGCTCTTGCAAGACGAGACTTTGGGCACTATCGAAGCCTATGGTGACAGGGTGGTAAAAGTCTTTACGCTTCAGAGATTGCAGAAGTGGATACGGTGTGCTAATTCAACACCCCCAACCAGGACCCGACAGCGCCGATCTGTCGGGACCGTGTGGATCTACTAACAGTAGTCATGAAATCGAACTGGAAGCGATACACAGGGGGTTGAAGGAGGTGCACCGACGTCTAGCAAAGAGAAAAAGTTTCCCGACCGTCGTGGTCTTAACCGATTCTCGGTTTTCGCTCGAGAACTTGGATCGATCTTATCTAGAAGGCCAAGACGGTAAGTGTCATTTTGGAGAGAGTAGGTGAAATCCTGACACGTGGCGGCAGAGTAGTCCTACAGTACATGGCCGGACACTGCGGTACGACCCAATCAGACAGGGTTGACGCTCTGGTAAAGGCAGGTGCAGCCCCAACCCGAAAAGCCCTTGACCCAACTGGGGGTCAAGTCGTGGCTAAAAGACAATTTCCGTTAGAAGTTGCTTGAGGGCTGGGCAAATGGGAATACGGCCAGGAAGGTATACCAGAAAATGCCGCGACCAAGTAAAAGTGATCTCTACGTAGAAACTTGAACGTAGTAATCAGGCACTCACAATTCGGATGAGGACTGATCATTGTCCGACACGAAGCTACTTTTATAAGTTTCACAAAAGTAGGGAACTGGACTGACGGCTGTGTGGCTGCCCGGAGGAGACGGTGGCCCACGTACTCGAATGTTACCCCGAGTTGGACGTGGTTTTGGATGGTGAAGTTTCGGTACCTGCAGAGGATTACCTCTATGGCGATGCCCGTTTGATGAGGCTCGCTTGCGATAAATTGAACCGGGTCATAAGAGCCTAACGGCTCGACCCAGAAGAGAATGTACCATCTGTACGCCAATCGAGCGCGCTACCACTCGACCACTGTCTCCTTTCACCCTCATTTAACTAACCCCAATTGAACGTTCTAATTCTAGGGCATACAAAAACAATAAAGCCCTTCAATATAATTAATGGGTCCATAAAGTTATAGGTATTACATGTAACATGATGTAAGATATTGTGTATGGACCTTAGCACCATAAGTTGAGAGGTGTACCATTGACCCGTCGAGATTGTGCAGTTAATAGAGGGTTAGGACAATGATAGTGATTAGTGATAGTGTTTACGGCTCCGACTATCGAACCGCGCCCTACGGCTTACAATTTACTTACTGTGACTTACTTATACTTACAGTTATCTTTAAAAATGTTTACACTTATTAACCTATTAATTTAAATTTTAAGTTAAAATATAAATATAAGGTTATATTATGTGATATATTATATTTATGCGAAATGGAACATTCTTGCCAGCAGGAACTATAATTATGTAAATGAATTAGTGACTTTGCTCTAAGTTACTCTAAGAGCGACTTTGTGAGGATAGTGAGTTTAATTATTTTTTTCTGTTAGTTATCTTTCACTCGTTCGTCCGTGTATTTTGTTAAACTATTTACTGCTGATACTAAAGAAATAATTATAATTAAAGTGATAATTTTTGTTAAGTTTATTACTAATAACGCTAAGGCAAAACTATTTAGACTCTAGTCTCTTCTAGTCAGTCTAGTATCTCTAGGTCTAGTTCATTTCCTCGTTCGTGATTTTATTCTTGTTCTAATCAGTGGCGTCGCTAGGGGGATGGGGGGAGGTGGGCAGACCCGGGAGACACCATTAGGGGGTTGACACCAAAGTCTAAAATTTTACTGTGTTGATTTTATGTCAGGAAAAAGAAAACACATTTTCTATATCTAGAAAGAAATACAATTAAAATGCGTTAAAGGCGGAAAAATTTAATTTAAACATGTCAGTTAACATCCCAAAATACAAACTAAATAAAACTAATTATGAAAAAAAAAAAGAATAAGCAGCAACAAAGAGATCTTCAAAAATGCTTGATATAAATTTAAGCGGTGTGTTCTGTTTTTAAAGATAACAAGCAAACTGAGCTTTGAACTATTGACATCGTGGACGAATCCCACCCCCTTTTCTCTCCACCACAGAGGGCTGATTTTTAAAATACGATTTTTCTATTTTTAAAAAAAAGTTTTTTTTGTTATTTTTAGTGAAAAATTATGAATTTAATGTCTTTGAGTGAACAGTTCCTTTTTTAAAAAAATATTTTTAAAGGGGTGCAAGAATATATATGTATGTTTAAATATACCTCTCTTCCGATGAACAGAAATATACATTTATATTTTCATCAAAGAACCAAATGCCAACATACCCATATGCCCCTAATCTATTCTGAGGCATTCTGGTGTCTGTCAACAAGATCCATATTTTATAGACTTTTTCAAGGTTGATTTGATGTCCATCATTCTTACAAGATTTAATCCTCATAAGCAACTCTAAATATACATATTAAAACATATTTCTAGATTACACTTTTTTAGAATTTATTAGGTTCGTAATCAGACACCAACCCTAGCGACGCCTCTGGGTGAGGTACAGTGATACATCGCTGTGATCCGTGGGGTAGCCTTTATGGATTCAAGGCAAGCGGTGTGTGTGTGGGGTATAATACTTACATTATCATTATAGTTATCTTTAATAATATTAATGATTATTCCTTATTTACTAACGTTCATTGAAAATGTTAAGTTAAATCATGGGTCAATTTTAGCCTTTTATAGCGATGCTATGTTTTAAGTAGGGGTTGCCGGAAAAAGTTTTTTTTTACTATTTCCTGGATCCGGATAGTCGGGCCATAATTATTTTCCGGATTTGTATTCCGGATCCAAATATCTCTACAATAAAGTTTAAGAGCTAATGGTTTACTTTACTACTTTATAATTTGTAATTAATACTATTTATTAAAATATTTATTATCTAACATATGGAGAGTATCTGCTATCTACAATGACAGTTTATAGTCTATGACACTTTTAATGTCAAAGATGAACATTTTACAATGAGCTGAATGAACAAACATGTACGGAGTTTAACGAACTGTGTAGTGTTGTGTTCAAGAAGTTGTGATGTAGGGCCATATTAAGACCTGTTGTTTTAATTCGACGATTTAAGTTTAATATGCTGTTAGTTAATTTAGTGTGTTATCTTATCTTATGTAGTAAAGTAAAATCTATACTTGTAACTTTTAACGTAATATTTTTTCTCGTATTACAATTGATTGTTTCACCATATTTTCCATGGATTTGGATTTTCATGATCAACACATGTTAAATTAATTATATTATTATATCGTATAATATTTAACTTTTTAAAAACTTGTTATATATTTGTTTATAAACTTACTAAAATTTATTTAATTTAATTTAATATATTCATTACTAAATTTGATATCCTGATCCTATCAGGTTCTGTCATAAATATTTGCCAAATGCGGATAATGGCATAAATCCCATTATACGACAACACCTTAGATTTAAGTATGCTAAAGGCATCTGTATAGCTATACTGTTTGCTATATTCCTAATTCATTAGTACGATAGGATCAAATCATTAAAGAAAATGCGAACCTATACCGATTCATTTAAATAATCATGAATTATAATAAGGTAATTCATTCAAGAGAGTTATCCTAAAATTTAATAAATGGCAGCATATTCCTATCAAGGCAAGCAAAATGTTTTCAAAGATTGTAAATAACTTCTGTTAAAAGACGTACTATCATTTCACAACTAGTGTCAAATTTTGAAAAACAGTTTCAGGTCCTAAGATATCGTGAATATATATTTTTTTTAATTTATAAAAAAGCACATCTTAAAATATGAATTTATTTGTTAAGACTTGGAAGTAAATCCAATTCTATAAATATAAAATAATAGTTAATTACCCGATGATTGCAGCGGTATTTTATAATTTCAGTCAGCCTTTAAAAACCGTAAAAGCTAATTTGAAAACCATTATATTTCAATCTGGATCATGATGAATATACTAAATATATTACCTAAAACTTCCAGGAACTGACGTTAGAAGTTCATTACCCCGTTGGAAATTTTATTAGCTTTTAAAGCACATTTGGCCAATAATTAATCCATTTACTAATAAGACACTTTTTAAACAATTACCTTTTATTTAACTAACGTTAAAAAATGGCATACAGGACCCTAGCCCTAAAAGGTGTTTTTACTACTGAAACTTCTTTAAAAAGCTAAAATAAGGTTCGGGGGCCCTATAAGTGTAAAATGTATAGTTGTAAACAGCAGCTTATTTCAATTAGGATCATGATGAAAATATTTGTTAGCTACAATTTTTTTTTAAATAGAGTTTAATCGAATGGTTAAAATGTCTTAAACGTTAACGAAATAGAGACTGTGGGCCAAGGGCTACAAAAGATTGAAAAATATAATTTTAATTACCTAACGAATTTTAAAATAGGCCCTTAAGATTTCATCTTCCGTGTCTTTTAAAAATACATTTACACAGTATTCAAAACTTTTTATTTGTAATCTATACTAATAAAAGGGAAAGCCCTCACTGACTGACCGACTGACTGACTGATTCATCACTGATTCTCTAACTTCCCGTATAGGTAGAAGCATACAATTTTGGGAAGTTGTTGGGTACTCTCTCACTACGACAAAATTGGCGAAAAAGAATTTTAAAAATCTCACTCTTGTGGGTCCGGGGGCCCAAAAACGTTTTTTTTATTCATCTCTAATTCTCAAACATTCCATGTAGATAGAAACATGAAACTTTAGGAAGTTGTTGGGTATCTTCTTCTTACAACAAAAATTGGCGAAAAAGAATTTTGAAATTCACCCTCATAGGGGCCGGGGCCCCAAAAACGTTTTTTTCCCCTTATATGAGCTATATACTAATTGAAAATCAACAATTTTTCTATCTCCCGTAAGGAAGCATGAAACTTTAGAAATTTTTGAGTACATGCTTCCGACGATAATTGGAAAAAGACAATATTAAATTTCCCACTCATGGGGGCTGGGGCCCAAAAACCATTTTTTTTATTATATGAGCTATATATAAATTGAAAATCACCAATTCTCCTATTTCCCGAATAGGTAGACTCATCAAAGTTTGGAGAGTTGATAAAAACACTTTCACGATGCTAGCAGGTGAAATATTTTTTAAAATATCTCTTACTGGTGGGCTGGGGGCCAAAATTTAAAAACTGAAAATCACTAATTCTCCCATTCCTCATGTAGGTAGAAAGCATGAAACTTTAGGAAGTGGTTGAGTACAATCTCCCGATGATAATTGGCAAAAGAGAAGGTTAAATTCCCACTCATAGAGATACTGGGGCCAAAAAATAATGGGGCCCAAAAATGTTTTTTTTCCCTCATATGAGCTATTTACAAATTGCAAATCATTAATTTCCCGTATAGTTAGAAGCATGAAACTTTGTTAATTTTTTGAGTTCATGCTTCAAATAATAATTGGCAAAAAAAAAAGAATGTTAAAATTCCAACTAATGGGGGCCGGGGCCCCCAAAACGTTTTTTTCTCATATGAGCTATATAAAAATTTAAAAAATCAATTTTTCTCCTATTTTTAAGATAGGTAGAAGCATGAAACTTAGGAAATTTTTCGAGTACAAGCTTCCTACAAAATATGCAAAAAGAATGTTAGATTTAACAGTAATTAGTAACCAGGGACCCAAATATATATAAAAAAAAGACTTATCAATAATTCTTTAATTCGTGTAAGTAGGAGCATGAAACTTTGGGTAATTGTTAAGTATTCTCACACGACGAATTTTGATGGAAAAGAATTTTTAAAAGCACATTTATGGGGGCCGGGGCAAAAAAAACACGTTTTTTTTTCTTATGTGAGATTTATCAAAAAATTGAAAATCACTAATTCTCCTATTTCTTGTGTAGGTAGACTCAATAAACTTTGGGGAATTGATAATTACACTTTCACGATGGTAGCAGGTAAAAAAAATATTTAAAATAGCTCTTAATGGGGGCGAGGGGGGGGCAAAAATAGTTTTTTTTCCTAGTATAAACTATATAAAAATTGAACGTCAATAATTCTCCCTTTCCCCATGTAGGTAGAAGCATGAAACTTTCGGAAGATGTTGAGTACAATCTCCCAATGAAAGTTGGCGAAAGGGAATGGTAAATTTCTACTCATAGGGTGCCGGGGGCCCAAATATAAGTTTTTCTTATATTAAAAACCGACTCATCACAAATTCCACAATTCATCGTGTAGGTAAAAACATAAAAGTTTTGGAACTTGTTGGGTATCCTCTCTAGTCCTGTCAACGGGTACCCGGGACTCGGGTACCCGTTGACGAACAATTGCCCGGGTAGTAAAATGTCGCCCGGGTACCCGTGAAAATGTTACTGCAATATTGTTACCACCAGTGTTTAAACTGTGGCTCTTATGTGTTCAAATTTCGGGTCGAGAAAAATTTATCAAATTAAAATTTTTCGTTTGAAATAGATACTGTGAAATACGTATTAACATGAAAATGCTTAAAATGAAATAAGTGTTAAAGGGAAATAAAACACGGTCTCGACAATAAAATACAAAGTATTTTGATACACTTTTTTTTCCTAGGAACATGATACAAAAATCATTTAAAACAAAAAGGTTTTTGTTCTTTGAATTCTTCAAGTAAGGAAAAATAAAACACAACGCCGATAACTACTCTTAACCAGGAAGGGCTCGAAATGACCTTCACATTAACTTTGAAATACGCCGCTCATCGTTGTTACCGACAGAGCGAGCCACCCCCTAATAACCGACGCACACGTGTCTCCACTTCTATCCCCACCATACTTTAAAAAAATAATGTTTCAATCGTTGAATGATTTTCACTATCCTAACGAAATTAAATGGTTGGGGTGGGGGTGGGTCCATCACCCGCTGTATGACATGAAATAGGACACAAGAGCGATAACTAGGAATGGCTAGAAATGACCTTGGCTTTGAAATTCGCCGCTCATCTATGTTACCGATTGAGACGCGCCAATTTCTTTTATCTACCCCCCACAATAACATGTCTCAATCCCATCCCCAACATACTTAAAAAGAAATAAACACCTGCTATATTCTGGGGGGGGGGGTAATTTTTAAAAAAAAATGTAATTATAAAATCATATTTCAATCATTTGAACAATCTGTACCGTATTACAAAAATAAATACTGGGGGATGGGTCCACTAAGTAGGGGCAAGTCCTGAAAAGTTTAGTTAATTAAAACAGTTGTCAGCTACAGCAATGAACTAGAAATAACCCGCCATGTCATCATACCATTAGCACACCTCCCCCCTGCTAAAAAAAATCACCTTACCATCCCTCTGCTCACTGTTTTTACACCACTGTACTACAGTAGTATTTCAATGTCATCATTTTACAATCGTTGACTCATTATATCAAAATTTGCATTTCCCCAATAAACAAAGCAGTAAAAGGCTAATGTTAGTAATAGCGGGCATTTAAAAAACTACGACAATTTTGAGGCATTTTTAACGGGTAACCCGGGTACCCTTTTAAATTTTGGACGGATACCCGGGCAGCATTTTTCAACAATATTGACAGCCCTAATCCTCTCACGACGAAAATTGGCGTAAAATAATTTTACAATGCACACTCATGAAGGCCGAGGCCAAACAAATGTGTTTTTTTCCTAATATGTGCTATATAAAAATTGAAAATCACTATTTCTCTTATTTCCCGAAAAGGCAAACTCATGAAATTTGTGTGATCGTTAAATACACTTCTACGATGGTAGCAGGTGAATAATTATTTAAAATATCCCTTACTGGGGGCTGGGGGCCCAAATGTAGTTTTTTTTAATATTAACTGTATTAAAAGTAAAAATCACTAATTCTCCCTTTCCCATGTAGGTAGAAGTATAAAAAATTATGGAAGCTACTGGGTACCCTCTCACGACAAAAAGTGAGGTAATTGCATTTTAAATTTCACACTCATGGAGGCTGGGGATTCAAAAACGTGTTTGTTCCTAATACGGGCTATGTATAAAGTGAAAAGCAGTATTTTTACTATTTCCAAAATGGGTAAACTCGTGTAACTTTGGGGTTTGTTAAATACACTTCCGAAGTGGCAGCAGGTGAAATAATATTTAAAATATCCCTTGCTGGGCGCCGTGGCCCCAAATATAGTTTATTATGCACTCACTCACTCATCACTAATTCTCCACCATCCCGCAGCAACGGGCGGGGAAATTGCTAGTTTAGCTAATATAAGGTAAACAAAATACAATGAAGTCATACGTTTGCCTGCTACCATCCCAAAATTTCTTGTGTGTACCTGCACAGGGCCCCCGGCTCCCAGTGAGTGGCAATTTAAATATATTTTCTTGTTACCAGCGCGGAAATGTAATCAACAGTTTCCCTAAAATTTCATGCTTTTAACTACATGGGAAACAGGAACATTATTGATGAAGCAGTTTTTATATCAGAAAAAATACACTTGGGCCCTCGACTCCCATTGAGTGATAATTTAAATATTCTTCGCCTGTTACCTTTTCGAGAGTGTACTCAACAATTTCCCTAAATTTCATGTTTCTACCTATACGAGATCTTGGAAAAATAGCAATTTTCAGTAAAAAGAAAAAAAAATGTTTTTGGGCACCCTGCCCCCATGGAAGTAAATTCTATTAAAACAACATTCCAATAATCATTGCAGAGGCTATTCAACAACTCTCCAAAGATTCATGCTTCTACATACACGGAAAGTTGCAGGATTAGGAATGAGTAAATTTTTAATATAAGAAAACAAAACTACGTTTTGCCCCCGGCCCCCAGTAAGTGAGAATTTAAATATTGTTTCCATGGTGGAAGTATACTGAACAACTACCCTACTTTTCATGTTTTTACCTACACGCGAAATAGGAGAATTAGTGATTTTCAGTTTTTATAAATCTCATATAAGGAAAAAAAAATTAATTTGGGCCCACGGCCCACAGGAATTGATAATTTTAAAATTATATTAATTTGTTACCATCGTGAAAGTGCATTCAAAAACTTCCAAAAGTTTCATGCTTCAGCCTACTCGTGAAATAGGATAATTAGTTATTTTATATAGTCCATGTAAGGAAAAAAACTATTTTAGGCCCCCAGGAGTGTGAATTTAAAAAAAAAAATTCTGCCATTATTGTGACAATAGGCTGCTCAACAACTTTGCAAAGTTCCAAGCTTCTACATACACGGGAAGTCAGAGAATTAGTGATGATTCAGTTTTTATACCAGAAAAAAACTACATTTCGGCCCCCGGCCCCCAGTAAGTCAGAATCTAAATTTTGTATTCAATTGTTACCATTGTAGAAGTTTACAAAATAACTACCCAAATTTACATGTTTTTACCTACACGGTACGTAGGAGAGTTAGTGATTTTCAGTTTTTATATAGCTCATATAAGAAAAAAACCTTAATTTGTCCGAAGGCCCACACAAAGTGATAATTTAAATATAATATTCTTTTGTTACCATCGTGGAAATGTGCTCAATAACTTCCCAAAATTTTATGTTTCTGCCTACGCAGGAAATAGGATAGTTAGTGATTTTCATATCTCATTTAGTAATTGTAAGGGCAAAATACGCCCATGAGTGTGATATTTAAAAATCTTTCCGACAATATGTGTCACAATAGGCTATTTAACAAATTAGAAAAGTTTCATGCTTCTACCTACACGGCAAATTGGAGAATTAGTGATGAGTCAGTTTTTATATAAGAAAATATACATTTGGGCCCCCGGCTCCCATGATTGATGTGTTAAATTATTTTTTTACCTGTTACCATCGCGGGAGTGTACTCAGTAACTTCCCAAAGTTTCATGTTTCTACCTTCACGGAAAAGTAAAGATTTTCAGTATTTAAAAAAATAGTTTTTTGGCCCCCAGGCCCCATGAGTGTGATTTCTAAAAACGTTTTAATGCCTTTAATCATTTCGATTAGCCAATGTAACGCCACTCTTTAAGAAAGGTGATAACTCCGACCCTGGTAATTACAGACCTGTATCACTTACTAGTATCACCTGTAAATTACTGGAACACATATTATATAGCAGAATAGTTAACCACCTTGACAAACATAATCCCCTCTTCCCACACCAACATAGCTTTAGAAAGAACAGATCACGTGAAACACAATTGATAGGTCTAATGGATGATCTATCAAAAGGCTTAGATAATAATGATCAAATAGATACAATATTACTAGACTTCTCAAAAGCATTTGACAAAGTTCACCACCTTAGTTTACTTTAAAAACTTAAATACTTTGGAATCTCAGGTCCCTTACATCACTGGATCCAAGATTTCCTATTGGGGAGGAAGCAAACTGTAATAATTAATGGATCTAAATCAACACCAATAAGAGTAACTCAGGAGTTCCACAAGGATCTGTCCTAGATACCCTACTATTTTAAATTTATATAAATGACTTACCCAATAATATCTCAACAGGAACTAAAGTTAGGTTATTTGCTGATGATTTTATAATCTATAGAACAATCAAGTCAGAACAACAAAATTTTACAAAAAGACTTAGATGAATTAATAAAATGGGAAACTAACTGGAGTATGTCCTTGCACCCAGAAAAATGTCAACTGCTAAGAGTAAGAAAGAAAAAGAAACAAAAAAATTCAAAATACTTCATCCATGGAAAAGAACTAATCCAAACTAAAGAATCGAAATACATAGGAGTCATAATAAATGAGAAACTATCTTGGAATCCCCATGTCAATGAAGTTATTAAAAATCAAACTAAACCTTAGGCTTTATAAAATGAAACTTTTACAAATGTAACAAAGATATAACACTAAAATGCTATCTGACCCTGGTGAGACCTATACTAGAATATGCATCTTCAGTATGGGACCCATCCACCAAAGAAAATATTGATAAGTTAGAACAAATACAAAAAAGAGCTGCCAGATTCATTACTGGAGAATATTCAAAACTGACAAGAGTAACAACATTAGTTAAATCATTAAACCTTGAAACACTAGAGGATAGAAGAACCAAGAGTAAATTAGTAGCTATACATAAGGCTATTAATTCTAATTTAGAAATACAACACAAAGATAACTTTATACAACCCACAGATTGACATAAAGATTAAAACACCTTTCGTATTCCATATGCAAGAACAAACACATACAAGTTTTCTTTCTTTCCGTCCAGTATTCGGGCGTGGAATGGGTTGCCTGAAGAACCAGGAACGCCAACACTTTATCATTATTTAAAACTCTAGTAAGAATACAAGACTAAACACAAACCATAGAAATACTTAGGACACAATAATCTTCTGTAATCGTCTGTAACATTTAAGATACGATAAGAGAGACTTCTCAACAAATTACCAAAGTTTCATGCTTCTACGTACACGGAAAAATTGAGAATTAGTTATGAATCAGTTTTTAATATTATAAAAAGAAAAAACACTACATTATTGCCACAGTACCCCAGTAAGTAATAATTTAAATATTGTTTTCGCCATTTACCAACGTAGAAGTCTACGTAATAACTACCCAAAGTTTTATGCTTTCACCTACACGCGAAATAGGAAACTTAGTCAATATCATTTTTATATATCTCATATTACGAAATAAGCAAAAAATGGGCCCCCTGACCCTAGGGGTTGTTGCCTGGGGTTGAAACATAGCCTATGACCTTTTCCGGGTCAAATTGGGTTCCCATGCAAAAATTCAGCACCCTGAGTCCAACGGTGTAGAATTGTATTGGTAACAAACAAACAAACTAACAAACAAACTTTCATCTTTAAATATTAGATACTTTGGTTATTTTAAAACTAGCAGACCCGGTCTTGCGTTGAAAAGATCTCAGTAAAAATGACTATTTAAGAATCCATTGAGTGATATGTTCTAAAAACAATTATGCCAGAAACCTACACAGAAGTGTGCAAAAAAGTCAAAGTTTCATAGCAAAAGGATAATTAAAATAATAATTTAAAAGCTTAAAAAAAGAAGGAAAAAAAACGATATTAAAAGGCCAGGCTCTAAAATGAGTGATAATTTGTACTCGAGCTAAGTTTCTCAGTAATGTGTAAAATTAATTGTTGAATTAAATTACTAACGTGAATTACAAAAACATTTAAGCACGCCTGCCCGACGGAATGAACATATAGAGTTCAATTCCCTATAATAATTTTTAATAGACACTTGAGTTTATATGTACTAAGATTGGCAAGGTACATTATTTTCTCAGTAACTTAAGCTAGCACTAATTTTTATAAAGGTAATATAAGGAAAAAATGACATTTAAGGGCCCCTGTGCCCATTCTGCGCACGATGTCAATTTCAAATAGCTGTTCATTTCATTTCAGTTTCATCATGAATATATTCCTCTAGATTCATAAAAATAAAATGGGGAAAAATGTTTATGCATATACCAAAAACAGACATTTGGAGCCCCAAGGCCAATAAGGGATTGTCATTAGAAGTTCAGTGCCCCAAAGCCATTTTAGTATGGGCTACCACGATTTTGTTAAAACATTTTGGTTAGTAGCAATTCTTTTACACAAAATTTAACGCATATACTTATTTAAGCAACAACAAAAAATCTTTAAAAAAAAATAACATGATGGGGCCCATTCAGTGCAAGATGTAAAATTGAAAACACCTGTTCAGTTCAATATTCATAATATATTTCTCATTATTTGCCAAGATCATTAAAAACCGAATGGGCAAAATATCTTAAACGTTTACTGAAAGTTTGGTTAAGATCCATCAATTTTCAAAGTAGATAGCGCTTAAACTGTTTTTATATGACTCATATAAAAAACGACATTAAGGGCCCCAGGGCCCATTCAGGGTATGATAAAATATTCAAAACATCTGTTCATTTTAATATGGATAATAATGGATAAGTTTATCATTATTTGTCAAAATCTTTAATGATTGAATTGGGAAATAAAATCTTTAACCCTTACGAAAACAGGTATTTTGGGCCCCCAGACCCGAAGGAGTCACTTTTACGAATTGTGTGCACTATGGTATTTTAATATTGGCTAGCAAGTATTTATATACAAAGTTTGGTAAGATCCATCAATATAGCAAGTGGTTGGCGCTTAAACTAAATATAAGCCAAAAATGACATTATGGGCCCTGGCGCCCCATGTGTGTTTAATTGAGAAAAAATTTGCCAGTTACTATCCCAGAAGCGTTCTTAACAGTCTCAAAATTTTTTATGACGAACGTATGAATGGTTTAAGCACATAAACATATTTTTATATAGCTTTTATTATTAAATTATGACATTAAGGGCCCCTGGGCCCAATCACGGTAAGATATAAAGTAAAAAACAACTGTTTATTTTTAAAAAGATAAGAATGGATATATTTATCATAATTTGTCAAGATCTTTAATAATTGAATTGGGGAATAGAAACATTAAAAATTTATAAAAATAGGTATTATGGTATGGGCCCCCAGCCCCAAAAGAGCGGCCCTTATTAGATGACCTACCTATATTATTTTAATATTGGCTATCAAGAATAAATTTACAAAATTTGGTCAAATTTCAGCAATTTATCGAGTAGATAGCGCTGAAACTAATTTTTCTGTAGCTCAAATAAGCAAAATTACCATTAAGGGCCCACGGCGCCCCTTTAGTGTTAAATGGAAAAAAAAAGTACCGAGATACCATTCCGGGTCGATCGGATTAATGGTTTAGTCAGCTTTAAAGGACAAGCACACAAACACACACACACTCACACACACACACGCTTACTTTTATATATNTATATATTTAAATTTATATATATGTGAGTGTGTGTTAACATTAAGTGTTTAATTGTAATACAGGCAAGGTGCAGAGAGTAATTACGTGATGAGTGATCAACACTATGTCAACCCTCTCAGAACTTATTCAAAACAAAGCAGAAGTGAACTCAAAGGACAACGACGGATGGACACCCTTAATGATTGCATCTGAACTGGGAAATCACAAGGATGTTGAATATTTGCTAGAGTCAAACGCACAGCTCGATGTCAAGAATAAGATAGGATGGACTGCACTTGCGATTGCGTCCCAGTACGGACACGACGATGTTATAGATACTCTACTTAATCGTGGAGCAAAAGTCAATGAAACAATTTTAGACGGCTGGACCAATCTTATGATAGCTTTACTAAATAAAAGAACTTCGTCTGCTCAAAAACTTATTTCCCTTGGAGCTGACGTAAATGAGAAAAATAATTATTTATCAACAGCTTTAATGATAGCCTCTGAAAATGGACTTTGTCAGATTTGTGATGAGCTTGTTGGAAAAGGCGCGAAAGTAAACGAGAAAAATATATTTGGTTGGACTGCTTTGATGAAAGCATCCCAGCATGGACATTCTGAAATCGTTCAGTTCCTTATCACAAATGGAGCAAATATCACTGAAAAAAATGTTGACGATTTGACGGCTTTAATGATAGCAGCAAGGAATGGACATTTCAATACTATTCAAGTATTAATTAACAATGGCTCAGAAGTAAATGAAAGAAATAGAATAGGCTTAACAGCTTTAACCATAGCTTCTTATTTCGGACACACCAAAGTTGTAGAGCTTATGATTAGTCAGGGCAATAATGGCGATGAACAAAGGTTGAACGTATCAAGCGCTTTGATATTTGCATTGCGAAATAGGAGTTTGAGCACGGTTAATCTTTTAATTCAAAAAGGTGCCAGTGTTAATGATGTGCCGAGGACAGGAGTCACAGCAATACTGAACGTGGTGAGATCTGATCTAACAGACGCTGGGGAACTACACACGGAAACAGAGACGAGTCACGTGTTAGTGAAAAATGAGGGCTGCTGTTTGTATCTACACAGGTTTGATAAAGATTTAATAGCTACGCTACATGGGATGCATGTTCAAGACAATGGTACTTTACAGAACAATGTCATGTCAGAGTCTTTAAATGAAAGAAGTGGAAATAATGCCTTGCTAAATAATAGGTGGTAAGTTATCCATTTACTTATTAACATATAAGATAACCATACAATTTTCTTTAAATATAAGTAAGAGTTATTAATTTGACATGTTTCATCTGTTCATAAACTATGATAATAAACTATTAGTATTTATTATTTATCACTTTCCCAACATTTTGTATATATATATATATATTTTTTTTTTGCAAAAATATATTTAAAATGTTATATCTGTTAAAATATACGAAATTATTGCGTTAAATAAAATAATTTTAACTCTGTACAATTCCATTTTTAAATATTACTCTTTTCTCTGATTATTTGAAAAAATAGAAAAAAGTGAAAAGAAGATTCTACTATAAATGGTATATGAAGGATATAAATATAAATAAATTAATAAATTTAATTATATTGTTATTTTTAAAATTAAAAAAATGAGTGTATTTAGTCTTTAAGAATACTATTTATATTCAGGTGGTCGCTGATATGTTGAACATAATTTTTAACTACTCTGAAAGTACAAAAGGAAACTTACTGGGTAGCTTATTTGTTGATCAAATACATTGACAGCTTTATGAGCTATACTATATATAAATTTATATATACACACAGATAAACATATTAGAAGCTCATAGAGGTAAAATAATTTTTGAAGAGTTAAAAAACTACCCAGTAAGCTTCCTTTTAGACTAGTTGTTGCGTACTGGGTTCTTGATAATTGAAGACGATATTTCGACTCTTGATCAATGGTTTATTCAAGCCTTTAATCAGTCAGCAATATAATTACAGCCACAGATTCCTGTACAGGATGGCATATGTCTAACAATGCCACTTACACCAAAGTGCATTTTCTGACTACCAATCTAGACATTCGAGCAAATCTCGATTGTGTACTAGATACTAGAGTTAACTGTTCTATCTCCAATGGCTAGTCCTAACTATCTACCATTAACCTCTCTCTAGGTCTCTCTTTTTTCTATGGCCTTACTCTGGTGAGTGTCTCCCCACACCACACTAGATATACCACGACTCTCTTCCTTAATACCATCATTATTGACTACAACTCCCATTATTATGTCTTAGTGAACTCTTGTCCAGTCACTACTTGACCAAAGCTCACAACTATGTCCCAACAATTATTCGAAGTGATTCTCATACTTTGACAGTGTCGATATATGTATTTATTTCTGTATATGTAACATAATGTGTAATTCATAGTTCTTTTATACTATGTCTTTTTAATAATGGAAAAATCTTTGATCTATTCTCATTAGCCAAAAATGTTTAAATCCTTGGGTCACTGTGCATCAACATAACGATATTTATATTAATAACGTGGCAAATCTGGCCACTGGTGGGGTTAAAATCGAGAAAACAAGAATACAGAACATGAGGAGAAAATGTTCTACTAAAAGTGAAGGCTACAACAGGAAGCAGCGTGCATGTTAAGAAGAGTTTGACTTGATAAAAAGGTAACACTACATTGAATTTGAAATGAATGTTTAAAAGTAAATTAGAAATAGATTGCAACATAAATTAAATGCTTCTCTTTAGTTATAATTTAGATAAAATCAATACAAATTATTGCCCTACATTTTTATAGCATTAACTTTGGCCAGAAAACAAATTGAAGACATTAAATTATGTTAAAACTAGGGTATCACCCGTCAAAAATGGCAAAAAAAGTTCAAAATATATACATTTCCGTTGCAATCTATTTATTTTGAACAAACGTTCATCAGATAAGAAATAATGTGATATAATGTTTTTCATTTATTTTATTAATTTTTGTTTTATTCATTTATTTCCAAATTTAACAATTTTATGCGGACGTTCGAAAAGTTTTTTTAAGTGCGTTGCTTTCAAAAATGATTAACGTCACCGACGGGACATACATTGCTAATTATGTATATTGACTAGTGTTTTACCCGTCAAATTGACGGACATTTCAAAGTAAATAATTTTCGGTTTTTTAGTGTCCACTTTTGCCTGAAAACTGTACAGTAAATAATCAGAAAGTGTGGAGACAAAGTGAGGACAAAAAAAATCACATTTCCATATTGAACTATTGTATACGGACGCTCAAAAAGATTTATTTTAAGTAAAGTATTTATTTTTTAAAGGCTTTTAAGCAGTGCGCTTTCTAAAATCTACCGTTGTGAATGGACATCTAAGCAAATTTTATATTTTGATTATATATACGAATATATATATATATATATATATATGTTATGAGGAAACGTCTGGTCCTAGACTGAGCGCTATATAAGGTTGCATGAATAATAATGCCATAATCATAATAATTTACTTACTACATCATTATCAAAGACGTAAAAAATAAATTTTAACTATTTACACGTGTAATTAGCAAATAACTATACATTTTGCATGAAACGTAATAATCAAAGTTTGTCACAGGATGAAAGAAAAGGTTAAAGTATCAACAGTTGATCAACACTGTATTTACAATTAAATATATACGTTTTGAGAATTCAAATAAATGCGTTCATTTCCGTCAAGTCAGCACTTTTTACAGATCTATGATGACATTGGTCAATACATTATTACCACAACATTATCAATTACGTTTAAACAAAACGATGCTACTACATACAAATGTAGAGCTCAAGAAAAGATTGGTTATGTCACATTTTTGTAGTTTTGAGCTAATCAAGTTTTAATGTTCAAAATGATAGATTATATATAAATTAACTAAACTAGATGCCCGCGGCGTATTATACGCCGCAGATTTGCTTATATATAGTGCAAAGAAAGAGCGGAGGTGAACAAAAACAAACTACATCACCATGAAATCAGAACAACGCGAATGAACCTCGAATGCGGGGATAACTGCGAGGCATTGTTGATCTGGAAAAATGTGCAATAAGTTAGGTACTTGCCACCCCCAACCCTGCACCACCCTAACTTGCCAACCATAAACTAATTGGAATAAATAAGGTCATTATTTAAGATTATTCCCAGTCGTCTTGTGCTTGTTGTTGTGATTGAAAAGATTGAGGGCTATGAACTGGCACAAAAACAAACATAAAAAAATAAAAATAAAAACTTAACATCTCAGCTGGGGATTGAACCTGCGACCTCCGCATGTTAGGCGAATGTTATAACCATTACACTATGAATTACAAGTTATTTTCTTGTTCCGAAAGAACATCGGGATTGATTTCAATTCAACGAAATGTTGAATGTTTTCTTCCTTTTCTTGCAATCTGATTTTTCGATGGGGTCAGAGGTCAGACAGCTTGCTCCTTTTTGTCCTGCATTGTTGGACCACGTAGAGAATTACATATATAGATAGATTTGAATTGTCAATTGGGTCGATTACATTTTTTTTCATATAACCGGATTCAAAACATTCAATTTTGTATCCTCTATCTGATTCTTGGGATAACTAAAAAATTACAGAAAATTTACAATGCCAGCTGGAAATCTGGAAAAATTCAAAATATTTGAAAAAAATCTATTATGATCCCAATACCAAAACATGGCACACCAAGAAGCCAAATTGACAGCTATCGCCCACTAAGTCTGACTAGTTGCGTCTAAAAACTGATGGAAAGAATGGTTAACAATAGACTGATGTGGATACTTGAATCCAAAAATCTACAAGCAGATGAACAGGCAGGTTTCAGAACATGCAGATCAACGGAAGATCAAATAGCTTACACAGCACAAGAAATAGAAGATGGATTCCTAGAAAAGAAATAAACTATCGTCGTCTTGGTTGATCTAAAAAAGTATTTGACAAGTTCTGGAAAGAAGGTCTAATTCTAAAGCTAGATAATAATCAGGTATCCAACCAAATGTTAAACTGGAATACAGAATATCTAGCAAATCGCAAAGCGATAGTCAAAATGCAAGGAAAAAGACGCAGCACATCTACGACACAAAATGGAGTTTGCCAGGGAGGTGTTCTGTCACCAACACTGTTTCTAATTTTCATAAACGACTTACTACAAATTATCCCCCAAAAAGTAAAAAGCAGCATGTACGCTGATGATCTGGCTCTACTTAGCACAGAGTAATACACAGGCACTTCAAAATTTAGGTTACAAGAAGCACTAAACAACCTCAACCTATGGTCCAAAGAAATGGGATAACCATAAATACCAAAGGACTACCGACACAATCTTCTCCCCTTCAACCAAACAACATAGCGTCAAACTAACCCTCGCCAAAACAATCTTGGAAAAAATGACCATCCGACATATCTAGAAGTTACTTTTGACCGAAGATTAACTTAGAGAAACCAAATAGAAAATGATCAAAAAAGAGATTCTAAAGACTAGCAATGATGAAAAAATTAGCTGGCACAGAATGGGGCGCAAACCACTGAAGAAAACATACAACAGCTATATAAGACCTACCCTAGAATATGGAGCCTCAGTGTGGGGCCCAGCCGCCAAATCAAACCTCCAAAAAATCAACAAATTAAAAAAAACTAGGGCTACGCATAATAAAAGAAGCAATGAAAACTACCCCAATCAGAGCCAAGGAGGGCTTAGATACCCTAAGCTCTATGGCAGTTAGACGAGAAACCAAAACAGTAACCCAGTTCACCAAATTAGAAGCATCGGGTCATCACCCTCTTAAACCCCAAAAATTATTTGTGCTCACGGCCCACATAAGTGATAATTTAAATATTATATTCATTTATTACCATCAAGGAAGTGTACTTAACAACTTCCCAAAGTTTCATGCTTCTGCTTACTTGGGAAATAGGATAATTAATAATTTTCATATTTTATATAGTCCATGTTAGGAAAAAATTAGTTTTGAGCCCCCGGGCCACATGGCTGTGAAGTTTAAAATTATTTTCCGACAATTAGTGTCTTGATAGACTACTCAAAAACCTACACGGGAAATCGGATAATTAATGATGAGTCTGTTTTTGTATAAGCAAAAATGCATTTGGGTGACCCGGCCCCCAGTAATTCAGAATTTAAATATTGTTTTCACCTGTTACCATTGTGGAAGTTTAATAAACAACTACCCAAATTTTCATGTTTTTACCTACACAGGAAATAGGAGAATCAGTGAATTTTAATTTTTATAAAGCTCATATAAGGAAAAAACTTTATTTGTGCTCACGGCCCACAGGAAGTGTTAATTTAAATATTATATTCATTTGTTACCATTGTGGAAATGTATTCAACAACTTCCCAAGGTTTCATGTTTCTGACTACGCGGGAAATAAGATAATTAGTGATTTTCATATTTTATATAGACCATGTAAGGAAAAAAATATAGTTTTGGGCCCCCGGCCACCACCAGTGTGAATTTTAAAATTATTTTCCGCCAATAATTTTTACAATAGGCTACTCAAAAACTTTGCAAAATTTCATACTTCTACCAACACTGGAAAACGGACAATTAGGGATGAGTTAGGTTTTATATTTTTAAAAAATAAATTAGGGCCCCCGGCCCCGAATGAATGATAATTTAAATATGTCTTTACATATTACCATCGCAGGAGCGTACTCAACAAATTACAAAAGTTTCATGCTTCTGCCTACACGGAAAAGTATTTTAAAAACATTGATTTTGGCCCCCCGGGCCCCACTTTTTATGATTTCTAGAAACATTTAACGCTAATAATCGTTCCGAGGGGCTACTCAACAATTTATCAAAGTGTCATGCTTCTACATGCACGGAGAGTTGCATAATTAGTGATGAGTCAGTTTTTAATATAAGAAAAAACTATATTTAGGCCCCCGGACCCCAGTAAGTGATAAATTAAATATTGCTTTCGTCTGTTACCATCGTAGAAGTAGACTTAACAACTACCCCATGTTTTATGCTTTCAACTGCACGCGAAATAAAAGAATTAGATATTTTCATTCCTTATATAGCTCATATTAGGAAAAAAATAAAATAATGCCCCCTGACCCTAGGGGTGGTCACCTGGGGTTAAAACATAGCCTATGACCTTTACCGGGTCAAATTGCCGTCCCATGCAAAATTTCACCTCCCTGGGTCCAACAGTGTGGATTTGTATTGGTAACAAACTTTCAGCTCTATATATTAGATTTTAAAAAATATATTCAAGTAAGTTATTCTTCAAGTTCTATAATAAAAACAGTAAAAAAATTTTGTCTAAGACGCATTAAAGGATTATATTTAAACAGTGACGTAGTAATGAGAATAGAAGGGGGTCAAATTCGAAAAATCTCTGGCCCAACTTGAGGGGGTCCCCAAATAATTGTTAAAAAGGTTTTTTAAATTAAACTACTGCTATGTATGTGGAGCCCTTAACGAGATTTGGCCCCGGGCCACCAAGCCACTGCAAATTCCTACATGTACTACTGCTTGTATATGACAATCAAACAAAATTTATTGTGTTGGGGAGGATAATACAATTTCAAATATGTTATTTTTTAAACAAACAAATATCCACCCTCGTAGAGTGTAAAAGAAAAACAATCGCTAAACTGAAGCATAAGTTGATAAATTTCATTTGCAGTAATAAAACTTATCATTGTACAAACTAATTGTAAATCTCACCGGCCGAATAATGGATATTATACATTGATATAGAAAATTAAATTTAGAATAAATTACTCAATATTAATATGCACGCACACAAAAATGGACATTATGTACAAAATAATAATAATATTAATCAATACACATAATTGGCAATGTATGTCACGTCCCGTCCTAGATGCTGCTAATTTTAGAATGCAGTGCAATAAAAAAAATATTTTTGAACTTCCGCATAAACTTGTTACATTAGGATATAGATGAATAAAATAAAAGTTAATAAAATAAATGAACGTGTTATATTACATTATTGTTTAGTTCTGATTAACATTTTTTTCAAAATAAATAGATTGAAGCTGTAAATATTTATTTATAAAACTTATGTCATTTTTGACGGACGATACGATAGTTACATCAAATAAATCTTTAAAAATTAATTACAGCTTAAATAATGACGCCACGTTTTAATGTTTTATGACGAGAAATATGCTCTGTCAACCTCAAAACCGAAAATTATTTTTTTTAACGTCTGTATATTTTTAAAAATCGGGAGTTACCTCGCCTAGCCTCACGGACGAGACAGTTGAGATGGATGCATGATGGAAGGGACATACCTTGCAAATTATGCATATTTATTGATTATTTTTGGTGCGCTGCTTTCTAAAATTAGTACCGTCACGGACGGAACGGACGCGACGACGTGACGGACAGGACATACATAGCAAATTATGTATATTGATGATTGACAATTTAAAACGTGTTTTAAATGATAGAAATAGTCTAAAGATATAAAAAAAAAACAATAGTTTTGTTGCATAAGCGTCGCTGACTAAAAAGTGCTTTCCGAACGCAACCTTGACAATATATTTCCTTCCACAACTTAACCAAAAGGTTTATTTTAAGCACGTGTTTGCTAATGAAAATGAGTAGATGGAATAAATTTTCAAAATCATAAACCTATTAAGTAGTATTTTAATGATTTAGAGTGATATACTACCGGTGCAGGAAAGTGACCCACTTTCATTAATGCTTTCAAGCTGAAATTTTGCTCATACACTTGTGTCACCTAACAATGCATTGTTTCAAAATTTCAGATCGATCGAATGTACCGTAATTAAATTCATGCAGTTTTACTTTATTTCTATATAAATGTATGGTAGCCGTCTGTTGTTTTTAACATCCACGTGTTTGCTGGAGTTCAACCCAAGTCTCGGTGACCACACCACCACCCCTACCCGTCCCCGTTTGACAAAAAGAGATAAAAGTCACAATCAGCCGACAAATGTTTTTTGTTGGGTGAAAATTATTTTAAATATAATAAATACTTATAGTTCTGTATCATATATAAAGGATTTATAGTCAAAACTGTGTTTTTACTGGTTTTTATTTTAAAAGCACAGATTGAAATTGAATGTTGCTTGCGTTGTGTTACAATATCATCATCAGTCCCTGGACCGTTTAGATTTTTTCCCTTCATTCTGTAACATTTTTTGTTTTTGTTTTTCTTTTCTTTTCATTTTTATCATATAACATGTATTAAGATTTAAGTAAGTAACTATTTATGCTATTGTACTGATGAAGGCATTAGCCGAAACGTCTACCACTATTAGTATTAGTTCATAAAAAAAGCTTACATTTATTGTCTTCTTACACAAATAGTTTGTTTAATTTTTTTTTTTTTAGATTTTTGGGGGTATCTCATGAACACATCAACAGATAAAGATCTCCATATTGGCCAAAATTGAGCGGTGAAAAATAATTCATAAAATCTCACCCCTTTCCTTTCTTTTAAACCAAGAAAGTGTATAAAAGCGTATGAGAAAGCACGAAATCTTACAAAAACACGCCAGATGACAGCTTCGAAAATGAAAGGTAGTAAAGACCACATATGCGTTTGTCCCGCCCACTCTCTGCTTTGCTATATAAATTCGCTCTGTCATCTCTCAGTTTCACTTTTTTGGATACCTTGGATTTCACCGCAGCTAAGTTTCTTAATTTAATTTTTAATTTTTATTTTCGTTTTATTTGTGTATTGTATGTTCGTTGAAAAAGGCTCTTTGCTGAAACGTTCGCTGTTTTGTTACGTCCGGTCAGGCTAACCCTTACCATGTTTACGTCTTTTCCATTTAATTTTTTATAAGTCTGATTGCAGTCCTACCCCTCGTTTTGTTTAACATATTAACGGTATTTCATTTAGAATTTGAAAAGATGATATTCTTTTTATATATTCTTTATTTCCAGAAACTATTAAACACCACTGTAGTTCGTTGATACTGCTGATGGATCGAAACCAAAGCTTTGAGAGATACGTTTATTAACAATCAAATACAAAAACTTTCAAAATGGATCAACCCATTTTTTCACTGGTTATTGAAATGTTTGATGAAATTAATGAACATGTTGAAAACAACGACAGAGATCTTAATACTGCCAGCAGTCAAAATAAAGAAGCCACTCAGCCTTTGCCTGATGAAATAAAAGAAAATTTTGATGTAAAGGAGACGGACAAAAAAGGAAGAACGCCACTTATGTATGCAGCATTTAGTGGCAGTTTAGATTTAGTTAATAAATTATTAGAAAAGGAAGCCTGCATTCACGAAAAGGACGGTGTTGGAAGAACTGCATTGTTTTATGCTGCGTACAACGGCCATTTGAGTGTGGTTTGTTTGCTGTTAGAAAGAGGGGCAAATGCTCACGAGAAAGACAATGAAAACAGAACATCTTTGATGTATGCATCATACAATGGCCATTTAGAGGTTTCTGAAGTTTTGTTACAACATGATGCTAATGTTAATGGTACAGACATCTGTGGAAGAACATCTTTGATGTATGCCTCATACAATGGCCATTTAGAGGTTTCTGAAGCTTTGCTACAACAAGATGCTAATGTTAATGGTACAGACATCTGTGGAAGAACACCATTGATGTATGCTTCAGTAAATGGTCGAATTCTGCTGTGCAAATTATTGCTTGAAAAAGGGGCGGATTTAAATAAGACTAACTCCGATGGCTGGACAGCGCTGACCATAGCCTTACAATACAACAACAGAGATACCGCACAGCTCTTGTTTGAACACGGAGCCATCGTAAACCAGAGATTTGAAAATGGCTTGACTCCTCTAATGCACTTTACAGTAGGTATTCAAAAGGATAATGTAATTTGGGTACTAGACAAAATAGCTTTAATTGGAGGAACAAATAGTGAAATATTCGCTGTTACCATAGACGAAAAAATTCAAGGCCATACTAAGAACTTAGAAATAATTGAAGAAAAAAATTCTTGTATAGATGTTATGGACAATGACGGTTGGACAGCATTGATGTACGCATGTCAAAATGGTTGCCAAGAATTTGTGTCTTTATTAGTAAAAAGGGGCGCTAATGTTAATCATAAAGAAAATGAAGGTTGGAGTTGTCTAATGATATCTGTACTGAATGGCCAAACGGATAATGTCAAGTTACTTATTGAACATGGAGCAAACGTTAATGATTGTGAAAATACTGGCCTTACAGCACTGATGATTGCAGTACAGAGTTATAAACATGTGGAAATTGAAAACGTGTCAAATTTTGATATTATAGATTCACAAGGCAATACAGAAAAACCGATTTCTTTTTATGGCTACCAAAGAATCATTTTATTGTTGATTGAAAATGGTGCTGATGTTAATCTCACTGACTTGTCAGGTTTTACTGCTCTTATGTTTGCGTCAGAAAGTGGAAATAAGGAAATTGTTTCATTTTTGATTGAGAGAGGTGTCAATGTTAGTGAAAAAGGCAGGTCAGGTTTCACTGCTCTAATGTTAGCATCCGAAAGTGGATATAAAGATATTGTTGCACTATTGATTGAGAAAGGTGGAAAAGTTAATGAACAAGACTGGGTCGGATGCACAGCTCTAATGCTAGCGTCACAAAATGGACACACACAAACTGTTTGTTTACTTCTTGATCGTGAGGCTGATATCGATGCCACAGACATTAACAGCTGGACATCACTTATGTTTGCAGCTCAGAACGGTCACACTGATATACTGGAATTACTTATTGACAAGGGAGCTGATATTTCTAAGACAGATAGTAATGGAAGGACTTCCTTGATGATAGCAGCAGATAACGATCAATATGAAAGTGTTAAACTTTTGATTGGCAGAGGAGGCAGCGTTAACGCCAAAGACAAAGACGGAAGGACTTCTTTAATGTTAGCATTGAAAAAAATCCAAATGCAACAAAACATTAATACTCCAGAAATGTATGACGATATAGCCAGAAACAAAACGATTCCATGTAATGTTTTACTAACATCCAGAAATGTTATAGCTAATATTCCCGAAACATTGAATGAGGAAAATGATGGAACATATAGTTCTGAAATAAACGATTTATTAATGGCATTGGAAATGAGAACGGAAGGTTTAATTGAGCTAATTACAGAAAAGATGATTAATATCAACATGCAAGACTCAGATGGTCAGACTGCCCTGATGGTGGCATCGCAACTGGAGCGTATCGATGCTATGAAAATATTACTTGAAAATGGCGCAGACGTGAATATTAGAGATAATGACAGTATGACTGCATTTTTGTTGGGTTCCAGAGAACATAATAAAAGATCATTGTCTTTATTAATGAAGTATGGAGTCAATGTCAATGAAGAAGACAACGACGGTTGGACAGCATTGATGTACGCATGTCAAAATGGTTGCCCGGAAGTTGTGTCTTTATTAATAAACAGTGGCGGTAATGTTAATCATAAAGAAGATGAAGGTTGGAGTTGTCTAATGATATCTGTACTGAATGACCACACGGATATTGTCAAGTTACTTATTGTACATGGAGCTAACGTTAATGATTGTGAAAACACAGGCCTGACAGCACTGCTGATTGCAGTACACAGTTATAATCTTGTTGAAATTAAAAATGAGTCAAATTTAAATGTTGTAGACTTACAAGACAACACAGATGAACCCATTTCATTTGATGGTAACCAGAGAACAATTTTATTGTTGCTTGAAAATGGGGCTGATATAAATCGCACTTACAGGTCAGGGTGTACTGCTCTAATGTTTGCGTGTGAAAGTGGAAATGAGGAACTTGTTGCTTTGCTGATTGATGAAGGTGCCAGTTTAAATAAAAGAGACACGTCAGGACGTACAGCTCTTATGATTGCATCTGAAATTGGTGGGTGTGGAATTGTTGCACTGTTGATTGAGAGAGGTGCAAAAATTAATAAAAGAGACAGTTTAGGACGAACAGCTCTAATGTATGCGTCAAAAAGAGGAAATAAGGACATTGTTGAACTGTTGATTGAGAAAGGTGCCAACGTTTATGAAAAAGACAAATCAGGGCGCACAGCACTAATGTTAGCGCCAGAAAGTGGGGAAAAGGACATTGCTGAAGTGTTTATTAAGAGAGGTCTAAAAGGTATTGCAAAAGACAGGCAGGAACAAAGGTCACTAAATATTTCAGGCAAGGTGTTAGTAAAATCTGTAAATGTAATGGATGACGTAACAGGGACATTGAGGTACGAGAATGTGGAGAAAAATGAACAGAAATAAACGTGGTATTAATGGCTTTAAACATGAGAACAGAAGGTTTGACATAATAGAATACATAAAGGATGATTAATATCAACACGTAAGTCTCAGATGGTCAGACTGCCCTGATGGTGGCATCGCAACTGGAGCGTATCGAAGCTATGAACATATTATTTACAAATGGCGTAATTCTTTATTATTAGGGACAATATTGACATGATTGCATTTTTGTTGGCATCCAGAGAACATAACAAACGATCATTGTCTTTATAAATGAAGTAAGGAGTCAATGTCAACGAAGAAGACAACGGTGGTTGGACATCATTGATGTACGAATGTTAATGCTGTAATCCGACGTGTTTCAGCTCCATATAGCAGGACAGGCTTTACTGTGCTGTTGAATATCCTGACCTTGATCTTGAGGGTTAAGTTGTTGCAACTCAAAACTTTTTTTTAGCTGTTAAAATGCTGTTCTTGCTTTGCCACTTCTCACCCCTAACATCAGCGTCTGTCCCTCCCTGCATGTCTATGATGCTACCATGTTATGTAAGGTTATCCACCTCCTCTAGATATGTTCCACCCAGTGTTATTGGGGTGTATATAAATTATCAATATAGGTTTTATTATTTTAGACTTTTAGTGTGGATAGACCTGTAGGCTCCATTTCTTTAGATTTGATAAAGGACCATAAGTTTTTATTATCTTTAGCAATTGTTTTGCTAATATATTCATTTTGGAGGTTTCGACAATGTTTATGTTTCAAGTATTTTCAATGTAGATCTATCCTTTTTTATTTGGTAGCCATAAATTTATTAAATAAGTTGTCTTTTTGTTTTTTCATAACTTTTAAAATTTAGAATTGAACCAGCAATTGTTTATTCTTTTTTATATTAATTTTGTTTGAACATTCTCATTCATTATAGTTTTGTAGTAGGGCTGCTGAAATTATCGATTAATTTATCGATTAATTGGTAAAATATTTTATCGATTAAAATTATTTAAATCGATACAATTAGCGGTTAACATGGAGGCCCATACTTTCAATACCTTTACCGATTTATTAATAAATAATAAATGATTAATAATATTTTGCTTTTAAACGTACAAATACTCCTCCATTTTAAAAAAAAAATTAAAGTGTAAACTGTAAAATAAGCAGTTTTTATAAGGAAGTGATATAAAAATTTAAACATTATTTTTACTTTATTAACATTAGCAAAATTTAAATTCATTGACATTATGTTGAAGTACATATATTTAAAAAAATCAAAGCATGTCAATTGCCCATTTTGTTAATTCCCTTGAAATTTTCAGTTTAATGACGTCATACATCTTATTTTTAGCTTCCATCAAAATTATCGAATAATTATTTCGTAATTTTTCAAAAGTTAACGATTAAATTTAAATTAATCGATAACAGCCCTATTTTTTAGATTTTTTTTATGTCTTTCCAAATTTCTTATATGTGTGCTAAAATTGCTTAGAAAATGTAGTTGGAAGTTAGCTGCTGAATACTTTTTTAAAATTATCTGTTCTAGGTTTATGTTGTTTATAGTTTCAAAGTCTTAATTAATATCTTTATCAGTTTGATGGCTTTCGATTGCATAATTTTTCCAATTTATATATGGAAGATTAAAGTCTCCCATAGTCTAAAGTACAGCATTTTAAAGATTTTCTTTATGAGAAGTTAGCTGACTGCAGAGTTTCTTCATGTATTCTATGTTTGTATTCTGTGTCCTAAATATACTACCTACAATAAGGAATGCTGAGTTTGGTGTACCTATTTTACAAAAAAAGATTCTATATTTAAATTTGGTTGTTTATTAATTTCTTCAGATATGAGAGTAGTTTTTATTGCAAGTAGGACGCCTCCATAATTGTCTGAACTAACTTTTCTAACAAATATTATAATTGCCGTTAAAACTTAGAGTTATATATGTTGGGATTCAACCAAGTTTCAGAAACAGCAATTAAGTCTGGTTCTTGTGTTTTTATAAGAGATTTAAATCTGGAATTTTTGTTATGCTTTGAAAATTATTTATTAGCGTTTTGAGAATGTTTTGATTATTAGTATTAATAGATTTTGGGGTTATTTTTACGGGTTTAGTCGGCAGTTCTATTTTCATCTAGTTGGTTTTATATATTAGAACTAGCCAAAAAACTAAAAGTTTGAGGTGATCAGGTCGTTATAGTTAAATGATTTGGGACAACCCACAATGTATGCAGTGCCAAGTTGCATATTTATTTCCCAGGCCTATTGATATGTAATTTGGTGTATTAGCATGCAGGCAAACTGTGTGGTACCATTCATTGCAGTTGTCACACTGAATTGCTCCTTGTTTACTAATGTATGTCTTTGTACACGTGTATTAGATGATACTGGGCCTGGGTTTATCTGCCTATACAAATTTTATGTTTTCATTGTTTTAAGGTAATTTCCTTTGTTGTGCTTAATTAAGATAGTTGTATAATCAGTGTGCTTAGTGTTGTGGTGGTTTATAGATATTAATATATATTACTATAATTATTTAGGATGTGTGTTGGTTGATGTTAATGCTTTTAAAAATATTGTCATTATTACTGAGACTGAGATTAAAATTCTCATTTTTGGAAGGGCTAGGTCTAAGGCTTAAAATATTGCTATCATTAATAAGTATGACACTATATGTTTAAGTATGATTTATTAAAGAGTGTTTATTTGTTTCACTTTAATTAAGTTTAATTAAATTTAGCTTTGAATGTATAATTTATATTATCTAAGTTATTTAGAATCTATATTGAGGCTTTAGGAGGGTTCAAAAACAATAACAACAAATGGCCTCCTGTATAAGTCTTATAAACATTTATTGCCATCAGTGATATTTCCTGAATCTAATCAAACGTTTCTTTTTAGCTTTTCATGCCATATAAACGGATTCAATAATTACAAAAAACACAATGCACTATACTTAAATCTTCATAAACAAAATTTTTAAAAAGCTGTTCAGAAATGGACGCATCACAGTCATTGTTGGACAATTTGATTGAGTGAGATTAGTGCATCTCATAGCTTTTTCGCAAAGTCTTTAACTTAGTTTTTATTCATTCATAAAAATGTGAGTTTTGTTTTATTTTACAATCTTTAGTTTGAAGTTGAAGATGTAAAAAAAAGAAAAAATAACGCTCGAGCAGCGTTACGAGATCGAGCCTCAAATTAAAGATTTGTTAGAGTATAACACAGGCAGTGAAAGTAATCACCAAACAGCACTTTTAAATTTATTTTTTATTGGTGAAATACACAGGGAATCCGAACATAAAGACACTTTTTGTGTTAATTACAAATGTACTTTATTTAAAATTTTAAAGAATTTACAACGTAAGAAATTGAGAGCAAGTGCATGCTGCAAAATATGGATGAAACTGTTGAAAACAAATATTGACAGCGCGAAAATGGACGTCTCAGTAAAATTTTTATTTATTTCCGATTGATAATCATTGATATGAAGAGTACAAGGGACGTAACGGCTATGTCACATTTTTGCAGTTCTGAGATATTCAAGTATAAAAGTTCAAAATTATACATGCTTCTTGTAAATAAATTAAATAGATTTTAATTTCTAGTAGGGTCGGAAACATATTATTTTCATAAAAAACTTCATTTTTAGAAAATACCATTTTTGATCCTCTATCAGATACAGGGGATAACTAAAAAATAATTAAAATGTCAAATAGCCATTTCTTCCCTTGTACTCTTCATATGTTTGTCTTTTACAGATTCAGATAATTGTATGTAATAAAACTTCACAAAATTATACAATAAACATCAAGGAAACTATTTTTAATGATCTCTAACTAAGAGTCGCTTAGGCTTGGACCCAAATAACTATTATTAATTATAGTGAACGTCTTATAACATAAATCACTTACTGAATAATTCATTTATGATTTTTAAATTTAAAAATCCCTTTATTTTTATTATAGAATTAAGTTAATAAATATTTGATACTAAAGTTTAAAAACAAAAAATTCATTACTTTTACTTTTTATTTATTTATTGTCAAAATGAAAAGAAACATACAGTTTTGAAATTATACTATTGACTACGAATTACTCATGTATTTATAGGGAAATAAAGTAATTTATAGTTAAGCTTTAACTCCGGCTTCATTTACTTACGTCATTAATTTTTATATTACATATCTCATTCTTTACATGGCGGATATAATCACTGTGTATAAAATGAAGATATAAAAATTGTTAATGTTGTTTTAATTGTTTTATTAAATACATTCGTCGTAGAATAGATCATATACAATTATATATATATGCTTTTAAATATCATAGCTTAGCATCGATTTATTGTACTATTATATACACTGGAGCATTTTTTTAATACCTTATTTTCTTTTCTGTTTCTTTTTGAAAGAAACTCAATAGTTTCTCAAATTTATAGTCTACGCATTTTTAAAATAAAAAAGTAAAATGTATTTTAAAACCAAAATCATTTTGTGTTATTTCTTTCCTAGCAAGAATGAATTTGAATGGAAAGTGCCCGAATTGATTTCGTTATAAAATTTTATTGTTTCTACTGTCTAATTATGCTTTAAAGCTTGCTAGAGTTTTCCCATGTAACAATATAGTCTTACAGTGTAGGCTTTTTGATCATGTGTTAACCTTTGATTCTTGAACAAAAATTAACTTAGCTAGCTTGTAAAACCCAAACAGACATGAATCTATACTAATAAAAAGAGAAAGCCCTCAATGACTGACTGACTGATTCATCACTTATTCTTCAACTTCCGGTGTAGGTAGAAGCATGAAACTTTGAAAAGTTGTTGGCCAACCTCTCACTACGAAAATTGGCGAAAAAGATTTTTAAAAATCTCGCTCTTGTGGGTCCGGGGTCCAACAACATTTTTTTTCCTAATATGAGCTATATGAAAAATTAAAATCAACAATTTTACTAATTCCCGTGTAGGGAGAAACATGAAACTTTGTAAATTTTTTAAGTACGTGTTCCCAACGATAATTGGAGGAAATAAAAGTTAAAATTCCCACTCATGGGGGCCGGGGTCCAAAAAACTTTTTTTTTTCTAATATGAGATATATGAAAATTGAAAACCACTAATTCTCCTATTTGCCGTGTACGTAGGAGCATGAATCTTTGAGAAGTTGTTGGGTACCCTCTCCCGACGATTATTGGCGAAACTTTTTAAATTTTTCGAGTACAAGCTCCTGACGAAAATTTGCAGAAAGAATGCTAAAATTCCCTCTAATTAGGGGCCGGGGGCCAAAAATTACATTTTCTAAAATTAATAAACCAACTTATTACTAATTCTCCGATTTTCCGTGTAGGTAGGAGCATTAAACTATGGGTACTTGTTGATTACCCTCTCACAACGAATTTTAATTTTAAAATTTTTGAAATACACACTCATGGGAGTTGCGGCCACAAAAAAACTTTTTCTCTTATATGAGCTCTATAAAATTGAAAATCACTAATTATTCTATTTTTCGAGCAGGTAGACTCATGAAATTTTGGGGAATCGATATTTACACTTTCACGATGGTAGCAGGAGAAAAAATATCTAAAGTATCTCTTACTGGGGGCTTGTTGAATCCCTCACCACTAAAAATTTAGAACATGTACAAATTTAGAACCGCTGAGGGTAGTGTTAGGTCCATCAACGCAACAGGTTCGCTTTCCTTGATATGTATAATGGAAAATTTTATAGAATTTGTAATAGGTTTTCATGTGGAAGTTGACCGAACGTTCTCGAAGGCATGCAAGTGAGCGCGTGCTAAACAGTTGGTACATGCCAATTGACCAATCAAAATGAGAACGGTTTGCTGACCCACGCATGGCCAGGGGTCCTTAAATACTGGACCCAAACCTTTCAGCATTCTCTCTCTCGGCTTTGGGGAGTTGGAGGCCCTAGGCGAAATAAATTGGGTATCCCTCGATGTAATAGAAAAGTAAATACTAAAAACGGAAAGAATAAAATTACAAAATTTATTAAATTTTGACGGTATGTATATCTAAATCAACATATTCACCCAGATGTCTGCCAAAATATTGTGAATAATCAAGAGACCTGGCGATATCTTGTTCGATATGTAACATTACCAGACTGTTGAGATGTTCTTGCATTATAGTCGTTCTAAACTATGTCTTATTTTCTTAATTTTAACTTCGGAAAATTTATTTTCCCCGATGCAAAAGTATTCAGAATTGTCAATGGTATACGAAGGCCTATTGCAACATTTTGAACAGAAGTTTTCAAACAATGATTATAAATAAAAAGTAATGCATCAAGAGAAGACAATCCATCTGCTGCCCTTTGTCGTTGTAAGACATGTCCTTTAGTTACCTAATTTGATCACATCGTCTGCCATAAGGTGATAATTAAGGTTAGGGATGGTTTTCTTGCACCAACTGCAATGTGGCCTACACCCTTGTGTGTAAGTGATACTCTTTGAAACCCATAGGTGAGACGGTCATGTTACCCTCCTGAAGTATGGGAGAGCATGAACGTGCGATTACAAAAGAGTGTACCTGTTTCCACATTTGAAATCGTTGCAAAATTGTGCAAGTGGAATGAAGAAGAGAAACATAGTAACCTAATAAATCAATTAAGGGATGGAGCAGCTGAGTATGTCTTTTCGGATCTAAGTAAAAAAGAAAGAGACACCTACGGAAAATTAAAGGAGGCCCTTGACAACAGATTTATGGACCGCAGACCACCTGAAGTTTTCCAAAAATTATTGGTAAAACGAAAGTTTTTCGACGCCGAAACCGCGGTCGAGTACGCATGGGAAATCAAACTTTTAGTCAACCGGAGTTTCCCAACGGCAGATCAAATAAATCGAGAAGCCAATGGATTCAGACAATTTGTACGGGGACTCCCAGATCAGTTGATGAGGACACAATTATGCCTTATGTCCAATCCTCAAACTATGGACAAGGCGCGAGAGGTACTCGACAAAATCATAGACTTAAGGTACAATATATGTGTGCCAGGACAGAAGTTTGCCTCAGTAGCCACTGACTTATTGGCCCGAGAAGTCAGTGCACAGATAGAGAAGATTGTGGTACAGCCACTGACAGTTGAAAACCGAACCCGGAGCAGATGGCAGTAGAACCACTGACAGTGGAAGAATTCAGTCAGCAGGCGATGGCAGTAGATCCACTGAGAGTGGAAGAACCGAACAGGGAGGAAATGGCAGTAGAACCACTGACAGTGGATGAACCGAAGCTGGTGGAGATGGCAGTAGCAACCAGTGTCCAGTTACCAAAAACATCTCTGGTAATTCAACGGGCCATTACACATTGTGACATTTCGTCTGACTTGTCAACTCCATGTCCCAACGGCTTAGCTAACAGCCTAGTGGACACGCCTGGCGTTACCAGGACCAGCAATGTGACACGGGTCACTTCAGGGCAGAATGACCCAATACTCGGTCGGCCACCGCAGAAAGAGATTAACCGATTTGACAATACGTCAGTCAAATTGACTGGGCTACCGCATCATCAAGCGGTCAAATATATTGTCAGCAAGAAGGGAAGGTCAACCCAGAAAAAGCAAGAGAAAGTCGGCACCATGTCACAATCCGAGAACCGTTCAATTCATGGTTGGGACAAACTCTTGTTGTACGATTTTGGAGCTCATAAAAGACTTTATAGACAATTTTCTGAGACTCCTTGGTTACCAGAAGTCTACCAGGGCATGGGAACTCAGATGGCTATGGCGGCTTAATTATGGTCAGGCAAAAATTGATTGTTTTTTGTTTGTGTGTAAAGTACAATTAATTTTCTCTTTTATAACTCTGTAGAAATGTGTAACATGCTTGTGTTAAGCATGTTGTGGTTAAGTTCTTGTTGTTTTGCTTGTCAAATTTTGAATTATTATGATGAGGATGAGCTAAGTTGAACAGGCTGTGAAAAGTTATGATTAAGCAAATTTTTTCCACTTGATTTGTGTGTAGAAAATTAAAGTGTTATAAGCTGGTTATTTAGCAGTAACATGCTTACAATCGGCCGATAAAGGTTCTGCCGATGTGAAACCATTTTTTT
>MUZC01000627.1:37711-103877 GCA_002072015.1 Radix auricularia | reverse complement strand
GGGGTTAAGATATGTGCGTGTTTTAAAGTTGATCCGATTGATGAGTCGGTAAAAAGGTGGAAATTATGGTGATGAGTTACCACTTGACGAGTTGAGGTTTTAGTAGCATTGCTTTTTGGGATTTTTTATTATTATGTTATGATGTACATATGTTTGATTGTCTTTTGAGTAGAAAGATTATTATGATTTCTTTACCTGTCCATTTTTTGTGTGTACCTTGTTGTTTTACTGTTTACATTGACAGGGTCAATGTTATTATGATCATGCGCTTTAGGCTGATTAAGGCGAGTTACTTAATTGGGAGAATTGGGAGAGTTATTAAGTCGATTTCTTGTGGATTTTGCTGACGTATGCGTTTACATTAACCATGCTAATCATGAAACTGCCTATACGTGTGTTATTGTAATGCTGTTATTTGAATTTTTGAGTATAATTTAATGTACCACTTGAAAATGTTTTGCTGTATTATGTTATTATTTGATTTGGGATGATGATTTGACATTGTGTTTTATTTGTGTAATGCTAATAACGTACATGGACCAGGATTATGAGAAAACTGATATTTTGTTGTTGTTGTGTAATTTATGCTTTTACTGAGTTTGAGAATGATGAATTGCTTAGTTATGGTTTGCTTTATTTAGTTACATGATTTATGTGGAATAATTGACAATTGTGTTTTGTTTGTGTAATGCTGGTACACGAACAAGTTAATGACGTATTGAATTGTTGTGCTTGGTTTGTCTCATGCGATGATTTGATTTGTGACCAAGATGAGAAGACTTGTGCGTGACTCGGTTGTTTTTTTTTTTGGTGTGCTTTTAATTGATGAAATGACTATGTTTGTGTTATGCTTTTATTCCATTATGATGACATTACTATGTGTGCTTGGTTTGTCTTATGCTTTTGAACCGAGTAATCATGATCATGACATGAGTATTTTTGCTATGTTGTTTTTTATGCTATTATTTGATGATTACGAAATGTCTATGTGTATTTTTATCGTCAGATGCAATTATCTTACTTTAGCAATGTCTGTCAATTTCATATGGAATTAGATAGATGTACGTAGTTGATAACTGGAACTGGTTTGAGAAATTTGTGGAATTTTATCATTTATGTGGCTCATGCATTATTTGGATGTATTTTGAAGAGTACGAATTTTTATCCATTATATATTTTACATGTCACCTTTGAAAATCTTCCCCTGCTTATGATTAGTAAGATTGCTTTTAATGATGTAGAGAAATTGACCATGTGACATGAACTTGACTGACACACGTTTAGTGTGTTGAGACAGTACAGCGGGGTAAAAATGGAGTCTTGTAGGAATGGTGAGGGCCAGGTTGTGTGGGCGGGGAACACAATAGCCTCTTTGTGTAATTGTTTTGAATTGTTTGCCAGAGGGTCTTAGTCACTCGAAGCCAATTTAAAACAAACATACACCGAGAGGGCTCTTTAATGTCGAGGGCGACATAAATTTTGTTAGTAGGGGGAGTGTGTCGGGAATTTAGGGCGGTTAGGGCGCTAGAGTATGTTTGGTCTTTGAGGTGCCGCGGAACTACCGGGTGAGTCCAGGTGACCAGAGGTGCGAACTGCTCGCTTGAATCTTTGTAGACGAGAGCATGGCGGGTCTGGCGTTAGATGAAAGGAACCGACGAGGAAAAAAAAAGGGGGGTTACTGACCATGACGGGGTACGTCAAACCCACCTACCACCGTCTTATCAAGGGGAGGTACTATTTGATTGACATATTTGACTTTCGGACAGAGGAGTATGGGGGGCGGAGCATACATGAAGAAGATTAGCGCTCGGTCTGACTCACAGACACACACGTAAGGGGGCCACACGGGCAGATAGACGGGGATAAGCAGAGAGACTGAGTTAAGGAAGAGTGTCGTTTTAAGGTTCAGAAGTTAAGAGATTAAACCTAAATTAACTGTGATTCTGTCTTGGAGCTAGTGATTAACTACTACGAATTCAAGTGTGTGAAGTTAGAGTGTAGGAGTGAGAGTAGATAGAGAAAATAAACAGAAGAACGACCCTTGGATCTTCACACTATTGTTTTCATTGATTCTTTGGATTTAACCGCAGAAAGGGTTTTATTTGTTATTTCTTTATATTCGTTTTATTTGTGTATTTTTTCTTCGTTGAAATTCGCTGTTTTGTTGCATCTTTTCAAGGTAACTCATACCCTGTTTACATGTTTTCCATTTACTAAATTACATTTTTTGTTGTTGACTTATTACCTCTGTTTTATTGACATTGAAAAGAAGAGTTTGTTGGACTATTTTTAAAATTGATTTTAAATAATTTGATCCATGTAATAAAATTGAATGTCAATTACTGGTTTGAATAAAATGGAAAATTAGGCTAGTTCCAATGTTTTTAATTCTCATTTCTAGAGTTTTGTCTGAAGCCACGTGACATGATTGTCCAATAAGACGCGTTCTTGTAAGTAAATAAATAAATATATCTGAAAACTAATTACAATGTTAAATAAACATGTATATCTTTCTTTACAAATAAAACAGGACCACTATTTAAAAAAATATTAAAATTTTTAGTGTACCTAAAGATTTAATTATAAAAAATTAGAATTATAAGATAGTTACTAATTAAACAAAACACATTAAAGTTACTTACAATGAAAAAAAAACGGCTAACTATATTTTCATCCCACTCAGTACAAGCATGAAAATCATAGATCAAAGTTTTTTTTTTAAAATTATAAGCCAATGGCAAATGTTTGTAGTTTTGTTTATTTTCAGTTTGGTTTAAAAATAATATAAAACTGCACAGTTTTGAACATAAACGTTTAATGTAAATATCTCAAAACAACCGTTCAACGGTGTTTATGTAACTATTTTATAGATATTAGCATCTCGTAAGAGATGAAATTACTTAACTAAGTCATTAAAATTAAATAATCGAGTTGTCTATTTTGTTTTATTTTTTAGAACGCAAAAAGCTGTCATGGTTATTATTTTTAAAAATGTAGCTATAAAAAATAAATATCCACCCCCCTCTCTACGAGGCTAGCTGCCAGGTGTAGATAGATGATATGTATCTATATCCAGATGCACACGTATGTGTGTGTGAAATAATACTAAATTTATACCCAATTATCAGGTCAATGTGTCTTGACATGGTATAAGAATTTGTTTTTGTTTTGTTGTGTGTATTAGCTTCCCCTTATCCCACAAAAAAAAAAAAAAATAGCATAAAGTTAGAAATAGATATAAGTAAGGAATTAATCTGGCAACAAGTACTGTGCTTACTAGATAACGAACCAGTTTCAAAAAGAATATGGATCCCGAAGTGTGAAATGCTTATGAACGCAACATTGCCTAAGCATGCCTTAGACCAAATCACGGTCGCGAGAACTGTAACTATAAGGGTAGAAGAGAGTTGATTTATGGTCCACAGCATATAACAATGTATGCAATGTTGAAATGAAGTGTCTTTAAAAATGTGCTACATAAGTGCTTCTCAAAGTGGTGATCGGTGGACCAGAGCCGGTCCATGGACCATCAGCTTCTGGAACGCAGAAGTAATCATGGAATATCATACTCATATAAATGTAATTATCATGGCTTATTAGCAACCATTAATAATTACCCTATAGAATATGTCAATGTTTGGAAATAAGTAGCAAAATGTGTTGTTTTTTAAAAATTAAATTTTGCTACAAATTCTGTAAAAGGGAAAATATTTCACCAGTTCCTAGTGAAATAGAAAAATTTATGCCGGTCAATCATACTAAAAAGTTTGAGAAGCACTGTGCTATACAAAACTGCCTGGGCCAATGTGAACACAGCTTGCAGTGTTTCTACATCGGCTGTAGAGAATAAAGGAAACCATAGAGCTTATAGGAAGTTTAAAGCTGTTGGTTTCTTATAAATGTAAGTAGTTTGTTATGAGGAACAATTAAAAAAAATAAACATTGTGATTTGGGTATTGCTCAAGATGAAGTCTCTTCTGCCTAAATGAAATGAGGATTTAATACTATTTGACATATGTAAGGTGAGATGAAGTTTAATTCACTTTGTAGTTTAATGCAATGATAATAATAATAATATAAGTTGCTAATTGATATAGCTCTGTACTCCAGTAAAGACTTGGGCTGACAGCGATTTACATAAATAATAACATACGTATATAGTATAATAGTATAAGTGTTTATAAAATATTCATATCCTGACAACCACATAAATGACATCGTGTTACACATAAGCTATGTTTATCACTAGAATAAATGTAGTGTGATTGGTTTTACAATAGGAGATTGAGAATAAGTGTCTGAAGGGAAGTCTTGAAGGGGTAGATAATTTGTTTTGCACGAATGTGTAATTGTAGAGAACTCCACTGTTCGAAACTAGAGAAATGTAATCAATAGTCATTAATTGTTAACATATCTGTTCGAAACTACATTTCAGCTCAACCGGTATTGGCTTCTGAAAAAAATGAAAATCGTCATATACCCTTACTCTACATCACACCAATAATGTGTTAATATAATATGAACCGCGCACCAAGCTAACTATTCACAAAACGAGAAAACGTCATTAATGGCTTTTAAGCATCAGTGGTTTTATTTATTCGTCTACATTTGTAGCATAAACCCAGCGAAAAACAAAAGAGCTGTCCATAAATTACGTCAAAAAATAGGGGGAGGGTGGGGGTCTAAAAATATTTGACACTTGTTGACAAGAGGGAGGGTTGTCAACAAAAGTTGACGTCAACTATGTTACTTCAAAACAAGAATTAATATATTAACAAAGGAAAATTAGGCTGCATTTTAATTTTTAGTCGAACCTTCAGTATTTTAAAATTGAATTAACCTTGTTCCTAATTTTAAAAACCGTGCTGTTCTTTAAAGAAACGTCACACAATATAGACACACGACATGTTTACTACTAAAACTTCCCTCTTCAAACCTGTTTTTTTGTTGGTCTGCTGTGCAAATAAATATTTATGTAAGTACACAGTCTACAGCATATTATTTCAGTGTCTAAATGAATTATAAAATGCACTTTTGGTTATGCTAGACTCTACTAGCTTTAATGTGATTCCACTGTGAAATTGGATTAGGTCTAAATAGAGTTAAAGATTTAATCATGATTAAAATTAAATTATAATTATGCAGTTTTTGCTCTGGCACGTATATTATTTTTCAACAAATTCTAATTTTCTCGTCAGATCATTCGTTTTTTATTTATTAAATACATTAATATATATAAATTATATTTTTGCTATTATAAAACTAATTTGTATTTTTTTTTTTTTTGTATAAGGACATTTTTCGGCTCTAAATAATCCGATTAATCATAATCCGAACGCGATACAAACGATATAACTACTTTTTAAAATCCCCCTGCTTGCCAGGTTGTCACAGTAAGAAGCAAAATAAATCTTACTCAAGCACAAACAAATTAAGAATCAAACGTCTTGTAACGAAACAAACAAAACAAATTTTCTGTAAAATATTTATGGATCTTGTAAGAACAATAAAATATATATTGATCTTCTTAGATCTATAAAGTAGATGAATGGATTCTGGATATTAAAAAAAACAGATTCTTCTTGTAATAGATTAAATTTAGCATGGTTAAAAAATTTGGCTAAAAAGGTGCAAGATAAACACAAGAGCCCCCCCCCCCCAAATATGCATTAGAAATTAAAAAAAAACCACTAAAAAATTAGCACTGCAATAGCTCATATATAACATATATTAATGCATTTGAATCTTCAAATGAATTAAAAATGAATGTTCTCAGGAGAAAATAAAATTTGCAGCGAAATAATATACGTGCCAAAACTGCAGGATTACCCCTGCCCTTATTTGAAATCTTTAAAATACAGTAAATGTCGAGAATGTTGAAAATAATGAAGTACTTTTACATAGATCCAGGCATAATTGTTTTTTCTTCCACGGTTTTTGTGTTTTTTGTTATGTTATATATATATATACAATGGAGAAGTCAAATTTTCACAATTTGTTGTATGAAGGATGGCCTTTCCTAACAAGCATAAGCAAGAATCACAAAGAGAGGAAACTGAAATTGGGAATAAATTGAAAAAAGAGGACATTTTCCGACAACTGTGGAATCGTTATTAAATAGTTATGCCGCCTTATCACAGAAAAAATGAGGCAGCATTTATGAGATTTTGGGCATACAAGTCTATGAAGAGTGTAGGAGTCCTTTCTAAAAAAGCAGATACACGGTCAACAGAACCAAAACTGCATAATTGGGCCCAATCAAATACTACATGCGGTCCAACAGCAAAGAATTCGTCGAATGCGAGTGGCAGACAAAAGATAGAGAGAGCTCCTGACAATTATTGCTTATGGAAAGATGTTCAGTGCAATATGGCTAGATGAAGGAAATGTTGACTTGTCTGGTGTTCCGGTTTCACAATAAATTATTCAGCAAGAACCTATGCCAATAATAACTTTTGAGGAACATTTAACATCTCCATTGGAAGATATAGAGGCTAGGATTAGGATTTTGATTTTTTAAAAAAATATATATCTAATATATACATTAAAAGTGTATTTATAGTTTAACTTTTTAATTTCGTTTCTGCTTGAAGTTAGAACAAGTCTTTGTAAATATTTAAAGATTTTGGATAAAGAAGCCCCAGGTTTTCAAGATATTATCTTTTTCCCTTTGAAATAAAAAAAAAATTCTATTCAAACAACTAATGCTTTAAAGTCATTAAATACCCACATTTCTATAGGGGAAGATTTTTATTTAACATTATTATGATGCAAATATCATAAATATACTAAAAATTAGTCATATCTATTTATGAAACATAACTGAAATGGGTGCAATAAGTCCAATTTTGTAAAAAGTATATATTTTCATGGTGGCTATTGACAACTATGTCTATGTCTTAAATATTAGCCTCTTCTTGGATTACTATGCATTTGACATGGTACCAATTGCTTTGGATCATCCTTTTTTGTGTCTTGTCTTGTTGCCGAAATTGGTTTTATCACCGATAAATTTCTGACTGGGGTGTCCACATATTTCCACATCCTGATAAGTATTCTTGTATAGTTCAAACCATTTCTCAATGACTCTAAGGTCCTCAGCTTTAGCCCTTTTCATAGTGTTCTGTTTCTCTAAGGATTACTGTTGGATCGTGCATCAGTAAGCATCAAAACCAGTCAAGACTAGGCCGACGATTCATGACTTGTGACTTAAAGATTTATTATAAAAAAAATTTAAAAAACATTTTTTTAAAATTATTTCCATTAAGTCATTAATATTTGTTTTCATTTTAAATAATTTCTAAATATTGTTTTTTTGGTTTATAATGTTTTATAATTATTTTTTGCGGTTTTCACATGTGTTTTAAAAGCTGGGGGTCATTAAGCCCCATGATTTTCATAAGTTAATTGAAACAAGCTTATTATTGAAAAACTGGACCTAATTCTTCTTACCAAATGCTCTCCATTCAAAAGAGTACAGGAAAGTTTTACTTGTAGGTTAATACTAGAGCTCTATATAAACATTCTCAAATCTTACACTCTAGATTTTTTACTTATTTTTTAAACATAGCAACCTCTCTAGCAGCACTTGGTCTACAAATTGTTAAAGGTGAAAAAAGGTACTTACTTAGTATAGATACAGTGTCGTAGCTAGAGCTTTTGCCACCCGGGGCGGTCTCCAATGTGCCGCCCTTTTTAGGGGACAAATGACTTCACACATGGGACGGACAGGTGTCATACATTTGAAGTCACATCAAAACGCGCAACTTGAAATAAAATTTCCACTTAAATATATGATTACCGATACTTTATTTAATGAAGTTTTACATGGTTTCACACGTGTTACGATATTAGAGTGCAGCCTTACCCTAAAAATATTTAAATGACAAAATATTTAAGTGGAAATCTGATAATTTTCAAATAGAAAGTACGGCTCTTATTGGGGGGGGGGGACCTTTGTAATGTCACATTGAAGAAGGGGTCTAAGTTTTTGTGATGACGTTTGACCAGGGGAAGGGTGTGAAAAATCAGTTAAAATCGTGTGACGTCATTTAAAGACGGCCACTTAAATAAATCGTACGATGGTCTTTATAAATAAATAAACATTAATTAATTATTTTAATTGCAACAATTACATTGTAAAATTAAAAGGTGGGAAACAATTCCATGCCATATTTATGTAAGCATTAATAAAAGAGGTTGCATAAGATGATATACATATTTGTACACATTTTTAAAAATACAAAATTCTTTTTTTAAAGGCCACAAGGGAGTTTTCGAAGTTGCAGCGACACCCCCCCCCCCATAATGAGACAAAACATACTCCAAATTTACAGCAAAAAAACATTACAAATTTATATGCTTTTATTTTTATTTATAAATACATTTTTTTTTATAAACAAAGAAATTGTATACATTAGTATGTAAAAATTACATTTATAAATTTAAGTAAACCTACTTTCATAGTAGAGAAATCGTGTTTTATTTTATGAAAATTTAAATTATTTATAAACTCTTGTTCCATGGACAATATTGCTAATGTATAATGTTGGGTAAAGAATTTTCCAATCAATGCAGTTGAAAATATTTTAATCGATCAAGGGGGCATCCCCCCTTCACGTTTTTCTCACATAATGCCTCTTTTTGTAGTGTATGTAAAGGGTTGGCTGGTCTTAAGCCACTTCCACCTATGTGGCCACAGTGGGTTAGCGCTTGTATAGGCCCCACCTATCTTAAATTACACTTTTATCCTTATCCTTACCCGAATTGGGCCTAGCGCATTCCTTTTCGCATACTAATCTGCATAAGGCCCTGCAATTGTTAAGCCTGGCCCTGTGTACATCCACAAAAAACTGGAACCTTTTCGTTCAGTATTTAACTGTTCTTTATCAATGACATTTAGGACATTAATTTGATGTTAAACCTTTTCAATTAGTAGGTCCAAACCATTGAGACTCGTAAGCGTTGCAGGGGTGGCGCAGAAGTGATAGCGAGTCAAAGTAAGGAAAATTCCACCCCTCCCTCGGGAGGTAAACTGAGTGGGAGGCGTTTTTGAACTTGTGTCCTGGACGCTCAAGCGGCCGGTTCTAGAAGCGACCGCTCCGGGTGGGGGGGGCTTCTCAGCTTTAACGTCCCTTAGGGGGCCAGAGAGCTGAGGGGGTTTTCCGGGAAGCCCATGCACAGCGCAGGCTCGGGACTGCTGATTTTCTACCACATGTAGGATTTTCAGTAGGTTACATGGTATTATTCACGAATATTTTCTTTCAATGACATGCAACTGAGCAGCGGAATCTATTATTTTCTTTTATAATTACACCTATGGATAAATTCATTTCTTATTGTACGACTTGCTCTAAAGATAGAACCACATCTCCTGAATATTCTCCACTCATACTTTTTCTCCTTCTAACTCGACGTTTAGTTGATATCTCCAACTATATATAATCTGTAACAGCGTTCTATATTAGAACATAACTGTGTTCCATGAAATGGGTTTAAATTATTAATTTTTTAACGGTTTTCCATAAATTTAGATTCTATAGTAAAGAATTTTTTTTTCTAAAACTGAAACAGCAATATAAATTACACAATATTTGAACCACCATATCATGTAGGTATTTGTTAGCGCATCATTCTTTGACGAAATTCCACGCAAAAACTGTGATATTAATAGTACACATTATTCGGCCCAGGGGTGATGTGTTGTTTTTTTGTGAAGTTTTCTTATAAAAGCGCCATCAGTGACACATACCGTTTAATTTTCCGAACAAATCGATACTTTTTGACCCACTTTAAATTTGTAAAATGTTGCGTGAATCCGTAAATTAAGATTCGAAATTACGAATATTTTTGTTTCACCTTGATTTTCCCCTTCAAAAAAATTGGCGGCTGTCGGAAAGGGCTTTATTTTTCAAATTCCACCAGTGCCGCCCTTTAGATGAGTGCCGCCCGGGGCGGACCGCCCCACCACCACCTCCCCGAGCTACGCCACTGTATAGATGTACTTGTAACTAGAGAGAAATTTTAAAATCTCAGCTTAAAAATATTCTTTTATTATCAAAACAAAGATGAACAAACTGAGCAAAAATTTTAAGACATGTTTGAATGAATTGAAACAGGAAACTGCAGAAAAATATCTCTCATTCAAATCTGCAAAGTTAGAGTCAATGTCATAGGATAGAAAACCAAGTTTTGTTTTAAATTATTCCCTGATAATTTAATTTCTTTCTACCAAATAGATCCCAATGCCTTTCTTTTATTAGAAAATAGCATCAAGCATTATAGTCAATGACCCCCCCCCAAGTAAGTGTAGCCCATTAGCCCACTGGGCTAATTACCCTACTTTACCCTAATGTATATATGTAAAGCTTTACCCTAATGTGTATGTGTAAACATTTTTGCAAACCCATAATCTCTTTTCTGTTGAGAGTAGCCCTTTCTTTTTATGAATTGGAAATATTCCGTAAGTTAAAAGTTAATTATAGTTTGTTTTTTTCATTTTATTAAGTAATTAATTAATTATTTTTTTTTGGGGGGTTGGTGGGGATTAAATGCTAACGTAATTTTAAAAGTCGTGGTCTCTGAAAGTCTGTCAAGTTGTTGACAGAAGAAAGGGGGAGGTAAAACTCGCCAAAAAGTGTTTTACGTAATTTATTGTCAGCCTACTATAGCGATGCTATGTAAAGGCAATTGTATATCTATACTGTTAGCCATAAACCCACTTCCTTATTACGATAAAATCAAATCTTTAAGGAAAATGCTAAACTAAGCTTTTTACTCAAGTCAATTATCTTAGAATAAACGGTAGCATGTTCATGCAAAGGCATGTAGCAGGTTTTTCTTCTGTTCAAAGAAGTAATAATATTTCACAACCAATGTCAATTATCGAACCTTTGTTTCACCTCTGCAGAATTCGTGATTATTAATTGTTTCAAATTATAAAAAAACACGTTTTTAAAATAAATATTTACTCATTAAAGCTTGGAAATAAGTTTAATTCTAAGGATATAAAAATTTAGTGTTTTTTTTTTAGATTACTTTAATTTAAAAATGTTTCAACATTAAGTTTTTGTTTACAGACAAGGCGTGGGGCAGAGAGTAATGACGTGATGAGTGATAAACACTATGTCAACCGTCTTAGAACTTATTCAAAACGAAGCGGAAGTTAACGCAAAAGACAACGACGGATGGACACCCTTAATGATTGCATCTGAGCTGGGAAATCATAACGACATTGAATGTTTGCTAGAATCAAACGCACAGCTCGATGTCAAGAATAAGATAGGATGACTGCACATGCATCACAGTACGGACATGACGATGTTATAGATACTCTACTTAATCGTGGAGCAAAAGTCAACGAGGAAATCTTAGACGGTTGGACCAATCTTATGATAGCTTTACTAAACAAAAGAACTTCGTCTGCCCAAAAACTTATTTCCCTTGGAGCTGACGTAAATGAGAAAAATAATTATTTATCAACAGCTTTAATGATAGCCTCAGAAAATGGACTTTGTCAGATTTGTGAAGAGCTTGTTGGACGAGCCGCGAAAATAAACGAGAAAAATATATTTGGTTGGACTGCTTTGATGAAAGCGTCCCAGCATGGACATTCCGAAATAGTTCAATTCCTTATAAAAAATGGAGCAAACGTCGCTGAGAAAAATGTTGACGATTTAACGGCTTTAATGATAGCAGCTAGGAATGGACATTTCAATGCTATTCAAGTATTAATTAACAATGGCACAGACGTAAACGAAAGAAATAGGATAGGCTTAACAGCTTTAACCATAGCTTCTTATTTCGGACACACTAAAGTTGTAGAGCTTATGATTAATGAGGGCAGCAATGGTGATGAGCAACAGTTGAACTTATCAAGCGCTCTGATCTTTGCATTGAGAAACAGGCATTTAAGCACGGTTCATCTTTTAATTCAAAAAGGTGCCAGTGTTAATGATGTGCCGAGGACAGGAGTCACAGCCATACTGAACGTGGTGAGATCTGATCTAACAGACGCTGGGGAACTACATACGGAAACAGAGACGAGTCACGTGTTAGTGAAAAATGAGGGATGTTGTTTGTATCTACACAGGTTTGATAAAGATTTAATAGCTACGCTAAATGGGATCCATGTTAAAGACAATGGTATTTTACAGGAACAAGATATGTCAGTGTCTGTAAATGAAAGAAGTGAAAATAATTTGCTGCAAAATAATCAGTGGTAAGTTATCAATTTACTTGATAAGATATTATGTAAGAGAATAGTTATTTTGCTTTAAATTATTTCTTATTTCTAATATTTTAAATGCTGTATAATTTTTAAAAAAAACAAGAAATTATTGCATTTGATATAAAATTTAAATTCTGTTTGTACAAATATTGTTTAAAATATAACCATTTTCTCTGTTGTACAATTGTAGTTTAAATTATAACTATTTTCTCTGTTTATTTTGACGAATAGAACTAAAAAAAAGCTTTAAATTTAAAAAAGCTAAAAACTAAGCTGAGGAAATAAACAATTAAATAATTCATTTATCGTTACATTTTTAAACAATTAAAACAATTTAATCGATTAAAACGCAATTAAAATTTAAGAAAATATTGCTAACATTTATTTTCCACCTAATAAATATTTTTTATTTCTTTTACTCACATACTTTTTCCTCGTATTCTCATTACTTATGTAGACGTTCATACGTAAACAAAAGGCTTTTTTTTATTTCTTGTATAGCAGAACGAATTTGCTATGTTGCGTCCAAAAACTTGGGAGCCAGGGAATTTCCACGACTTATCATGTTTCACAAAATAATGAATCGCAATTTAACAGGGTCTATTTATGCGTTATAAAAAAACAATTTATCAAAATTAATAGATTAAAAGATTATTTTTCCAAGTAAACGAATAAGTTTTAAAATCAACATATATATATATATATATATATATANATGACTTACCCAACAATATCTCAACAGGAACTAAAGTTAGGTTATTTGCTGATGATTGTATAATCTATAGAACAATCAAGTCAGAACAAGATAGCAAAATTTTACAAAAAGACTTAGATGAATTAATAAAATGGGAAACTAACTGGAGTATGTCCTTCCACCCAGAAAAATGTCAACTGCTAAGAGTAACAAAGAAAAAGAAACAAATAAATTCAAAATATTTCATTCATGGAAAAGAACTAACCCAAACTAAAGATGCGAAATACTTAGGAGTCATAATAAATGAGAAACTATCTTGGAATCCCCATGTCAATGAAGTTATTAAAAAATCAAACAAAACCTTAGGCTTTATAAAAAGAAACTTTTACAAATGTAACAAAGATATAAAACTAAAATGCTATCTCACCCTGGTGAGACCTATACTAGAATATGCATCTTCAGTATGGGACCCATCCACCAAAGAAAATATTGATAAGTTAGAACAAATACAAAAAAGAGCTGCCAGATTCATTACTGGAGAATATTCAAAACTGACAAGAGTAACACCATTAGTTAAATCATTAAACCTTGCAACACTAGAGGATAGAAGAACCAAGAGTAACTTAGTAATTATACATAAGGCAATTAATTCTAATTTAGAAATACAACACAAAGATAACCTAATACAACCCTCAAATAGACATAAAGATAAAAACACCTTTCTTATTCCATATGCAAGAACAAACACATACAAGTTTTCTTTCTTTCCGTCCGGTATTCGGGCGTGGAATGGGTTGCCTGAAGAAACCAGGAAAGCCACCACTTTATCATCTTTTAAAACTCTAGTAAGAATACAGGACTAAACACAAACCATAGAAATACGTAGGACGCAATAATCTTCTGTACAGAAGGAGCGTCTGTAACATATAAGATAAGATAAGAAGATCTCATTAGCCAGACCTGTTTGCATCCTGGAATCACTGTCCATCAACATCACCATTATCAAATCAATAAAGTGACATATCTCGCCACTGATGGTGGCAAAATCAATGTAGCCAGGGGCATCAATAAACAGAAAACAGGAATCCAGCAGATGATTACAAAATGTTCTACTAAAACTGAAGGCTACAATAGGAAGCTGCGTGCATGTTGAGAGAAATGTGATGAAAAGGTAACACTACATTGAATTTGAAATGAACGTTTAAAAGTAAAATAGAAATAGTTTCCCAAAATAATTGAAATGCTTGGCTTTAGTTATAATTTGGGTGAAATCAACAGAAAGTATTGCTTTATAATTTTATAACATTTATTTTGTCCCGCACTAAGGAAATTATCTTTCATCAACTAACAATTAAAGACGTTTTCAAAATGATTTTTTTAAAAAAAGGGTGCTAAAAAAGTCTTAAAGATAAAGAGCGGGAATCGTATGATGAAATGGCGCTTCATTTATTGTTCATAGCTTAAACTATTGAAGTTAATCAAACTTTCTGGGACTTGTTTCTAATGTTTGAACCAAGCACCCATCACTTAATTTCGTTTTATTGTGATAATCATTTAATGACTTAAATAAAGAAACCTTTTAAGGTGGGGTGGATAGTAGTGGAGAAAGGAGTTAGGGGGGTACATAAACGCCATAGGCTTAACTCTGCGGGTAACTAAAAGTGATCAGCGTATTTCAAAACCAAATCCAAGATCATTTCTGCCCTTTCCTGGCCTTCAAAAGTCTATTTCCATATTGGAACAATTCAATGGAATTTTTTTTTGTTTTCAGTGATTTTAAATGTTCGTGTTTCATGTTCAAATAAAAAAGGCGTATCAAAACGCATAGTACTTTATAGGGCAAGTGCTTTATTACTGGTTGACAGTTATTTATTTTAAAGAGTTTTAATGTTAGATGTATTTTGCAGCCAAATTTCGAACGAAAATATTTATTTGGACAAATTGTTCGCGAGCTGAAATGTGTACACAGAAGAGCAACAGTTCGACCACCATTGGTATAGACATTGCAGTAACATTTTCACGGGTACACGGGCTCAATTTTACTACCCGGGTAATTGCTCTGTATTGCGTACCCGGATACACGTTGATAGGCCTTGTCTGAAGTAGTCACCAACACTAAGGAGTGGAGTGGTTTGACAGCCAAAAGTAGGCTATTTTAAGACCAGAAGGTCAGGAGACATTGGCAGTGCAGGGTTGACGATAAAAAGTAACATTTAATAATAATTTAGAAGAGAAGTTCTGTAAATTTTATTACGAGCTTATTTTCTTCCTTCCAAGGAAGAACATACCATGCTATATATACTTTCAAAAAATAAGGGTTATTATGATGGACAATAACGAATTTACTTTTTGAAATTAATATAAATGGCAGTGACAGATCTGATCTGTTTTCGTCCTAACTCTTCGTTGAAGCAGAATTAGGTCAACACACGCGATATAAACAGAAGCACGGTATGTTACTGTGAAAAGAGGGATGTCATTTCTAAGTGTCCAACAGTCGGGCCCCGAATTTCACTCTTAAGATCAATTCTGACAAATATGAATACCGTTGGTCGTTAAGATATGCTTTATAGAAAACTCTGGAAATTAAATTACAGAATTTATTTTTAAGAATCCTAATGGTATTTTCATTTGCATTATCTCACTATGAATATAAAACATGAGATAGAAAGATTTCAGGCTGAAATTTACCAGTGCCGTAGTGAGGAGGATGCAAGAGGGGCGATTCTGAGGGGGGGCAGTTTGATAGGGTTGGTTAATTTTAAATTCTAATAAGCTTTCAAAGAAAAGTTTTAATAGAAAAATAAAAAATGAAATAAGAAATATACACACAAAAAAAAATATTACCGTACATTTTTAAACGCTAAAAATGTTTCAAAAGCTAAAACATGAAATTCAATATTGGATATAAATTTATTTAAAACTTATGCAGTTGAACTGAAAAACCAAGAGGCCTAGCTATCAGAAATTGGCAATGGTGTACTGGCTGGGCGTCAAATTAATCTTTCTTGATTTGGCTTCTAAAAATTGAAAAGCTTAAAAATATTGCTTAATAAAATAAGAGAAAAACAAATAAACTCCATTCCACTAATACGAATGATTTGGGAAAAAAATAGGTTTAAAGAGGTATGAGAAAATGAAAATGTGCTGATACCTATAAACGATTTAAGCTTTTCAGCTGCTTATCTTGTAGAAGCGAAAACTTGAATTATATCCAAAAGCAGCCATAAAATTTCAAAGCTATACATTTTTAAAATTAAAAAATTAGAAATAATTAGTGCTTCAATAGCTCAAATATAACACATATTAATGCATTTGAATATTTTAATGAATTAATTATGAACATTCTCAGGAGAAAAAAATTTGCAGCGAAATAATATACCCACTATGTCATTTGATAGTTATTAAGATATGATTGGTAGAGAGAGAGAGAGAGAGAGAGAGAGATCACGTAACGAATGAATCCCAGAGGGCGCCAGTAGTGGCATATTTGGAAGTGGTATAAGAAAGATGGCAGGACGTTCAACTGATTTCACTGATGTATAAAATGTATATATATTCTTAGTGTTAGATTAAAGTTTAAAAAGTTACGAAGGAATTATGTGTTTTAATGCAAGTTGCAATTTGTCAGTAACACGCCTACAAACGTGAACGAGGTCCAACCAGAAAGGTTACAAAGGTAACAGTTACACAATACTCAGATGAAAATTGGCTTATGTAGCGCCTGTATTCATGGTGGAGCATCAAGCTGATCTAGAAATAGTAGATCTCTGATTCTGTCTAGGACACAGTCAGATATACATCCCATTTTAGCATTGCGGTCTAGTTAGTGATAATTCCAGATCAGCAACTGCGTGCCTCGTTCTGTAATCATCTTGCAAGTCTTTGACTTTAGTGAAGCTCCCTTCGATATTGTGGTCCAGTGGAAATGGCACGGGTTCAAAACAGTGACTGTCAAAACAGCGACCGTCGTAACAGCGACTTCAAAACAGCGACTGTGTCAAAACAGCGACCGTCAAAACAGCGACTTCAAAACAGCGACTGTATCAAAACAGCGACTGTATCAAAACAGCGACTTCATCACAAAGCTATTCTGATCCAACCGTAAACCTAACACAATGTTTCTCAACTTTTTGACACATAGACCCCTTTTTCATATTCTAAACTTATCCAAGGACCCCAAGTGAAAAAAACTACATAAATGCATTGAGAAAAAAAAAACAACCTAAAATAATAGCAACATTTTGATGAAGTATTTAATGAAAATTATATATTTTGATTTAAACAAAATTTAAAAGCAATTAATGACGCAGATTAGCATATGCTACATACATATGCACTTATTCATATACAAACAGCTGGTAAGTGAAATAAAATTGTATCAACAAAAAAATTGAAAATAACATTTAATTTGTCTAGCTCCATAATATATAAATGAATTAAAAGGAAGATTTAAAACAGAATAGAAAAGATGAAGGTTATTTAAATTATATCTCATTTTGATAAAGTATTTATTGAAATTAAAAGTTTTGTTTTAAATTAAATTTAAATCAATTCACTGAGGCTACGTATACACTCATTTATTCAAATACAAAAAAAAAATATTTAAAAAAAAAAAAAAAATAAATAAATAAATAAAACAACAAACAAACAAACAAACAAACAAACTACCCAGGGAAAATAAAATTATATTAACAAAGAATTAATAACATATAATTTGTCTTAACTACATGATGCATAAATGATTTAAAAAGAACATTTAAAACAGAATAGAATTTATCAAGGTTTCTTAAATTATGTGACATGTATCTATTTATTTATATGCAGTTAGTTTTCTCTCATTCGCTAGTAGTCAGTGAAATGATGACGTGTGTATGTGGCTTGGTACTTCAGATTTAGTAAATCATCAACAGCCTTTTGTTTGCCAGCATGTATATATACCCGGTATCCTTTTCAACGTCCAATTAAGCACACCCGATCCGATGTAATCGGACAATAAAAAGGTCACGAGGTCAGGTAAAGGTACCTAGATTCACTTTACCCCCAGTCATTTTATTTATATTTCCCATAAATCTCGCCAGCAAACGTTGACCTGTGGTCTTCGCTTAGTCTAGCCCTCGTAACATGTCCTGATGTAACATGGGCCAGCCAACGAACAGTGCCTGGTCTCAGTAGACTTCAATTGATCTCTCCACCCCGATCAAATAGGCGATGTCGATGTAATAGGACTATAAAAATGCCGCGTGGTCAGATAGTTCTTTGTAAAGATAACTACATTTATTCTGCCTCTCATTCCATTATTTACCTTCTCATAACACTCGCCACAACCATAGGTATACATCACACTTTAACATAAAAGTCAATCTTCCCTCCACTCCCGCGCCAAACATACTTAGAAAGGACCACATTTATCTTTAGTTTTTAAAAAATATTTTTCCCAGCGGTTTTACACTTTTAATCGTAAAATCAAAATCAATTAATAAAATATATAAAAAAACAACAAACCAATTTGTTATTAAGGTGTTGACAAAAATGGGGAACCTCGCAGGCACTGAAACCACCACAAACCTGCGCCCTTTCATTCACTTCTGTTTCTTGTGTAGACCTACCTAGCATAAAAACTTAATTGTAATAAGATGTACAAGGTTGTTAGCATATAAAGTTAATACAATAAATAGTTAGTAACACCGCGTAGCGGAGAATATCGTTCAAGCAGCTGTGACCGTATGACCTAACAGAACGTTCCTTAATTGTTGTTGACATTTTGTTCAGTTTATTTTCGTCTTAGTTTATGAGTATGACGAATGCATTGATAGGATGAATAAAAGTTTGTAATGCGTTATAGTTCACCATAGTTTGTTACTGAGTGTGTAAAATGAGGTGCATGGATGGTGGCTACGTTACATTGTATGGCGATCATGAAGGTGAAAATACTGCGGCGTTTATAATGGTTGCCCTGCCAGATTTTAAAAAAAAGTAAGCCCCCTTGTCGAAACGGCACGTGGTCGACTGTCCGGTGGTTACACAATGGCATGTTACGAAGGCTAGACAAAGTGGCGACCACGGACCGCCTGTTATGGAGTAGGTAAACAAAGACATTGTTGGCTGAAAGAATGTAGGTACCTTAAAGAATTATCTGAACACATTGCCTTTTTATTATCCAATTATATCGGATTGGAGTGGTGAAGGAGTTGGATAGATTTGGAAGGATCTAATATTAAACCATATTATTTTTATTTTTAAAAACTAGAAGAAAAAACAAAAAAATTATTTGCGAAGTAAAAACGAGGGTCGAAACATCCAAGGATCAAAAAGTTCTGTAGTCAAACTGTCTCTGCCCCTCCGACCACAAAACCCCTCAATAAATCGATTTAATCTATGTTTGCTAGTCTCTATCGAGCTTTCTGCACAGTATATATGACTAAAATAATAACAGTTATAATTTTATTTTCGATTTTTTTTTAAAATATGCCCTGAAAGTGTGTATACTCTCTTTAAAACACCAAACCAACATTTATTTATACACACCTCAAATTGATTATTTTAAATTTTATATTGTCCCTTCTCTAAAAAAAAAAACCAGCACTATCACAAGCAAAAGAAAAAAGTCGCTATTTTGATACAGTCGCTGTTTTGATACAGTCGCTGTTTTGATACGGTCGCTATTTTGACAGTCGCTATTTTGACCGTCGCTGTTTTGACACAGTCGCTGTTTTGAAGTCGCTGTTATGACGGTCGCTGTTTTGACAGTCGCTGTTTTGCCCGGATGCGAGTGGAAGTTTTATTATCATCATTGCCTGTGTCACCCATCAGGGGCATAGGCAACGAACAAAGGCTCTCCAGGCATTCCGGTCCTGTGCCAATCTCTCTGTCTCCAGCTGTTCCCACTCGTTTTAGAGTTTGTCTCAAGTTCCATTATGCAGGTCATTTTGGGTCGACCTATTTTCCAAGTTAGGGCTTGTCTCACAATGCTGGATGTAGGCTTTCTGAGGGTGGGGCCAATCAATCTCCATCTGCGCTGACGTATTAGTTCCTCCACTGTCTCTTGTTGTGTACGTTGCCAGAGGTCCTAGTTGGTGTTGAAATTGGGCCAGAAGATTCGGAGAATTGTTTGGAAACATGTGTTAATAAATGTTTGAAGCTTTTGCGAAAAGGATAACGTAATCCGCCATGTATCAGCTCCATATAGCAAGGCAGGCTTTAATGTGATGTTGAATAACCTGACCTTAGACTGGAGGGTCAAGTTGTTGCAGCTCCAAACTTTTTTTTAGCTATTCAAATGCTGTTCTTGCTTTGCGAACTCTCACTCTCTAACATCAGCGTCTGTCCCACCCTGCATGTCTACGATGCTACCGATGTATGTAAAGCTATCCACCTTCTCTATATTTGTTCCTTCCAGTATTATTGGGGTGCTGATTTATATATTTATTTTAAGAACCTTGCTTTTTCCCTTGTGGATGTTCATGCCATTACAAGCAGAGAACTGTGCTACATATTTTTCTCCTGGATCTGTTGCTGTATGTGTGATATTAGGGCCAGATCATCTGCTAATTCCATGTTATCAAGTTTTTTTTCTCCTTAGTGTCCATTAGATACTATTTCTTTTCTGCTCTGTAGACATGTTCATTATCCAGTCAATGGTAAGAAAGAATAAGAAAGGCGAAAGCAAACACCACTGTCTGACTCCAGTCTATACCACAAAAGCCTCTGTTGTTTTTGCTATGAATAATTTTACATGAAAGACCTTCGTTAGACGTCTTAATGCTAGACTGCTTTTGTGGTAGATAGTAGTGTCTTAGCAACTTACAAAGAGTAGGCCTGTCAACACCATCAAACGCCTTCTCATATTCAACAAAGTTGATGTATAATGTTGAAATCCACTCCAGGGATTGTTCTAATATAATTTTCAGAGTGGCAATCTGGTTAGTGCATGATCTATTCTTTATATAACCTGCTTATTGGTCTCTTAGAGGGGTGTCTATTGCCTCTCTCATTCTGTTTAGCAGCACTCTATTAAATACTTTGCTTGGTATGGATAGCAGAGTTATTCCTCTATAGTTTGAGTATGAGCTAAGATCTCCTTTCTTCGGAAGGTAAATGAGGTGTCTTGTTTCAACTCTGTTGGAATCTGAAAAAAAATTGCAGCATTTCAGAGCTAGTCGTAATATCTGCTATCAAGGCTTCTGCCAGCATTGTATCTGGAACAGACGCTTTGCCTTTCTTTATTTGTTTCATTGCTCTGCTTATCTCTTGTTTTATGGGTGTGCTGCAATCTATTTATAAGTCTTGTTCCGCTGGCTAGATTTTTGTGTGTATTGTGGGGCTGGTCGGTTGAGGATTTCTTCAAAATGCTCTATCCACCACTTTTTCTGATCTTTTTCGTCAGATATTGATTTTCCATTTTTACTTTTAACAGGTCTTTTTGAATCTTTTAATTTTCCGGATATTTTTAAAAATGTTTAAAACTAAATCGTTCTCTTGTGTTTCCATGGTAAGCTGCCTCTTCTGCTTCAAGTGCTAATTCTTCCATGTAGTTCTTATTATACGACTTTATGCTGCGTTTAACGTCTTTATTGGCTTCTGGGTATTCTGTTGATGCTCTAGATTTTTCAGTTCTGGTTCGGCTGTTTTTAAAATTTGCCTTCTTTGTTTTCCTATGTTGGATTTTCTCCATGATTTTATTAGAAATCTATTTTATATGCATTAGCTGTTTGGGGCCCAACGCCTCTTCACAGGATGTCTTGAGTATCTCTTTGATGTCTTTCCATGTTGGTCATTTGATTCTTTGTTACCTAGATCTTGTAAAACCTGAAATTTTTTGCATAACGTAAGTTTAAACTCATTAAATTTGATTTTTCTTTTTAAAAAAATAGTGTTTAAACGTTGTTGCTTGCTTCCCTCATTTGTCCCATTCTTTTTCAATTTGAGCTTTAGTTTGGCAATCAGTAAATGATGGTCTGAGGCCACATCCGCCCCTCTTTTTACCCTAATATCATGGAGAGATCTTCTAAACTTTTTGCTGATGCACATAGGGTCAATTGGTTAGCTGTAGAGTGTAGACATACCTGGTGATATCCATGTTGGATGTGGACAGTTCTGCATGAAGAGGCTTCCACCAATGACCAGACTATCTGCAGCAAATATATATGCTAGCATTTCACCATTATAATTTATCTCATCGAGGCCGTGTGTTTCCATGCATTCTTCATATCCATTATTGTCGGTGCAATTTTTGCATTTAGGTCACCCATCAGTATAATAACATTGCTTCTCCGGCAATTTCGTATAAGGGTTCTTAGGCTGTTGTAGAAGTCCTCTTTGTCGTCTTCTTGACAGTCGTTGGTAGGAGCGTATACCTGTAGATGTTCCATATTGATTTCTTGCCTTTTGGTCTTAAATCTAGCGGTGATTATCCGGGGGCCATTGTTTTCTAACCTTATAAGTCCATTCTGAGAAGTTCTGGAAAGCATTAGGGCTACTCCTTCGATGTGAGCTGCATTTTCCTTTTCCTGGCCTGAATATAGTAGCGGTTCTCTTGTGCTGAAATTCATCTGGCCTGCGCCAGTCCATCGGGATTCGCTTATTACTAGGATGGCTAACTGGTACCATTGCATTTCGGCTGTAACTTGGGCAGTTTTACCAGCCTCAAACATGGTCCTTACGTTCCATGTTCCTAAGCTGTTGGTGGTCCTAGGGGAGAGGATGGTTGTCTGCCGGGTGGTTTACAATTAGCTTTGACCACCAGCTTCAATAGTTCTCTTTTAAGAGATACATCAACTCCAGGGTCCAAGTTTCCTATTTTTATCTTCGCTCGTGTTTTTGTAGCAAGGCTTTTTTACGGGAAGGGATGCTAGCCCTTCGCACAACAATCCTCCTCTATCTCCAGAGCTTGGGAACGGCTACGTCAGAGTTAGCAATTTTATGCCTTCATATATATTTTTTTTTATATCCGAATGATCGGAAGCAGATTGAATGCTTTTACAGAGGTCCACTCAATATGTTTTGGTGCAAAAACGTGCATTCTTCCGGGCTACGTTTCTGGCATTTCTGAGACACTGCAGTGTACCAAGTCCTGAGGCAGCTTTGTATGCTTTTCTCAATGTCTCCATAACGAGCTTCTTTGTAAATCGCTGGGCCTCAAATCTATATTTTTCCTTTCCTTCCTTCCGAGTACAGCCAGAGAGGTGTTGTATATGATGTCACAAAGATGGACCCATATCGCCTCAACTTGTGCCGTCGCAGCCACTTGAGTTCATGAGGATTGTGAATAACTTTTTGCGTGGTATTGACTTTAGCCGTCTAAAGCTTCATGTTGAGCTATTCTCTCATCTCAAAGCAGTTGTCATGGTTTGTGTTTATGCGAGTTTTACAATTTTTTTGGTATCAATTTAATTCTACTTGCGACCAGGGACCAATTTTACTTTCGGGTAAAAAAAAGACACCCAACAACCTAACTAAACGAAGCAATGAATTCAAATACATTTGATGTATTCAAGTTCATTAAGATATATTAGGCTTTGAGTTGCCCGATATAATTTAAAATAATAATCATGACTATGCGAGGAAAGTTAATTAAAAATTAATTACGATCAACAACGATATTTTGGTTATTGCCCTTTGGTTATTGATAAAAATATGATTGTGATATGAGGAAAAAGCAGACAACTTCAGTTTTGGTTTAGAAAAGAAAGCTGTTTTATTCATTTGTAACACAAAAAATGTCATATTCATTTTTATTACTTAAAAATATTGTTGGTTTATAGCATCAACATATTATTTAGGGGTGTAGGGGAGGGGGCAGGAAACCTCAGTTATGCCCAGAGCGGCATATACCCACGCTTCGCTACCGAAATTCAATTTTTGCTTTATTGGCGCAGATTCAATGTTTCTAGCGTAGTGCTACCATGTATTAATCATTTAATCGAAAATAAATTTTGTCTAACAGATTGGTTTTTAAAAATTGAGTTTATAACTATTTATGATAATTATAATGGAATTAAAAAAAAAAACTATTAAAAAAACAAAAAAAAAAACAAAAAAAAAAAACTATAGAAATGTTTGAGTTACAGTATACAGTGATTTAATTGAAAGTTAAGCTTTAAAGACGGAATAAAAGATAAATGGATTCGAAAATTTTCTGTGCCTGCAACTATCAGATAATGTTCGGTAGTATTAAAATAATGCTACTATTTTGTTCACAGATTTTTCAAGCGTAATTGCCTGGGGTCCATTTCGCAATGGTTATTTGTGGACTTTGCAATTAGTTGTTCTATTTGTGCATAGCTCTTGTGAGAAGCAGTAACATATAAAAAAAAAGGAGTTTTCTTTTGTAAGTAAACTATTCTCATATTAGGCGGTATTAATATTTTAACTCGCAATACATTTCGAACTTGTATGGTTTATATTTTTTATTTTATTTAAAAAAAAAAAACAGATTCAAGTAAAAGTTCCATGATACAGATGAGGATCAAAACAAAAGCTTTCAGAGATAAACTCACTTGTAAATTTATTAACAATTTGGTAAAGTAAGTAATGTTGTCACAGCTTATCTTTAAAGAATCATAATACAAGAAATTACAAAATGGATCAATCCATATTTTCAATGGTCATTAAAATGTTTGATGAAAATGATGAAAATAACGACACGGATCTTAATACTGCCTGCAGTCAAAATAAAGAAGCCACTGATCCTTTGCCTGATGAAATAAAAGCAAATCTTGATGTAAAGGAGAAGGACAAAAAAGGACGAACACCACTTACGTATGCAGCATTTAGTTGCAGTTTAGATTTAGTTATCGAGCTCTTAGAAAAGGAAACCTGCATTCACGAAAAGGACGGTGTTGGAAGAACTGCACTGTTTTATGCGGCGTACAACGGCCATTTGAGTGTGGTTGGTTTGCTGTTAGAAAGAGGGGCACATGTCCACGCGAAAGACAATGACAACAGAACATCTTTGATGTATGCATCATACAATGGCCATTTAGAGGTTTCTGAAGTTTTGCTACAACATGGTGCTAATGTGAATGATACAGACATCTGTGGAAGAACATCATTGATGTATGCTTCAGTTAATGGTAAAATTCAGCTGTGCAAATTATTGCTTGAAAAAGGGGCGGATTTAAATAAGACTACCTCCGATGGATGGACAGCGCTGACCATAGCCTTACAATACAACAACAAAGAAACTTCAGAGCTCTTGTTTAAACATGGAGCCACCGTAAACCACAGATTTGAAAATGGCTTGACTCCTCTCATGCATTTTACATTAGGTAATCAAAAGGAAAATGTAATTTGGCTTTTAGAAAAAATAGCTTCAATTGGAGGACGAAGTAGTGAAATAATCGATGTTTCACTAGAAGAAAAAATTAGAAGCCATACAGAAAATTTTAAAATACCGAATGAAAACTATTCGTGTATAGATGTCACGGACGATGACGGTTGGACAGCATTGATGTACGCATGTCAAAATGGTTGCCCGGAAGTTGTGTCTTTATTAGTAAACAGTGGCGGTAATGTTAATCATAAAGAAAATGAAGGTTTGAGTTGTCTAATGATATCTGTACTGAATGGCCACACGGATATTGTCAAGTTACTTATTGAACACGGAGCTAACGTTTATGATTGTGAAAACACTGGCCTTACAGCACTGATAATTGCAGTACAAAGTAATAAACATGTCAAAATTATACCTGTCTCAGATTTTGATGTTCTAGACATACAAGACAACACAGAAAAACCGATTTCATTTCTGGGTGAAGAAATGATTATTTTATTGTTGCTTGAAAATGGGGCTGATGTTAATTGCACTGACGAAACAGGATGCACTGTTCTCATGTTTGCGTCAGAAAGTGGACATAAGGAAATTGTTGAACTGTTGATTGAGAGAGGTGCAAACGTTAATGAACGAGACAGTTCAGGACGAACAGCTCTAATGTTTGCGACAGAAAGCGGAAAAAAGGAAATTATTGAACTGTTGATTGAGAGAGAAGCAAATGTAAATGAACAAGACAGGTCAGGTTGCACTGCTCTAATGCTTGCTTCAGAAAATGGACATATTGTCATTGTTGCACTGTTGATTGAGAGAGGTGCAAGCGTTAATAAGCAAAGCAGGTCACGGTGCACTGCATTAATACAAGCGTCACAAAATGGACATACACAAACTGTCAGTTTACTTATTGATTTTGGGGCTGATATCGATGCCACAGACATTGACCGCTGGACATCACTTATGTTTGCAGCTCAGAACGGTCACACTGATATACTGGCATTGCTTATTGACAAGGGAGCTGATATCGATGCCACTGACATTGACCGCTGGTTATCACTTATGTTTGCTGCTCAGAACGGTCACACTGATATACTGACATTACTTATTGACAAGGGAGCTGATATTTCTAAAACCAATTGTAATGGAAGGACTTCACTGATTATAGCAGCAGATAACAATCAATATGAAAGTGTTAAACTTTTAATTGGCAGAGGTGGCAGCGTTAACGCCAAAGATAAAGACGGAAGAACTTCTTTAATGTTAGCGCTGAAAAAAATCCAAATGGGTAATAAATTAATTACTGCTAAAAATTATGATGTTATAAACAGAAACGAAACAACGATTTCATTCAATTTTTTACAAACATCCAGAATTGTAATAGATAAAGGCACGGAAAAATTGAATGAGGAAAATGAGGGAGAAAATAGTCATGAAATAAACGATTTATTAATGGCATTGGAAATGAGACAAGAAGGTTTAATAGAGTTGATTACAGAAAAGAAGATTAATATCAACATGCAAGACTCAGATGGTCAGACTGCCCTGATGGTGGCATCGCAACTGGAGCGTATCGATGCTATGAAAATATTACTTGAAAATTGCGCAGACGTGAATATGACAGGTATGGAGGGCATGACTGCCTTTTTGTTGGCGACCAGAGATAAGAGAACAAGATCTTTGTCTTTATTAATGCATTATGGTGCCAATATCAATGAAAAAGATAACGACGGCTGGACAGCATTGATGTACGCATGTCAAAATGGTTGCCGGGAAGTTGTGTCTTTATTAGTAAACAGTGGCGGTAATGTTAATCATAAAGAAAATGAAGGTTGGAGTTGTCTAATGATATCTGTACTGAATGGCCACACGGATATTGTCAAGTTACTTATTGAACATGGAGCTAACGTTAATGATTGTGAAAACGCTGGCCTGACGGCACTGATAATTGCAGTACAGAGTTATACACATTTTGAAATAATAAATCACATCACAATTAATGCTCTGCACATACAAGAAAACACAGAAAGACATATTTTTATTCATAGGGATCAAAAGACTATTTTATTGTAGCTTGAAAATGGGGCTGACGTTAATGATACTGATGTGTCAGGTTGTACTGCTCTAATGTTTGCGTCAGAACGTGGACATAAGGACATTGTTGAACTGTTGATTGAGAGAGGTGCCGATGTTAATAAAAAAAACAGTGCAGGACCCACAGCTCTAATGATTGCGTCTGATAGTGGAATTAAGGACATTGCTACACTGTTGATTGAGAGAGGCGCTGATATTAATGAAAAAGACAATTCAGGACGAACAGCTCTAATTTCTGCTTCAGAAATTGAAAATAAGGACATTGTTTAACTGTTGATTGAGGGAGGGGCCCATGTTAATGAAAAAGGAAGTTATGGACACACAGCTCTAATTTTTGCGTCAGAAAGTGAAAATAAGGACATTGTTGAACTGTTGATTGATGGAGGCGCCGATGTTAATGAAAAAGGAAGTTATGGACGCACAGCTCTAATGTTTGCGACACAAAATGAAAATAGGGACATTGTTGAACTGTTGATTGAGAGAGGTGCCAATAATAATGAAAAAGACAGTTCAGGAAGCACAGCTCTAATGTTTGCGTCAGAAAATGGGAGTGAGGAAATTGTTAAACTGTTGATTGAGAATTGTTCCGATGTTAATGAAAAAGACAGTGCAGGACGCACAGCTCTAATGTTTGCGTCAGAAAGAGCAAATAAATACATTGTTTCACTGTTGATTGACAGAGGTGCCATTGTTAATGAAAAAGATGATTCCGGATATACAGCTCTACTGTTTGCGTTAAAAAGCGGAAATGAGGATATTTTTAAACTGCTGATTGAGAGAGGTGCCAAAACTAATGAAAAATACTTTTCTGGGCGCACAGCTCTACTGTTTGCGTTAAAAAGCGGAAATGAGGATATTGTTGAACTGTTGATTGAGAAAGGTGAAGATGTTAATAAACAAGACTATTCAGGACGCACAGTACTAATGTATGCGTCACAAGGAGGAAATCCGGACATTGTTAAACTGTTGATTGAGAGAGGTGTTAATTTTAATGAAAAAGACGATTCAAGACGCACAGCTCTAAAATATGCGTTAAAAAGTGGAAATGATGACGTTGTTGAACTGTTGATTGAGAGAGGTGCCGATGTTAATGAAAAAGACAGTTTAGGACATACATATCAAATGTTTGCGTCAGAAGGAAGAAATGAGGACATTGTAAAACTGTTGATTGATAGAAGTGCTAAAGTTAATGAAAAAGGACTTTCAGGACGCCCAGCTCGAATGTTTGCATTAGAAGGGATGAAAAAAGACATTGTAGAAATGTTACATAGGAGTGATCAATCAAGTTATGGGAATCAAAGTGAGTAGTTTTGACAAATCTGGTTTCCACATGTTAAAATGATTCTTAAATATAGAGCAGCACAAACTATTTACCAAAAGAAACCAGGGCGCAAGCGACTCATTGGTCGCTCAAGACTAAGTTGGATAGATAATAAGGAAATGGACCTACACCAGCTGGGAGTTCAAACATGGAAAAGTAAAGCCATCGATCGATTGGAATGGAAGGCTGTGGTAGAGCAGGCCTGAGCCCTTCACGGGCTGTAGTACCACGGATGATGATGATGATAGGTGTGACATAATTTTGAGCTCTGTTCAAGCAGTAACTGGAGAAGAATTCAATAAAACATAACAACGTGGGTGGTAGTCACGCATAGTGTTAGCACAAAAGACACACGGGCTACATATAGTGTGGGGAGGGGAGACCCACACATAATAGTACGGCCATGGTATTGGAGAGACCTAGAGACTACGGGTAAGTAGAGTAAGTTGGAGTGTCTAATACACAATCGATGTGTGCTAGAGTGTCTAGAGAGGATTCGTTAGAATATGCACTTATGTGTAAGTGGCATTTTGGAATTAAACCTTTGGTGTACAAGAGTGGCTGTAATTGTATTTCTGACACAATAAAAGCTTGAATTATATATTTACAAGAGTCGAGACATCGTCTTTATTTCATCAAGAATCCAAGTATGCAGCATTGGGGGCCCGTCCGGGATTTCTGGAGACTCTTGTCGATATAGGTTACAACATCAATTGACATCATATAGAGTGAGACAGTGTTTTGTCGATTAAACGAGACATCGGCCTCAGTTATCCAGTGTCCAGTGTGGGCGGAGGTGGTGCTGTCTCAATCAACGGTATTGGTAACGTTTCAGTACGAACATAGAGCAATCCGCCTCATAATTTAAGTCACGTATGTCAAAATGGATACCCGGCGCTAATGTTAATCATAAAGAAAATGAAGGTTGGACTTGTCTAATGATATCTGTACTGAATGGCCAGGCGGATATTGTAAAGTTACTTATTGAACATAGAGCTAACGTTAATGATTGTGAAAATACTGATGATTGTTGTACACGTTGACATTAAAAATGACTTAAATTTAATGTTCTAGACATACTTGAATAAATAGAGAGACAATTTCGAGTTCATGGTTATGAAAGGAATTTTATACTGTTGCTTGATAATGAGGTTGATGTAAAGCGTACTGACGTGTCAGGTGGAACTAATCTTATGTTTGCGTCACAAAGCGTAGATCTAAATGAGGACATTATTGCACTGCTGACTGAGAGCGGTGCCAATGATAATGAGAAAGACAGTTCAGGCGCACAGCTCTAATAGTTTCATCTGAAATTGGTCGTGGTTAGATCTACATTTTTTGCACTGTAGATAGAGAAATGTACAAATTTGAATGAACAAAAGAGGTCAGGGCACACAACTCTAAATTTCGCGTTAGAAGGGGGAAGTAAGGATATCGTTACTCTGTTAACAAAAAGACGATTCATTTTTAATGAAAAAGACAGATCACATCGCACAGCTCTAATGTTTTCATCTGAAATCGGTCGTTGTGACATCGTTGCACTGTTGATTACCTGAGGTGCAATTGTTAATGAACTATTGAGGTCAATGTTAATAAACAAGACATTTCATAATTATCAGCTCTAGTGTATGAATCAGAAGAAGGAATGAAGACATTTTCACTTTTGAATGGGAGATATGCAAGTGTTTTTGAAAAGACAGACCAGGACACACAGAACTAAATAATTTACTCAATGTTGTAGTCAAATCCGTGAATTTAATAGATGATATAACAGCAGTGGAAGGAGGAGTATGTGGAAATAAAAGTAATCGAATAAATGTTGTATTAATTGCATTAATAGAGATGAAAACGGAAGTTTTGTCAACATTGATGAGAACAATGAATATTAACATTAATATGCAAGGCTCAAATGATGGCATAGCGACTCAGACGTGTTAACGCTGTGTTAGCATTACTTAAAAGAGGCACAGACTCGATAATTAGAGACTAAGATGGCATGACTGCATTTTTGTTGGCGTCCAGAGAACATAACACAAAATCATTGATTTTATTAATTATGTTGTCTATGTCATCGAAAAGGACAACGATGATTGGACGGCATTGATGTACGCACGTAAAAATGATGACAGCGGAGTAAACAGTGGCGGTAATGTTAATCATAAAGAAAGTAAAGGTTACAGTTGTCTTATGATATCTTCACGGACTGGCCACACGTATATGGTCAACTTACTTATTGAAGCTTTCTTTAATGATTGTGAAAATGCTGGCCTTACTGCACTGATAATATCAGCATTTAGTTGTAAACACATAAAAGGAGGTCAAAAATTAATGTTCTAGCCAAACAAGGCAACAAAGAAAGACTATTTTCATTTCATGGTCACCAAGGGACTATTTTATTTTTGATTTAAAATGGAATTAATGTTAATCACATTGACATGGCGGGATTGCATTGCTCTAATGTTTTTCGTCGGAAAGCAGAAATAAGGACTTTATAGCTTTGTTGATTGATTGAGGTTCAAATGTAAATAACAAGACAAGTGAGGATTTTTTCATCACAAACTGATCATACGCAAATTGTTAATTAATTGCTCAATATATAGAGCTTACGTAAATGCTATAGACGCTGTTAGCTTGATGGCACTCACTTTTTTTTTCACAGAATGGCCTTACCTAAATTGTTTAAATATTGTTTCGTTTTGGGGGAAATATTTCTTATCTTGGACGTTCTGCTTATCACTAACTCCCACACATACATGTATAAAAATTAGGGCTGATATTGATTAATTAAAATCTAATTGTTAACGTTTTGAAAAATTACAGAATAATTAATCGATAATTTTTATTAAAGTTAAAAATAAGATGTATGACGTCATCAAACTGTAAATTTCAAGAAAAGTAACAAAAACAAGCAATTTACGTTTTTTTTTACTAAAACATAAGTATATCTAGTTCAATATAATGTCCATGAATTAAAAATTTTCTGATGGTTATATAAGTAAAAACAATGTTTAATTTTTTAATATCCTTTTCCTTAAGAAAAAAGTTTATTTTAAAGTTTACACTTTAAGCAAGCTATTATTAATTATTTATAATTAATTATTTCTTAAGTAATCGAAAAATTGATATTAAAACATATTAGTTAATAAAGACTGGTTTAAAATTAATATTTAATATATGAGCTTCTCATTCGGTATATTAAGAAACAATATTAATATTAAAAAGCGTTTACAAGCGCTGAAAAAAGACGAAAATTGATCGTGACAATATGTTACGTATTTTTACCAACTTACCAACTCATCAAGCTGGAATGATCAATATTCTTTAATTCTACAATTTACCATCTATCATTGAAAATTTAAGCAGAATAGATATATCTAAAGAATTTCAATCTTATTATATTAATGTTTTCTCGGGACTTTCAACGATTGATTTAAACATTTTATCTTACCTTACGTTATCTTATAATATCAGTTACAAATGCTTCTTCTATACAGAAGATTATTACGTTCTACGCGTATCACTGGTTTGTGTCTAGTCCTGCACCTTTTTAAAGAGTTTTTTTATGTTGACTGAGTGTTGGTCTTCCTGGTTTCTTAGGGCAACCCATACCACGCCCGAATTCCGGACGGGAAGAAAGAAAACTTGTATGTGTTTGTTCTTGCATATGGAATGAGAAAGGTTTCTTATCTTTATGTCTATGTGAGGGTTGTATTAGGTTATCTTTGTGTTGTATTTCTAAATTAGAATTAATTGCCTAATGTATAATTACTAATTTACTCTTGGTTCTTCTATACTCTAGTGTTTCAAGGTTTAATTATTTAACTAATGGTTTTACTCTTGTCAGTTTTGAATATTCTCCAGTAATGAATCTGGCAGCTGTTTTTTGGATTTGTTCTAAGTTATCAATATTTTCTTTTGTGGATGGGTCCCATACAGAAGATGCATATTCTAGTATAGGTCTCACCAGGGTGAGGTAGCATTTTAGTTTTATATCTTTATTACATTAGTAAAAGTTTTTAAAAAAATAAAAACTTATGCTTTTTTCTTTTAAGCATTGATATGTTTCTCTTTTACAGTTTCAAATAATTGTATGCAATAAAAATTCACTAAAATTATACCAATAAAAAAACATCAAGGAAACAATTTTAATGGTCGGTATTCTAAGAGTCACTTAAACCTGAGCCCAAATAACTATTATCGATACTAGGGCACGTCTTAAGACTTAAATCCCTTACTGAATAATTCGTTAAAGATTTTTAATTTTAAAAACCCCATTAGTTTACAGCTGTTAAAATAGAGTAATTTTTAAGATAAATTTTTGCAGCTTTTTGATTCTAGAATAAATTAATTAATGTTAGATACTCAGGTTTTTAAAAAAATAAATTTAATATATATGGGAGGCGTTATCCACAGAATTCTGCGAAAACATTTATACGTATCCCTAGAATTCTGGGGTAACGCTCTGCGTTATGCGTTATCCCCAGAATTCTATTGATAATTCGACGCTGAAGGGAGAATTCAGATAAATATCCCCAAGTCTCAGTGTCAGCCTTATTGTTTTTCATGTTGATCATAAGTTTATATTTTAGAAATCTGTTCACTCCACTGAGTTAAATATAATATAAACCAATCTTAGACCATGGCGTATTGGATATAAATTTAAGCAATCATTATAGGCTACTTTATACTATGACTTTTAGTGCTACCATTGATAGTTATACAGATCTTACGGTCCATGACATTGACATTTATTATTGGACAATATAGGTCAATATATTTATCTATTAAGCCAACACTTTATCATTTAAAACTAATAAGAATGCGGGACTAAACACAAACCATAGATACACGTAGAGCGCAATAATCTTCTCTATAGAAGGAGCGTCTGTAACAGATAAGATAGCACTGTTATTATTGGTAGTGTTAGCTATATTATATACGCGAACGATTATCGAAGTACCTACTATATAGTATATAGTATAGTCTTGGAGAACTTATACATTTAGATAGGGTTATATAGGCATAGGTTTTCAAAGGTTATTGGTTGATGTATACTTTTTTTGTGTAAACTAAACCATCTTTTATAAGTATTGCTATTACTTTATTCAAAGAATTTATGCTTCATTCCTTATCTTTAACCATGAATATTTAGTTTCTTTTTGAAAGGATATTAGTACATGTCTATAGGTGATACCCCACCTCCTTTTTTATTCACACATGAGAATCGACAAAGCGTATAGATTATTTGTTTGAGAAAAAGGATGAACGTAAAATGTTTAGCTTTGTATACGTTAATTGCTCATAACTCTGATATCAGTTGTATCTATTTCTTCTATATACTACTAGAAGTAACTAGAAAATACTTTTTCCCCTTAACATAACTAACCTGTAATCAACATATATTTTAGCAGAATACGTGCTTAATTGTTCTTACTTATGTTGTTTAGTCTTAGAACAGAATAACTCTCAATTATTTATTTCAGTAGTTATCTGTGTGGTATTTCGACTTCGTGTTGACTTGTACATTATCTGACATTACATGATTGATTTTTAAACATTCTTTAGTATGTTCATTTAATTGCGAGGAAAACATTTCATTGCCACCCCTTTTCTTCTTCTTGTTTCTAAAGTGTTTGCTGCTTAAAATTCTATTTTTTATAAATGCTGTTGTCATAAAATTTCATTACAAAAATAAATTGCTTACGTATTTGGTGGAGTTATTTTATTTTATAACTTTATTTTAAATACAATTAAAATAATGAAACAAAACTTAGCAATGAAATAATACAACGCTTGAAATTAATACAATTTGAATACAATTTTATTGTTAAATAAAAAATACTTTATATACAAGACACAAATTTTAGTTCATTATAGAACAGTACGCACCACAACACTCTAGCACAAAAATTAGCATGTTACATTAAATAAAATAATCTAAAAATTCAACAATTTAATTACAGTACATTCGACCTGAAATTTTGATAAAACATTTCTTCTCGGCTCAAATATGCCTTCAAAATGTCAGCTTGCTAGCTACAAATGCATTGGGTTACGCATCGATCCAAAGTTGTTTTGGTAAGCAAGCAAAAAAATCATGTTAAGCCTGGTCCCTTTTTGGACTCAGGACGTGTTAGCGCATTTTCGTATTATGTATCAGTACTTATGTTAGATATCAGCATTATGTAGTTATCAGTAATTGTGTTTAGATTTTAGACATATTTTTAAAATTTTCTTGGGTAATGAATATACCTAAACATTTTTTTATTTAAAAGTCATTTTTTTACATTTTAAATTTTTTTATTTTCACTTTAATCTAACTACAAGTGGTTTGTGGTCACTGAAATAGGACTCATAAATGAAACATTCTAAATTGTAATCAGCTAATCGCCCAAATACTCCGTCAATTGTTGTTTTATAGATCGTGGTTGCCAATCTTGTTGAAAGTAATTGAATGTTGCAGCTTGTTTCGAAAAAAATTTCAATTTCTGCCCCTGGGCCGCTAAGATCTTGATTGAAGTCACCACAAATGATGATGTAAAACTCTCTAAACTTTTACACATATTCTAATGACGTCAACAACAAAAAACTAATACTTTTGCACGCTTTCGCACCACTAATAAATAACTTTAACACCAAACACACCACCGTGCGCAACTCACAAGTTCCATTAAGTTACAATGACTTCATGTCCTACGGAACTTCCAGGAGCTCTACTGCCACTCCAAGAGGTTGGATCGAGTAACTGAGTGTTGATGCACAAATGGCAGGTCAGGACCTACAAAAAACATAAATACATCATGGGTCTAGGACTTATGGATGCTGAGATCTAGGGTGATGACAGACGGACGGACGGACGGACAAAACGGATACAATAGCGCATTCCACTTCTCGAAAATGCGCTTCAACAAAAAAAAAACTAATACTTTTGCACGCTTTCGCACCACTAATCAATAACTTTAACACCAAACACACCACCGAGCGCAACTCACAAGTTCCATTAAGTTACAATGACTTAAAGTCCTACGGAACTTCCAGGAGCTCTACTGCCACTACAAGAGGTCGGATCGAGTAACTGAGTGTTGATGCACAAATGGCAGGTCAGGACCTACAAAAACATATATACATCATGGGTCTAGGACTTATGGATGCTGAGATCTAGGGTGATGACAGACCGACGGACGTACAGACGGACAAAACGGATACAATAGCGCATTCCACTTCTCGAAAATGCGCTAAAAAGAAGGGCTAAAGCAGACAAAGGCTTTTTAAAGTTAAGCATGACTTAAACACTAAACAAGATGTAAATATAATATACTAGCAATTTTTTCGCGCTTTGCTGTTGGAAGTTGGAGAATTAGTGATGAGTGACTGCATAAAAAACTATATTTGGGCCCCTGGCACCAAGCAAGGGATATTTTGAATATTTTTTCGACTGCTGCCATCGTGGAAGTGTATTTTTTTTTTTAAAACCCAACGTTTCATTCGTTTACCTATTTAGGAAATAGGGAAAATAGTGCTTTTCAATTTGTATATAGCATATATTAGGAAAAAAACACGTTTACGAGGCCCCAGTCACAATGAGTGTGAATTTTAAAATTATATTACGCAAATTTTTGTCGTGAGAGGGTAACCAACAACTTCCAAAAGTTTTATTTTTTTACCTACACGATGAATTGTGGAATTTGTGATGAGTCGGTTTTTAATATAAGAAAAAGCTATATTATGGCCCCGGCCCCCAAGGAGTGGAAATTTACCATTCTCTTTCACCAACTTTCATCTGGAGATTTTACTAAACAACTTCCCAAAGTTTCATGCTTCTACCTACATGGGGAAAGGGAGAATTATTGAAGTTAAGTTTTTATATAGTTTATATATGGAAATAAACTACATTTCGCCCCCCAGTAAGAGATATTTAAAATGTTTTTCACCTGCTACCACCGTTAAAGTGAAATTATTAATTCTCCAACGTTTCATGAGTCTAGCTACTCGAGAAATAGGAGAATTCGTGATTTTCATTTTTTATACAACTCATATTAGAAAAAAAAAGTTTTTTTGGCCCCGGCCCCAATGAGTGTGTATTTCAAAATTCTTTTGCACCAACATTCGTCGTGAGTGGGTACTTATCAATTAACCAAAGTTTCATGCTCCTAACTACATGGACAATTGGAGAGTTAGTGATAAGTTGTTTTTTAATATAAGAAACCTGTATTTGGGCCCCCGGCCTCCAATTAAAGCTAATTTTAACATTCTTTTTGCCGATTAACGTCGGGAGCTTGTACTCTGACAATTAAAAAAGTATCATGCTTCTACTTATATGGGAAATAGGAGAATTATTGATTTTCAATTTGTATATAGCTCATATTATGCAGAGAAACAAAAACAATGTTTTTTGGGTCCCAGCCCTCATTAGTTGGAAATTTATCTTACTCTTTTGCCAATTATCATCGTAAGCAAGTAATTAAAATATTTACAAAGTTTCATGCTTCTACCTAAACGAGAAATAGGAGAATTAATTATTTGAATTTGTAAATAGCTCAAATAAGAAAAAAAACTTTTTGTGTGCCCCATTAGTTTACGGCCCCCGTACCCCATTGGGTGGGAATTAAACATTATCTTTAGCAAATTATCTTTAGGAGATTGTACTTAACAGCTTTCTAAAGTTTCATGCTTCTCTCTAAATGGGGTATGGGAGAATTTGTGCTTTTCAGTTTTTAAATTTGGGCCCCCGACCCCCATGTAAGAGATATTGCAAATATTATTTCACCTGCTAGCATCGTGAAAGTGTATTTATAACCTCTCCAACGTTTCATGAGTCTACTGTGACGAAATTTGTGAGCCCACTGTGATTTGCACGAGAATATCAACAAAGCAAAAGGGGAAGTCACTATTGACGAAACATTTGACGGATCAAGGTCGCTAATTAAATATGCGGCGGAGTACATGACCGGTCAAGGTTGCCCGAAAGTGAGGCTATCCAATCAGGAAGAGCTGCATAAAATTATACTCGTGTATAAAAGTTGATACTCGGCAGGACACTTTCTTTTCCGCCCAAGCGATTACAGAGAGCTATGCCAAAAGAGACTTAAAGTCACTTAATTCAATCTATAGCATACTTTTCGTGAGAGAGCCGGCACCATTACCAGTTAGCCAGAATCTATGTAAGTTGAACTCTAACTTGATTCCCTCGTATTTATAAGCATATTTCACGCCGGTATTTAAATATTAATCTTCGTCCAATGTCATATTGAAATTGTAGAGACATGTTGACACCGTTACGCCGTTCGCGGCCACGTGCGACATTGTATTTCTCCTTTCATAACTAAATGTGATAACACGCGATCCATCAGGTAGATGGATGGAATTATATTGGTGTAACCAATAATATTATTGTATTTATTCCACCATCCACTTTCAAGATGGTAACGAAATATTATTTCAATTTCATGATATATATATATTAAATAACCATGAGTTTATGATAATGTATTTTGATCCCCTTTTGGCACCTGGCTCTGAAGGCTCGGCAGCCGAAAAGGTGGATCAGACGGACGAGTATGGAAACTACCCATATGTGTATTTTTTCTATCTAAGTCTGGCTTCTAGGCACCCGCCTGTACTGAGAGATAACACGAACTCCGGACAGCAACCGCCCAACGAAGTGTCGTCATATCTGGACCAAGAGCTGGACCCACCGCTATCCACGCAACTTGTATCCGACTCCTACCTCACATTTTCACCGATCGACGGGACCAGAGGAGGACAACTCATCATTACCAGCCTTACTCTAAACGTAACGCTGAAACCAACCGCACTGGTTGATGCCTTCACAATACATGTGTAGAAGCCGGTTATTCACAATTCCGTGATCACCGAAGTCACCTTGAACCATAGGTGAAGAAGCCCACAGGACAGAAGTGCAGAACCAACCACTCACTGAGCGGGGCACTACATCCTTAAAAATAAGTATTAACCATATAACCATTATATTGATTGGCTTAAGCCTAATGATGAATTTAGGCCATAACGGAACTAGTTTCCGCTTATTGTAATCATTGTATAATAAATTGTTGTTACATTTTCGACATCTTGTTTATTGATCATCGTTTGTGAGAGATCACTAAAGTATGCGCGTGTAGGCAGAAAGAGGATAAATTAAATATTACACCCCTAGACGACTTGTAAAACAATATTCACATCTTTCTCGGGAAATAGGAAAATTGTAGAATTTCAATTTTTATATAGCCCATTTAATAATAAAAAAAATGTTTTTTGGGCCCCAGCCCCCATAAGTGCGAATTTTAATATTCTCTTTTGCCAATTATCGTCGGAAGCATGTATTCAATAAATTTCCAAAATTGCATGCTTCTACCTAAACGGGAAATAGAAGAATTATTGATTTTCAATTAGTATATAGCTTATATTAGAAAAAAAAAAGTTTTTGGGGCCCCGACCCCCATGAATGTGAACTTCAAAATTATTTTTCGCCATTATTTGTTGTGAGAGGATATCAGACATCTTCCAAAAGTTTCATGCTTCTACCTTCAAGGAAAACAGGAGAATTAGTGATTTTCAATTTTTATATAGCTCTGTGGCGAGAAAGATGTATATATTGTTTTGCAAGTCGTCTAGGGGTGTAATTTTTTAAATTATCCCCTCTCGCCTACACGCACATACTTTAGTGGTCTCTTGCAAACATTAATCAACAAACTAAAAGGGTGAAAATGTAATAATAATTTATTATACATTATTTACAATAACGGAAACTAGTTCCGGTTTGGCCTAAATTCATCATTAGGCCTGAGCCAATTATAATAGGGATTATAGGGTTAATACTCAAATTCAAAGGTCGTCGCGCCCCGCTCCGTGGGGCGATTGGTTCTGCACACTCCTTGTTCAGTGTGTAGCTTCAGGTCGTCGCTCCCTGCTCCGTGAGGTGGTTGGTTCTGGACGCTCCTTGTTCAGTGTGTAGCTTCAGGTCGTCGCGCCCCGCTCCGTGAGGTGGTTGGTTCTGCACGCTTCTTGTTCAGTGGATGGCTTTGCCTATGGCTCAGGTGACCTCGGTGATCACGGAAGTGTGAATGATCGGCTTCTTTACGTGTATGGTGTGTATAGGCATCAACCAGTGCGGTTGGCGTAGGCGTTACTTTAGGAGTAAAGCTGGTAAGGATGAGTTTTCCTTCTCAGGTGCTGTCGATAGATGCAGGGGTGAGGTAGGGGTCGGATCAAAGTCAAGTGGATAGTGGTGAGTCCAGCTCTTGGTCCAATATGTCGACATTTCGTTGGGCTGGGTTGCTGTCCGGAGTTCGTATAATCTCCCAGTACAGGCGAGTGCCCGGAAACCAGAATAGATTCTGGTCAACGAGAAAAATGCCGGCTCTCCCACTACGAGGAAGGGTATGGATGTAGTTCGGTGAATTGAATTCTCATAAGACTCTACACTCTACAAACACTTAAGCAGGAAAAGAGAGCGTGTCGTTTCGGTGTGTCAACTTTTATACATGACGGGTAATTCTATGCACCTCTTCCAGATTGGCCATTGATTGTCGGCCTCACTATCGGGCAACCTTGAACCGTCATGTGCTCTGGTGCATACCTAATTAGTAACCTTGACCCGTCATGTTATCCGACGATATTGACTTCACTTTTGTTTATGTTGTTCTTTTCGTGCAAGTGACGGGGGCTCAATAAATTTCGTCACAGGCTCATATAAGGGAAAAATAATGTTGGGTGCCCAGCCCCACATGAGCGAGATTTGTACAATTATTTTTTGCCAATTGTTGTCGTGAGAGGGTACCCAACAACTTCCCAAAATGCCATGCTTTAACCTGAACGGGAAATTGGAGAATTAGCGATTTTCAATTTTCATATAGCTCATAAAAGGAAAAAAACATTTTTGGGCCCCCGCCCCCATGAGTTGCAAATTTAACTTTTTTACCTCCAATTATCGTCGGGAGCACGTACTTAAAAAATGTCCAAATTTTCATGCTTCTACCTACACGGGAAATTTGATGATTTTCAAATTTTATAGAGCTCTCAAATTAGGAAAAACAGTTTTGGGTCCCCGGCCCCACATGAGCGAGATTTTTTTTTAAAAATCACCAATTTTCGTCGTGAGAGGTAAACCAACAACTTCCCAAAGTTTTATGCATCTACTTACACGGGTAGTTGGAGAATTAGTGATGAATGAGTGATTGAGTTAGTGAGTGAGTCAGTCAGTAGGGGCTTTCCCTTTTATTAGTATAGATACATAAACAAATTGATGAATGTAAAAACACAATATAGTAATGTGGCATGATGCACAAAGAAAGAAACAATTGTAACAGTCTTGTTTTTCTGTGTTAAGTAGGCGTTATTAAACAACATCTTTTGCACAATGACTAATTTTAAAGTCCTCAATGTCAACAAAATGTATTTAATACTGTAACATGTGATGAAATTAAAAATTTATATCTACAATTATACAAGATGAAACTTCAGTGTTCACTTGTCAGAGACATAAAACAGCAACAACCAGTCTCTCTCATTAGAGCATTCTGGTCTATCCTCTCACTTCAGTCACGTGACCTCTTCTCATTCTTGTTCATGTGATCATGTTCACATACAGACATGAATAGAACATGTTAATTTAATAGAATATATGAGTTAAAAAGAAAAGTTTCATTTTATAAAAAACAAAAGTAATTACAGCCAAAAAAGTTAGTGATTGAAATTGTTATATAAAAATGTAGCTAATTAAAAAAGTTAATTTTCACCCCAATTACCCTATACAAAACCATTAACTTGGTTTTGAGGCTGTTCAGAGTGCAACACAATGGTAGTGGTACCACTCTAGGCAACCATCACATTCTACCATTTTAAAATTTCCATCATCGAGGTTTTTGGAGTCATTGCAGATGAATAGATTTTTTGAAATCTTTTCTGTGATTCTAGCTTGGAGGTTAACCAAAGCCTATACTAGATCAAAGAAATGTTTAATTACTGACAAAGAAATGCTTTCATTGGCAATGCTTGAGTGCATAGTTTCTGGAGACTTAAGGTTAGGACTCTTGAAAGGAGGAGTGATTGTTGCATCAAAAAGACATACAGAGAGAAGCATTTGTTTCTTTATCTCGGCTGACCTATAATGGAAATCCTGTGTACATTTTTTTTCTTTTATTAAATCTCTTGGCAAAACTCTGTACCTGCCTAGATCTACCTTTTGTTTTTACCAGAGAGAGTTTAACACTCGAAAATCCCCAGGATGATATTGAAGTAGGCATAAGTAAGTTAGAAGACACAGATAAAGGAGTGTCAGAATCAAGGATACCAGAAGAAAGAGCAAAAGGAAGAACATAAATAGTCGCATAATCATGGATACCAGAGATATCATTGACATCATAAGAAGATGTAGGGGATATAGAAAGAGAAGATGGGCAAAAACATTATGGACATTTAAAAGGCTCAGAGGAAGATTACTAAGAAAAAGTTTGAATGTCTGGTGCAGAGAGATCAATTACTGCAAGAGGGCGCTCAGATTTAATAATTTGAACAACTTTATCAAGTTGAGATAACGCATTTTGAAAAGCGCATTCTTCCAACAAAGGAAAAAACGATTCAATTGCATTTGTGATTTCTTTTGTTCTTTAAAAGCGCAACTCAGTAGTACTAGCTTTGAAAGTAAAGAGAACTTCATGAGATATATCTTCAACATTGCATTGAAGAATGGGAGCAATGGAAAGAGAAGTGTTTTTAAAGTTTTCATTATCACATTGATAAAGTGACAGAGAAAGTCAATAGCGTAAAGAAAATATTTGTCGAAAAGGTAAATGAAATTTTGAAAAGAAATCATCAGAACACGTGTGAATTGTCCATAGTACTGGGATCAGCCAGGAGCAGTAGAAGACAAAATAATGTGTCAGAACAGGAAGGTGAACATTGAAAAATATAATTTATTTTTGAAAGAGAAGAAACTGTTCAATGACTTTACTTCCCCAAAAATGGTGAGATTATTTTGAATAGAATTGACAATGTCTGAGTTATTTTTGGTGTTATACTTATAAGAGAAGGAATGTATGCATGCAGAAGCATCTCTGGATTGCATGGTGTTATGTGTTATTCTAAGGAGCTCTAGGATGTAAATATTTAGTGGGGTTTTAGAGGAAAGGATTCGCTTAATTTTTGGTGAAATGTTCCTGCATGATTATTTGTTGTTGTTATGTGAAATGTTGGAGTATCAAGAAAAGAAGCAGCCCAAAGCTGAGGACAGTTCCGCCAGTTGGAAAATGTACTTTGTTGCAACAGACGTACTGTTTTATATAGTTTGCAACTCATTTGGTAAGGCTGGTTTCCTATTTTCTGGAAAATGGTGTGAAAACTATAAAAAAAGGATTAAGTTACTTTTCAAAAAAAGTTATTGAACAGCTGTATTATGTGTTTACAATGTACAGGCAATGAAACAAATAAAAAAAAATATATAAATAAAACAACAAAAAACATTAACTCGAATTCATTCACACAATTATTCATCACAAGGTCATTTAACAAGTCAAAGTATGTATTAAATAATACAATTTTCATTCACTATCTTAATTTATAGTTGAATAGCTTTTAATATAAATATAATTTTAATTCCAGTGCTTAATTCTCTTTTAAATATGATTTACACTTGTTCAACAAAAATCGATATGACGATTGTGTTTTTTTCTTGTGTTCAGTACCTGTATTTCATTTGTTTTCTTTATTAATTTATTGTTTAAATGTACCCAGATGTATGCAGGGCAATTAATCTTGAAAGTTCTGATGAAAAAAAAAGCATTTAGAATGTCATCCATAAAATAAAATAAAGTTTTTAAATTCAAAATTTTCTGATTGATTACCTACTAATTAGTGGACATTACTTGCTGTGTTAATACAGAAATTAAGAAAAATAAACACAACAAACAAATTATGATGACGACATCTTCTCTGGTCATACACTCTCCTCCACTTTTAGCGGAAATCCCCCTCCTCGATGATTTCTTAATTAATAAAGATTTTTTAACAACACTTGTATTGAAATCGAATGTATATTTTATTTCTTTTAAAGGAAATAACATTCAATTGTATGCTATGCCAGCTCATAGTATATGAATATTTTAATTTTATGGTCCTGGTAGGTACTTGATGTAGAAATTTTTTGGTCTGATAAACATAAACTGGTAGATGGAGAAGCTTACCTTTGGTTTTTTCTGATGCCTCTGCGTTTACTTGCCCGATAACGGTGTCCTTGCTTACATGAGTATCTGATGCTTTCATATATGTGACTATTGAAATTTGGTGAATATTGCTTCAACTTAAATGAAAGTGAATGAGAATGGAAGTAAGGATATTATAGACTAATCATTAAATTTTATTATGTTATAAAATATATTAAAATCATCATTGAGAGAAAAAAAATATAGCACTGACTGGGATGTCTGTTAAATACCGATAAGTACGGTGACGAGCGCCCAATGTTAAGTATTGGTGTCTATGGCGTACGACGAGCCCTCAATGATAAATATGAGGTACTCACTAAATTGCTGAGTCCCCAAATGTTAAATATCGATGTCTAGGCTATAGCTATACTTCAATAATGATAATAATATTATGGCTCAAGCCTCCAAAGTTAAGTACTACTAACGTTTAAATACTAATTTAAATACTAATATAAGTAACAACTAACGCCTCTGTATAGCAACACAGAGACAATGTTTAATACATATGTAAATACAGGAATACATTAAGAGATATAAACATACGATACTCAATGATACATAAATAAACAAAACAGTACAAATATCTATTTCTTATGCCCCAACTTCTCTCTTGAAATGGGCGTGGCTAATAGAGACTGGCTGGACTTCTATGCTCTGGCCACAGCCTAGTGGTTTCTCGTCTACCTACTAGCTTTCTAACAATTTTATTATACTTTACTTAACTTCACTTAACCACAACTTAACTTTACTAGTAGTCCTTACCAGGGTTGTTAATATTGCAATATTGTATTGGTATTGGTAGTATTGCCAATAATTTCTTAAGTATTGGGACATTATTGCAATACTTCTTGAAATTTGATATTGGTATTGGTATTGCCAAAACTTATTTTTGATATTGATATTGATTTTTAACCAATACTAAAAGCAATATTCAAAAAATTCTCTAGGGAGACGAATATTTTCCCCTCTTCGTTCACGACTGAGCAGTGCGCATTTTGAAATGTTTACTTTTCTTCGCCTGGCTAAGTGGTAACAGCCAAATAGGTGGCGTTACCCTGTGAACTCTACTAAAATTCATCGTTAGTTTTCCAGATGTGATGCAATCTACTGACTCGGACTGACTGTTTTTACTATAGTATGATGTTTAACCGTTTATGTATCATTGGCTTTTCTATCACAGTCGCTTTCTTCATTCATCAATTCATTCATCCATCCATCCATTCATTCATTCACAATATGTGTACAGTATGTATACATATTAAAAAATTTTTTGCTTTAGGAAGTTAAGGTATGCCGACTTATTTAATATGTTGTCAAAGACTTTTGAATGCTTTGAGGAAAACTGATGAAGCAAGTGTTAACTATTGAACAAAATTTGGTTAAAAAAACATTGTCTAAATTAGCCAAAAATGTTGTTATCGTTTATCGATGTAAGTGATATAGAGCGATGAATTACGTTTTTGCGTTTTATTCGTTGAATGGTATTGGTAAGGCAATAAAAAATAAATATTGGTATTAGTATTGCAATACTTGTTTTAAAATTGTATTGGTATTGGTATTGCCAATAGATTTTACAGGTAGTATTGGTATTGCCAATATTTTTTTTAGTATTGTTAACAACCCTGGTACTTTACTAGTATTTCCACTCCTACTGACTCCAACTCAACTAATCCTATACTTTACTACTCCAACGTTACTAGCTGAAAACAAACTTTTTAGCTAGGCTCAACTTTATTCACCAGCCAACACCTCGGACCTGGTGCACTGCGAATCTTCTGAGAGAGAGAGACTGCTGAAAGGTTTGGGTCCAGTATTCAAGGACCCCTGGCCACGCTATGTCTGCGGGCTCCTGTCCTAAACTAAGCGTGGGTCAGCGAGCCGTTCTCATTCTGATTGGTCAGTTAGCATGTACCAACTGTTTAGCATGCGCTCACATGCATGCCTTCGAGAACGTTCAGCCAATTTCCACGTGGTAACCTATTACTAATTCTATAAAATTTTCCATTGTCCATCATGGATCTTCGTCATTCTCAAGGACAGCGTCCCTGTTGCGTTGATTGACCTACCCCTACCCTCAATGGTTCTAAGTTTGTACAGGTTCTCAAATTATAGTGGGTAGGAACTCAACAATGTCATTTGTTTCTCTTTTCAAGGAGTGCATCAGCGTTATATTATTGGTACATAATAATAATTGGACTGTGATGTCACTGCTTATGTTGCTATATTTTATCCAAAATGAGGGCTAGGACTGTAATCAGGCTTATACAAAATTCAATGGAAAAGACTTAAACAAGGTAAGGGTTAGCCTGACAGGACGTAACAAAACAGCGAACGTTTCGGCAAAGAGCCCTTATCAACGAACATACAAGACACCAACAAAACGAAAATAAAAATAAAAAATTAAAAATGAAGGAACTTAGCTGCGGTGAAATCCAAAGTATCCAAAAACGTTCGCTGTTTAGTTACGTCCTGTCAGGCTAACCCTTAACTTGTTTACGTCTTTTCCATTGAATTTTATATTTTATCCGTTTGACAATGGCTAATAATTATATTTTAAAACGGAGGGGTTAGGGTGAGGGCAAATTTGTACGGTGTCCCGAAAATGTACTGATTGCAACAGGGGGCAAGGGGGTTACATAAATCCAACTTTTGTTTGTATGTATCATAGGGGCATGGTTGTAGCAGAAACCAACATAAGTAGAAGGATTACAATGGAAACTGAGGGCTTAGTTAGGAGATTGCCTATTATTAGACAACTAGCAATTTACCCGCGCTTTGCTGCGGAAATTAGTGTTTCAGCTAGCGTTGTGAACCCGCGTAAGACCAAATAAAAACACCATTTGAGTTTAATCTGAATGAAGATGGATATACTAAATATATTAACTTCAACCATTCAGGCTCCTACGTACACAATAACTTGGAGATTTAAAGATGCGTCTTTCTTTATAAACCTCATATTGGGAAAAACCGATATTTCGACAATCGTCACCCTAGTGAGAGGTGATTTAATCTTACCATCGCGGGAAGGAACGGGGGCGGGGGGTTACTCAACAACTTCCCAAAGTTTCAAGCTTCTACCTACACGGAAACTTTGAGAATTAGCGGTGATTCAGTTTCATATCGCCCATTTTAGGGGGGGGGGGAGGTTTTGGGCCCCCGGCAGCCCATGAGTGGAAATTTTTTAAATTTATATAATTATTTTTCCTTGTCTACCTACACGAGAAATAAAAGAATTATAGATTTTCAATTTTTATATTTCATATTAGAAAAAAAAGTTTTTGGGGCCCGGCCCCCATTTCAAAATTCTTTTACACCAACATTTGTCCTGAGAGAGTACTTAACAATTACCCAAAGTTTCATGCTCCTACCTACACGGAAAATTGGAGAATTAGTGACAAGTTGGTTTTTTTTTAATATAAGAAAAAATATATTTGGGCCCCCGGTACCCAATTAGAGGGAATTCTAACATTCTTTTTGCCAATTGTCGGGAGCTTGTACTCAAAAAATTTCAACCTATATGGGAAATAGGAGAATTAGTGATTTTCAATTTTTGTATAGCTCATATAAAGAAAAAAATGTTTTGGGGGCCCCGGCCCCCATTAGTGGGAAATTTAACATTCACTTTTGCCAATTATCATCGAAAACATGTACTCAAAAATGTACAAAGTTTCATTCTTCAAACTATACGGGAAATAGGAGAATTATTGATTTGCAATTTGTAAATAGCTCATATAAGGGGACACATTTTTTTGGGGCTCCCGTACCTCTATGAGTGGGCATTTAACGTTCTCTTTCGCCAATTATCATCGGGAGATTAAACTCAACAACTCCCTAAAGTTTCATGCTCTCCAACTACATGGTGAATGGAAAAAATAGTGATTTTTAGTTTTTAAATTTGGGCCCCCATCCCCCCTGTAAGAGAAATTTAAAAACTTATTTCACCTGCTAGCATCGTGAAAGTGTATTTATAAACTCCCCAACATTTGATGAGTCTATCTACTCGGAAAATAGGAGAATTGGTGCTTTTCAATGTTTATGTAGTTAATATGCTATGAATGTTTCTTTTTATTTATATATGTATTTTTGTTTCCATGTAAAGCGCTGTGAGCCTGGCTCCTTGCTGGGATACAGCGCTATATAAATCATCATTTTATTATTATTATTATTATTATTATATAGCTCATTTAATAAAAAAAAACGTTTTTGGGGCCCCATCCTCCACGAATTGGAAATTTAATATTCTCTCTTGCCAATTATCGTTGAAAGCATGTACTCAAAACATTTCTTAAGCTTCATGCTTCTACCTACACGGGATATAGATGAATTATTGATTTTCAATTAGCATATAGCTTATAAGGAGAAAAACAGTTTTGGGGCCCCGGCCCCCATGAGTGTGAATTTCAAAATTCTTTTTCGTCATTTTTTCTTCGTAAGAGAGTCTCCAACAACTTCCTAAAGTTTAAGCCTCTCCAACTACATGGTGAATTTGAAGAAATAGTGATTTTTAGTTTTTAAATTTGGGCCCCCAGCCTCCCTGTAAGAGCAAATTTTAAAAATTATTTCACCTGCTAGCATCGTGAAAGAGTATTTATAAACTCCCCAACGTTTGATGAGTCTACCTACTCGGAAAATAGGAGAATTGGTGCTTTTCAATGTTTATATAACTCATTTAATGAAAAAATCGTTTTCGGGGCCCCAGCACCCACGAATTGGAAATTTAATATTCTCTTTTGCCTATTATCGTTGGAAACATGTACTCAAAACATTTCTTAAGTTTCATGCTTCTACCTACACGGGAAATAGATGAATTATTGATTTTCATTTAGCATATAGCTTATACGGAGAAAAACAGTTTTGGGGCCCCGGCCCCCATGAGTGTGAATTTCAAAATTCTTTTTCACCATTTTTTGTCTTAAGAGAGTCTTCAACAACTTCCTAAAGTTTAATGATTCTACCTACACGGAAGTTGAAGAATTAGTAATGTAGGCAAAAAAAGTTTTTGGGCCCCCAGCCCCACATGAGTGAGATTTTAAAAATTCTTTTTCCCCAATTTTCGTAGTCAGAGGACACCCAACAACTTCCCAAAGTTTCATGATTCTACATACACGGGAAATTGGAGAAATAGTGATGAATCAGTCAGTCAGTCAGTCAGTGAGGGCTTTACCTTTTATTAGTATAGATATTAATAAATGATTAATTATCAATAATTGATAATGATAGTTAACGTTTTTTTTTTTTACTTACAGACTTTAAAATATGCTCTTTTTTTTATTAGAAAAATGATCTAAAAAATTTTATTTTCCCTTACATAATTAAACATAACAACCTTTCAATGCATTGACATTATATTGACCTACTTATATTTAAATAAAAATGTCAATTGCATTTTTTTGCTACTTCTCTTGATTGAAATTTTCGGTTTAATGACGTCACGCATCTTATTTTTACAGACTATTTATTATATTTCATAATAATAATTATAACTATGAATATACATTGTAAACATCTTACTTTCTTTGAACTGCTCTTTAAAAAAAAGAACACCATTCTGTTTTAGTGCACTACTAAATTCAGTCAATGAACGAATTGTAGCTCCTTTTTCGATTACTGCCATTTTATTTACGGTGAGAAGAAGGATTCTCTTAGGATTTCCGCCAAACAGAAGTCATGTGATATATTCAGGAGACCTCACGACTCATAAGAATTATTCAGAATTCTGGAATAACCACTTCGTTCCGGGATTGAAGAAATAATAAAAAACTGAACATTTAAACAACAAAACAAAAACAAATAAAATTAAAAAACTAGACACTACTAAAATAATTCAATTAAAAAATTAATTTAAAAAGCTAGTGTTGCTACGCTCCGTAAGCGAAAAGACTGAATACTTTGAGTGAAATCAATGAGGTTTCCGCTTAATTTTATTGTCACAAAATTTCAGCATCCAAACCCATGAATGGTTTTTCTATTTTGCTACTTACAATAAACAATAGCATTTAACATTTAAATGTTAAATATTCCCTACTTAATCATTTGATATTAACCAGTTGTATATCTATCGTAAATTTACGTTACACTTTTGTCAATCTTGTAAAAATGTGTCTGGACAGATATAAATATTTACATATTTTAAAATTTTACATGCACTATTTAAAAAAAAATCAGCGGGTAAAGTAATGGTATTGCACTGATTGGAAGGTTCAGTTTTCTCTCTTTTAAAAAAAAACTAGGTTGTAGTTCGCAAATCAAATATATATTTTTTCTATGATAACTGTGCGAGGCCCCAACTAATCGGAGACCCTAGGCGGCTGCCTAGTTTGCCTATGCCTAAAGCTGGCCCTGCTTACAGAAATGTTCAAAATTTGGATAAAATCGCATTAAGCTAATGGCAGTAATGGAGAGTCACTCAGGGGCAGAAAATGACGACACCTCTTCTGGTAAATTACTGCTTTACAAAATGGAGATCAAAGTTCCTGAATCCATTAACCCTCTGCCTCTACAATGTTGGAAACTTAATGAAAACAGAAAAGATTACTCCTAATGTCAACCCGCAAGTCTTTTTTGTGTAGTTGTTAAGATGGCATATAAAGGAGCATTCATGTGTTATTTAGATTTTCAACAAGAACGTTCAATAAGTGTTACTTATGATATCATAAATTTTAATTTTTAGCTTTAATTGAAAGTAACGATTATTTAATAGGTAATTTTTGAAAAAGTTAATGATTAAATGTTAATGAGTAGATAAGGTGAGTGTAGAAAAAAGATTAATGGGAGAAGAAGGGAGGTACTAATGTAATGAAATTGTAAGGAAGAATTAGACTACCGCCATATTTATCTGTTACAGACGCCCCTTCTATTCTGTAGACATGTGACAACACAGGTCGCTAGGATTAAGTGTCAATTGAATATTTTCTTTTTTATCTATTGATTTTCTTTATTATGGACTCCCCAAGTACCGAAACATTTTCTTTTTTTAAAATCATTATCTTTCGTTTCTTCGTTTCTTTAAGACTGAACTGAACTGTCCCTCAACCCGACGCTGGGTTGTTGGGGCACCATTTTGAGCTGCGCAATATCTCATGCCATGTGTCAAGGTTCTGAGCTGCCTTCTGGGAATCGCTAAATGACAGGCCGGTCCACTCTTTGATATTGTCCTCCCAACTATTCTTTGGTCTGCCTCTATTCCTTCTTCCCTGGACTGTTCCTTGCAATAACGTCTTTGAGAGACCTCCAGATCATGTCACGTGTCCGTACCATCGTAATTTCCTCTTTCTAATTGAGGTGAGAAGGTCCTCTTTAAGGCATTTAAAAAAAATATCTTGTAATCAATACGAACTCTTTTTTCTGTAAATTTGGCGTTTGCCACATACACGCGAAGAATTAAATAATTACTTTTAAATATTGTTTCGTGAATTATATTTAACCTTGGAAAGCGGGCGAGGATAGACTGTATTTATTTTCTTACTAGTAAGTTTTCTTGTACTTTATATTTTAACTGTCATATTTCCAGTCCTGATTGAAGTCTATGGAATATTGAAATCAGAGGATTATATTGTTTTACTATGAATAATTTCTTTACCTATGTGGTACAAACGAATTACTGTTGGGGTATAATAATTATATTGAAAATGTTATTGGTAGACAACTTTCAATGTCCTGATCAGTACATTGAATCGTTCAGCAGTTAAATGCCAAGCTCTGTACACAAGGATGTTATGAAATCAATGCATAAAAAAATATAATAACGATGTTCAATATTCATAATTGCATATTTTTTCCCCTCTCTTAATCACTGAATGCGTAGTAATTTAACAACAAGGATCTGCGTACTCTACTTTCTTAAGACTGCGACCTACAATACGGCTAGTAGCATTCAAAGTTTGTTTGCACAGGGCAGGCCTGATAATCGGTCGTCAAGGACTTATCTCAGAGCAGTGGTCTCCAAATTTTTCAGCCGGAGGGCCGCATTAACTTTCAAACAGCAGTTTGATGGCCTACTACAAACACTTTTTAGGCAAAATACAGGAAAAACAAGTATATATTGTTACCATTAAATGTTCTCCAGGGGCCATATGAGACGGCCTCATGGGCCGGATGATAGGGCTTCGCGGGCCGTAGTTTATAGACCCCCGTCTTAGAGCAATAATTAAGTTATATAATGCAGACTGCTTTGCATTGATTTGTTATAGAGATATTGACAAATGTTGACAAATTGGTTTTGTTTGGATTTATTATTATTTTTCTAAAAAAAAAGAAACATGAAAGTTAGACTTTACTTCACACTGAACGTCAATTTATTTCTCTCAATCTTTCTCTATAATAAGTATAAAATAATTGAATTGTTAAAAAAATGAAATCCTATTTAAAAGTCTATTAAAAATCAATACCTAGAAGTCAGTTCAATTTTATTTTCTAATTTGCAGCTTCTCCAACTTTTACACACTCTATCTCTCTCACAATAACTCTTGATCTTCCTCTTTCTGCCACTCTTTCATCAATTATGTTGCAAAATAAAACCTCTTGCGTCATCTTACATATTGTCTCTTTTTAATTGTTTTTCACTTTATTTTCCTTTTATCCCTTTCTCTGTCACATTCCAACTTAAAATAAAATTTTTGCATTTTCATCAACAGAGAACACCCCCACACACAAGAAAAAAAAACCCAAATAAAATAAAAACAACAACAAAAACCACAATAACAACAAAAAAAAAAACAACAAACAAACAAACAACTGTGATTTTCCGACTCTAGGTTTAGTTATGTTCACAAAAATGTGGAAAAGAACAGACAGAAAAACACACATTTATTTTTGTTTTAAAATTGTTCTATCTGGGAATTGAACCCAGGCAAGGACTTTCCGCGTGCAAGGGCGACGTAATAACCACTACACTACGACTCAAATGTTATTCCGCGAGGTAACAACGCAATTGAACGCAAGAAGCATTGTTGCCACAACCCCCTCCCAAACCGACCTTTTTTCTCTTCATCCCACTCCGCTACCCTCCTATGATCTTTCGACCACTGTGGGGTTCATTTGTTATTCTTATTTGCACATGGTCGTTTAAGTAAATTATATATTAAAAATTTAAATAATTAGGTATTGGCTCTATCTAATTGAAATGAGAATTTATATGTAAATATTCTCAAATATTCATTTTGTTATTACCAACTGAAATAATAAGCTCTAAGGCTTAAAACTAACTCATGGTGCAAACACAATTTTTTTGGTGAGTTTTGTCTATTTTTAAATGTTGCGCAATAAATATCTATTGATTTTAAACAACACTATTAATATTTTTTAAAAAACGAAATTATTCTGAAAGTTGTAATTGTTTATTTTGCTGATATTTACAAATTACTGTTATTGGATCTAATTCCTGCGTAAAAAGTATTTTTTGCTAACACATTATTAATTGTATGCATGTTATGATAAGAGAAAACATAAGAGAAATAGTCTTAGTCTAAATAGTTCATTTATTTACATAGAAGAAAATTCTAGTAGTTCTTGAGAACCACACTATTTAAATAAAAATTTAGAAAAATAATTTTTTAAATAATTGAACTGTGTGTTTTAAATTAGAATTATTAAAAAATTTTGATATCTTTTTGCATTTCAATTATATAATGCTTTTCGACTGTCTCATACTATGTATTTTTTAATATATACATTATATGACACAATTGTGTTACCAATTTAGTAGGGCTGTCAATGATTATTTTTTCGATTAGTCATATTTACTTCCATTTTTCTTCTTCTTCGTTCTCAATATTGAATATGAGTTTTGCGTGCCACGAGTTTTGCGCCAATTGGCCCGCGGTCTCCGACTTCAGCCTGCTGTATTTTCTGGATTTGCTTCCATAGCCTTTGCTCAGCCAAGACAATCTGCAATGCTTTTTTTTTTTAGGGGGGGGGGGGATGGGGAAAAGTGATACAGCGTTCACATGCCACGGCTAGGGGTTCCACGAATTGCCCCATTTGGAGCTGGCTGGAGTTAGGGGGCGCCCCTGGTCCCGGGATCAAATCCTTGGCCTCCCATGGATTCGAGCTCGTGACCATCGGAGCGCCGGTCGAGCGCGCTTGCCACTCGACCACCACGGCCTCCTAACTTCCATTAATTATAACGCATATATAGGAACAACAGGAGACATCACGGATAAAAAAAAACAACAAAAACAGCTAAGTGACATTTTTTGTTGTTGTGTAATTTACCTTGTTTTATTGATATTGATAAGAGGAGTGTTTTGGGCGATTAAAAAAATGATTTGATCTATATAAAAGGATTAAAATACACAATTACCGTACATTCTCGTTCTATAGCCTGTTCATAAACTGACTTCCGTCGTTTTGGAACAGAATAGTATAGAAAGTGTGTAATCCACTCGTAAGCCCGTCCCAGGAGTTACCGGTGTTTTTCAGCTTTTTTTTTGGTAAAAACTTGCGAATACGCATACATTAAAATACGTTTTTGAAAGCAAAATTTATAAAACAGTAATTAAACCATTCCAAATGATTAATAAAATGAATAAATAAGGTGAGTTCAGATGTTGAAAAATATTTCATAGCTCTGGTAGAACAGTTGAATCTTGTGGAAAATAGCCAAAAAATATTTAATGTACATGCAGAAATCACCTATAACCCCAAGATTTTGTCAAATTAATTTTTATAGCTAAATTTTTTAAAGATTAATGGATAAGTTAATCGTTATTTTACGCAGCCCTTAAATATTAAAAATTCTTTATGCTTTTAATTCATTTATCTATACATGAGTTAAAGGTAAAAGAACATTTTTGGTAGTTACATCATTTTGCAGTAAAATTTAATTTTTCCGAGAAGAACAGTTACAAAAAAGATAAGGATCCAAAAGTCTGAAATGCTTATAAATAGGACACACCTTTGCCTAATCGATAAACATAATCATGGCCCCGAGGATTGTCACGATAAGACTAGAAAGGGGTTGAGATATGGTTATCAGCATATTACAGTGTATGCATTGTTGAATTGAAATTTAAAAAAAAGATTCTACACCAGTGCTTCTCAAAGTTGTGGTCCGCGGACCGGTTCTGGTCAGTGGGCCATCTGCTGCCGGTCTGCAGAAGTAATCAAGAAAGGACATACACATATAATTATAATCCCTTATTTGCAGGCATTAGTACTTGCCCTATAAAATTTGTAAAATTTTGGCAACAATTAAATAAAAGGTAAACATTAAAATAAACTAAATGTCGCTACCAAGTCGGTATAAGGGAAAATATTTCAAAGGTCCCTGGTGCAATGGACGAATCCATGACGGTCCGCCATACCTAAACATTTGAAAAGCACTGTGCTACGCAATACTTCCTTGGCAAGTGTGAACACAGCTAGCAGTATTTCTATATCGCTTGTAGGGAAAAACAAATCGGAAGTTTGAAGCTGTTGGTCTCTTATGAATTTCAGTAGAATTTTATGAGGAACAGATAATAAAAGAACAAATTTACTTGAATGTTGCTCAAGATGAAGTGTCTTATGACAACGTTATGTATTGATTTGATACTATTTGACATTTCTAAGGTAGGATGAAGTTATATTAACTTTGTAGTTTAACGCAATGATAATAATAATAATATAACAAATTGATAATTTATATAGCGCTGTACCTAAGTTAGGATTTGGGCACTTTACATAAAGATAATATCATACATAAAAGTATGAAATAATCATTCTTATCTTAACAACCATATAAATGACAGTACGGTTCAAATAAACTACGTTTATAATTGAAGACAACAAGGGAAGAAACAGCTATATGTCATTTTTGAACTTTTTAAAAGTTATCCCTTGTAACTGATATAGAGTCAAATATAGTATTTTGCGAATGAGTGTTTAAAAACATTATGTATATGACCATATGTAAATTTAAAATCTATTTTTAAATTTAAAAGAAATCTGTATAATTTTGAACTTTAAAACTTGAATATCTCAAAACTACATAAATGTGGCAAAGCCGTTTCTTCCCTTAAGCTCTTCAATCAGAAAAAATTTTGTTAATTTAATTTTGAAAGTGAAGTTTGAAAAGATTTGTTTTAAGTGCAGTCTTGAAGACTTTGTATCACGTGAAAAATCAAGGGGTTTACCTCAAAGAAAAACATTGGAGCGAACAGGTAACAAAGGTATGCAATTACTGATGAGGTCAACTAAGTTCCAAGGTCAAGCCTATTGGGAGTGGTCAAGATGTTCTGGCCGGCACGGATCTCCTTCAAATGTAGGGAAGAGCAGTAGTAAGGTGTCAAGAAAAGATGCCTGAAAAGTTGGAGAAGTTGTGTTTTTGACCATGTGAGATCTGGAGCTCATTGTTGAATATTATGATTTGTGTGTGTTTGTCAGATATTTCATTTTTAAACTGAATTGTTTTTTTAAAATCGTTTCAAAGAATTATTGAACGAGAGATTTTATTATGTAATCACACCTACAAACACATGTGAAAGTAAAAAACAAAGTAATGACAAAAAGTGAAATCAATGGTGTTAGAAAAAAAGCAACATTTGCAACATGATTGATGTATCCATCGATGTATAAATATAGGAGAAAATGGATTACTATGAAGAAACGAACTGTTAAATCTAAAAAAAAATTGGGTTAATTGAAAAGAATTAAAAGACTTCGTCGAAGAGAAAGTCAAAGAAGAAGAAAAACATAAAAAATAAACAAATAAATGAAAGAGAAGATAGAGCAGCAAGCAGAGAACTTGATCAACTAAAAATGACAACTTAAAACTACTAGTTGATCTACAGAGCAAAGGCTATAATCTTACATATGAAAATTCAACACTAAAAACATATAATCTATGTTAGGAGATATGCTAGTAAGAAAGAAAACAAAATTGATGTTTTTCTGGATTATTTTGAATCCCTATTGGCTATGAAAGGTAACGAGGAAAAAGATTGGCCAGGACAACTCATTACTAAACTAACTGCATTCGAAGCTTACAAATGTATATTCCAAGAGGACCGAAAATACTTTAAAAGTAAATAAGACACTTGTATTGTAATTTATTTCAGAAAATCAGAGAATGATTAAAGAAAAGAATTTCATGAAATAACAATTAAAATGGACGAAAACCCGCAGAGATAGTGCACGAAGCAAGAGTGAAATTAACTAAATGAAGTTCGAGCGAGAGTTTTGAAAGATGCCATTTGTGATCTCATCATAGGCAATATTTAAGGTGTTGTTGACAATTCCAATGAAATGTTTAAGACATTCTGTGAAAAAAACTAGCATTTATGTGCCAGTGTACAAACCAGAGCCACCACGAAAATAAAATAGAGTATAGATATTAATGTTAAGGAGATGTAATTAATGTGAAATTAACAATAAAAAAACAGCAAGAAGAAGATTAAAAAATAATGCAAAAAAGACGATACTCATTAAAAACAGTCAAACAGAACATTACACGCTAGATAGAGTCATATTAGTAAACATTGTACAAGAGTGGTTATTCCTCAAATGTTGCAGGTAACCAGGGTTGCCAACACAATAAAATAACATTTACGGACAAATATAAGATCTCTAAAGAAAATTACGGAAAAAAAACAACACTTTTTAAGGACATATTTAACATAAAATGTTGACTAAAAGGAACGAATATGAAGCATAATCCAAGCATTGTAGCTAAAAAGGGTAAAGTATGAGCACGTTTCTATTATTTGATCATATTTTATTACTTTAGTGTAATGTATGACATTCATCATAAGTTACAGTGTTTAATTCCTCCTGCTTATGATCTTACATAGAAATAAAAACATTTAAACTGTCGATCACAAAGAATATCTCCATGGCGACGCCCTTATGTTGAGGCTCGCCGTTTGTATTGTAGGCCGGGTTATAAGAGTCTGAAGGACTCAACCCTCCTATGAGAATGTCACATATTTAGTAACACTGTCGATCATTGTGGGAGTAATTTTTCTCACATTCGCTAAACTTTCCAACATCGGAGTAATAAATTTGTTTCTCACGTTAGTTTTCAATAATTTAACAGCAGAAAAAACGCGCTCTACTTCTGCTGTTTCATGTGGAAGCGCCAACATTGTTTGTGCAAACTTCGAAAGTAGCAGAAATGAGTATTCTTTGTTTTCGATATTTCTAGTCATTTGTCCAATTTGATGTCAGAAACCATCATAACCTCCGTAGGCCTGAGTATTCTTTTATCCACAACTTCGCAGTCAATGAACTCAGCCTCTAAACAATCAAAATCTGCTGGAGACATAATTGGTGGAAAAAGCTTGACCAATTCCAAAATTTCCGATTTTTCCGCTGTAACTCTGATAGTGAGTTTTAGCACTGACATGAGCTTCAGCACTCTATTATTAATAGATATTCTTTTATTAATAGCACCGACTGCATTGGTATAAAATGCAAGAACATAAACAAAAAACTTTTCTCAACAGTCGGTGGATCATCTACTTTTTTTAGCTGTAGTTTAGTTTGATAACAATTGAATAATTTATGGCATGATTAAAAGTGTGTACTTTCCTAGCTGTCCATAAAGTTTATTAATAGAGTGCGGCATGCCACTAAAATAATTTAAAAATTAAAATTTGAATCAAGAAAATAGATATCACAAAAATGATTTACTGATTCTTTTTAAACGTTGAGATTCCACGTTTGTCATTTTTTTTTACCAGCGTCTTCAATTTTTTCAACTAAATTTTATGGACAGACAATTTTACGACAAATCTTTACGGACTCTCCATAAATTTACAGACGATTGGCAACCCTGCAGGTAACCATAATAAAAATGGCACATGAAAGAAGTTTAGGGCAGCTGTCTCCAAACTTTTTTGCATGATGGCCGCATTAACTGTCAAGACTAGAAACAGATTTGTGGTAAGCTACAGGTAAAAGTAATATCTTTTTTTAGATTAAAAGGTCTCCAAGGGCAGGATGAAAGGGCCTCGCTGGCCTGCGACCGTAGCTTAAAGAACCAGGTTTAGGGGGACACTTGGGCGCCAAGAAAACAATTGCTACCATTGCAAAGAATTTTACTGACCAAAGATGGCTAAGCAGATAAAAAAAATACATTAAGAAATGTACTGTCTGTTTACGACACAATTCCAAAGCTCGTAAGTACACTATACTATACAGTCAACTGACAAGGTGAACTTCTTATTTTAGAAAATTACCGTAGTCCTAATGGGCCATTAAAAATAGTTAAAGAAATATGTATGTATGCTATTACCATAGAATTAGCCACCAGATGGATTGAGCTATTTACTTTGAAACGAAGAGATGCAGAAAGCATTTACATTCAATGTTTTCAGAAGATTAGGCAGATGAACATGGATCCTGCCTCAGTCAAATATACTGCATTTGTAGGTATGGATGAAGTGTATGAATGATTGGTAATGCCATTTGAATTAGTTAACAGTACAGCCACTTTTCGCAGATTTATGAAAGTGATGTTGCAAGGCATTCTATATGTGTTACATTTCTTAGACAGTGTATTTATCCACACCAAAGATTGGGAAACGCACATTCAGGCACTTGAAAATGTGCTAGGAAGACCAAATAAACATAATGCCACAAACTCACCTGAAAAGATAAACATTTGAACGGAATAGATTGATTTTCTTGGATACAGAATAAGAGCAGATAAGTCACTCCAACTGCAGAGAACGAAAACAAGATTTTTATTTTGCCAGTCCCAAAATCAAAGAAACATTTTGAAGCTCAGCTGGGACTAAGTAACTTTTAAAGACCCTTTATGGAAAATTATTCAGAAATTGTCCACCCACTTAAAGAAATCATAAAACACTCATATGCTCGAACATTTCAGTTTTCATGAGATTACTTCAACGTAATGGAAGACATTTTACAAGCATTTAGAAAGAAACATATCCTAGTTACACCCCATTGGAATTAACCTGTCATAGTTTCCACAGATGTATCATAGGTTGCATTAATTAAGAGATTGTCTCATGCAAATACGTGATGGTATTCTCCATCCAATAAATTATCTTAGCAGGAATTTAACTAAAACTGAACATAACCAACTACAGCCCTAGAAAGAGAGAAGAGAGAGTGTGTGTGGCTATAGTGTGGGCTCTACAAAAGCTGCAAAAGTACCTGTTAGGTAGAATATTCACTCTACTGACAAACCACAAGCCACTTGTGGCATTCAACAAAAAGTAAGTCTCAACAAAAGAATAATTGATGGGCTATGCTTTTAGCTGACTACAACTACAAGTTTATATTAAACCTGTTTCAGGAACGAACAATGTGGTTGCAGACATACTCTACAACAATGATAATAAATACAGACACTTTGTAAATAAACAAACAGGAGCTGTATTAGGGAAACATCTGAAGAATGGCAATCGCTTAACTCAACTATATGTCATATATTATGAGTGATAAAAGAAATTTTGTTTTCACAATACTGTAATAATTTTTGTGTTGTAATAAACTAAAAAAAAAAAAATAAAAAAAAACAAAAAACAAACGATTTCCAGTATTGTAAAGAGTCACATATTTTTTTATTGATCTAAGATTTCATGTATTTAATTAACAAAATATTTTAAAATATTAGCTGTTAATTTTTATTATATTGTGTATTCTATGACATCTATACTAATAAAAGGTAAAGACTTCAATGATTGACTGACTGGCTGATTCATCACTAATTCTCCAACTTATTTAAGGATAAAAACATTTTTGGGGCCCCGGCCCCCATAAGTGTGAATTTCAAAAAAAAATTTTTCGCCATTTCTTGTCGTATGAGGGTACCCAACAACTTCCCAAAGTTTCATGCTTCTACCTACACGGGAAGTTGTTTAGTACCCTCTTACTACGACATTTAACGAACTTTTTAAAAAAACTCACTTGTGTGGGACTGGGGGCCCAACAACATTTTTCTACATCACTAATTATCATCAATTCCGTGTAGGTAGAAGCATGAAACTTTGGGAAGTTGTTGGGTACACTCTTACGATAAAAATTTGGCGAAAAAAGAATTTTGAAATTCACACTTATGGGGGCCGGGGCCCCAAAAATGTTTTTTTTCCTTAAATAAGCTATATACTAATTGAAAATGAATAATTATCCAACTTCTCGTGTTGGTAGAAGCATGAAACTTTGGAAGGTTATTGGGTACACTCTGACTACGAAAATTTGCGTAAAAGAATTTTTAAAATCTCACTCATGTGTGGCCGGCGAAGAATTGTTTTTTTTTTGGTAGTGAGTATCGCCTCGTCAAAACGACCCAATATGCGGCTGCATACGCGCTCGTCCACTTCCGGTTATTGCTATTCTTAGTAACATTTTTTATAAAATGATGTTTATAAAATTGAAGAGTTACAAGTATTCACTGCGCCTTTCATTGAAGCTCCGATTCTATATGTGCATTCAAACAATCTCTAAAATCTATCACTAAACCTAACCCAAAACCCTAAAAACTATCACTAAACCTAACCCAACCCTAAATACTATCACTAAACCTAACCCAAACCCTAAAAGCTATCACTAAACCTAACCCAAACCCTAAAAACTATCACTAAACCTAACCCAAATAACTATCACTTAACGTAACCCTAAAGTCTATCCCTAAGCCTAACATCAAAACAAACCATTTAAAAAAAAAAAAAACTTATTCATAATCAATTCATGTAGTATTGTTTGAAAAAAAAAAAATAGGCATCAATAAGAAATCGAACCCCGGACCTGCGATGTAGTGTACTATCGTACTATCAATATGACCACACAGCCACACATTCTCCGATGAAATTTTTAACCTTATAAAAAAAATATTACTAAGAATAGCAGTAACCGGAAGTGAACGAGCGCGTATGCAGCCGCATATTGGGTCGTTTTGACGAGGCTATACTCACTACCTTTTTTTTTACCCAACATCACTAATACTTCAACTTCCGTGTAGTTAGAAAGCATGAAACTTTAGGAAGTTGTTGAGTACAATCTCTCGATAAAAATTGGCGAAAAATAACGTAAAATTCCCACTCATAGAGATACTGGGGCGCAAAAATAATGGTGCCCCAAAAATGTTTTTTCCTTATATAAGATATATATATACTAATTGAAAATCAATAATTCTTCTATTTTACGTGTAGGTAGAAGCATGAAACTTTGGGAGTTGTTGGGTACCATCTTAGGACGAAAATTGGCGAAAAAGAATTTTGAAATTCACTTGCATGGGGGCCGAGGTCCCAAAAACGTTTTTTTTTTCTTATATAAGCTATATACTAATTGAAAATCAATAATTCTTCTATTTCCCGTGTAGGTAGACTGATTGAACGATGGGGAGTTGATAAATACACGTTCTCGATGCTAGCAGGTGAAATATTTTTAAAAAATATATTTTACTGGGCGGTCGTGGCCCAAATTTAAAACTGAAAATCACTAATGCTCCCATTCCCAATGTAGGTAGGAGCATGAAACTTTAGGAAGTTGTTGAGTACAATCTCTCAATTGTAATTTGCGAATGAGAATTTTAAATTCCCACTCATGGGAGTACGAGGGCTCAAAATAATGGGGCCCCAAAAAAGTTTTTTCCCTATATGAGCTACTTACAAAATGCAAATCATTAATTCTCCTATTTCCCGTACAGTTAGAAGCATGAAACTTTGTAAATTTTTTGAGTACATGCTTCCGATGATAATTGGCAAAGGAGGATTTTAAATTTCCAACTTATGGGGTCCGAGGCACAAAAAACATTTTTTTCTTTATATAAGCTATATACTAATTGAAAAATCAATAATTCTTCTATTTCCCGTGTAGGTAGACTCATCGAACGATGGGGAATTGATAAATACACTTTCTCGATGCTAGCAGGTGAAATATTTTTAAAATATCTTTTACTGGGATGCCCCGATTTCCAAGTTAAGGGAATTATTGTCGGGAGCGTGTACTCAAAAAATTAACCAAAGTTTCATGTCTGTACCTATACGGGAAATAGGAGAATTAGTTATTTTCGAATTTTATATAGCTCAAATAAGTAAAAAAAAACATTTTTGGGGCCTCGGCCCCCATGAGTAGAAAATTTAACTATTTTTTTCCACTTATAATTGGGAGTATATACTTAACAAATTTCCAACTTTTCATGCTTCTACCTACACGGGAAATAGGAAAATTGGTGATTTTCAATTGTTATAGAGCACAAATATATAAAAAAAAGTTTTTGGGCCCCTGGCTCCACATGCGCGAAATTTTTAAAATTCTTTTTCGCCAATTTTCGTCGTTAGAGGGTAACCAACAACTTCCCAAAGTTTCATGCTTCTATCTACACGGAAATTTAGAGAGTTAGTGATGAGTCGGTATTTTTTAAAAGAAAAAACTGTATTTGGGCCCCGTCCACCCTGAGAGGGAATTTTAGAAATTCTTTTCCCCAATTTGTGTCGGGAACTTGTACTCAAAAAACTTCCAAAGTTTCATGCTTCTATCTATACGAGAAATAGGAGAATTAGTGATTTTCAATTTTTATTTAGCTTTTATCAGGAAAAAAACGTTTTTTGGGCCCGGCCCCCATGAGTGGGAAATTTAATTCTGTTTTTTCCAATTATAATTCGGAGCATGTACTTAACAAATTTCCAACGTTTTATGCTTCTACCTACACGGGAAATAGGAAAATTGGTGATTTTCAATTGTTATAGAGCACAAATATATAAAAAAAAGTTTTTGGGCCCCTGGCTCCACATGCGCGAAATTTTTAAAATTCTTTTTCGCCAATTTTCGTCGTTAGAGGGTAACCAACAACTTCCCAAAGTTTCATGCTTCTATCTACACGGAAATTTAGAGAGTTAGTGATGAGTCGGTATTTTTTAAAAGAAAAAACTGTATTTGGGCCCCGTCCACCCTGAGAGGGAATTTTAGAAATTCTTTTCCCCAATTTGTGTCGGGAACTTGTACTCAAAAAACTTCCAAAGTTTCATGCTTCTATCTATACGAGAAATAGGAGAATTAGTGATTTTCAATTTTTATTTAGCTTTTATCAGGAAAAAAAACGTTTTTGGGGCCCCGGCCCCCATGAGTGGGAAATTTAATTCTGTTTTTTCCAATTATAATTCGGAGCATGTACTTAACAAATTTCCAATGTTTTATGCTTCTACCTACACGGGAAATAGGAAAATTGTTGATTTTCAATTGTTATAAGCTCAAATATATATAAAAAAATGTTCTTGGGCCCCTGGCCCCACATGCGTTAAATTTTTAAAATTCTTTTTCGCCAATTTTCGTCGTTAGAGGGTAACCAACAACTTCCCAAAGTTTCATGCTTCTACCTACACGGGAAGTTGGAGAATTAGTGATGAATGTGTCAGTCAGTCAGTCAGTCAGGGCTGCTATTAGTATAGATTTATAAAAATTGAAAATTACTAATTCTCCATTTCCCGAGAAGGTAGAGTTATGAAACGTTGGGGAATCAAAAATTACACTTTCACGATGGTAGCAGGTGAAAAAATATTAAAAATATCTCTTACTGGGGGCCGGGGGGTGGGGGCAAATGTAGTTTGTTTACTAATATAAACTATATAAAAATTGAATATCAATAATTCTCATTCTCCCTTTCCCCCACCATGTAGGTAGAAGCATTAACCTTTGCAAAGTTGTTGAGTACAATCTCCCGATGAAAGTTGGCGAAAGAGAATGGTTAATTCCCACTCATCGGGGCCGGTGGCCCAAATATAATTTCTTCTTATATTAAAACCTGACTCATCACAAATTCCACACTTCATCGTGTAGTTAAAAACATAAAACTTTGGGAAATTGTTGGGTACCCTCTCACGATGAAAATAGGCGTAAAATAATTTTTAAATGCACACTCATGAGGGCCGAGGCCCCAAAAACGTTTTTTCCTTATATGTGCTATATAAAATTTGAAAATCACTAATTCTCCTATTTCCCGAATAGGCAAACGCATGAAAATTTTGGGGTTTGTTAAATACACATCCACGATGGTAGCATGGAAACAATTATTTATAACATCCTTTAATGTTGGCTGGGGGCTAAAATGTAGTTTTTATCGAATATTAACTATAAAAAAAAAAGTAAAAATCACGAATTCTCCCATTCCCCATTTAGGTAGAGGTGTCAGGGGTATGAGAACCACTGGGGTTGTCATTTGGAATATTGCCTGGTCACGGGCTCATGTTTTGAACTCTGAACGAGTTCACTCGAGTTCATGTCACGAGGGGAGCGTTTGCTCAGGCCACGCAAGGTATGTCCAGAGACCCCGGGTATATAACTCGTGGGTCTCGCTGTGTAAGACAGAGACGGACATGATGTTATGTTGTAGAGAGCNGAATATGCATGTACAAACGCGTACATGTAAATGTATACGTGTGTGTAGCCCAAAAAACTATGTACCCTCTTGAAATATTAATATATAGGGAAATAGTAGGGTTAGGGTTAACGTTTGCCTTAGGGTTTGGTATATTTTTGTACATATTTACAACAAATGTATCATATGTGTATTCGGGGTCTGTCAGGGGTATGAGAACCACTGCGGTTGTCATTTGGAATATTGCCTGGTCACGGGCTCGTGTTTTGAACTCTGAACGAGTTCACTCGAGTTCATGTCACGAGGGGAGCGTTTGCTCAGGCCACGCAAGGTATGTCCAGAGACCCCGGGTATATAACTCGTGGGTCTCGCTGTGTAAGACAGAGACGGACATGATGTTATTTTGTAGAGAGCGGTGAGGTGTAGACAAGTCACCGGTGTCAGAACACGAGATTACCGCAACTGTTAGAGCTGCCGTGTGAGTCGGTAGGACTGGACAGCGGGGCTAGATGGTAACTGAGAGACTCGGAGATATGTGTTAGTGAGAAGACCAGAGGTGTACATAGTTGACAAGCGTCTTGGAATGTCAATAAAGAAGATTGCTGTTAAAAGGACTTGTGTTACATTGATTGTACAACAGTGTTGGTGTGAACTCCGGGAACCATAAACCCTAGAAAACGATACCCGACATGGGGGCCCGTCATGAAAATCATCAAAGAGCCTGACAACGAAAGCCAGATCATCGCTGGGCATTGCAAGGCGTCGGATACAGACCGTATCCGTCGTGAAGCCATCAAAGAGCCTGACAACGAAAGCCAGATCATCGCTGGACATTGCAAGGCGCCGGATACACGCCGTATCCGTCGTGAAGTCATCAAAGGGCAGGACTTAGAGAGGCAGATCATCACTGGGCATTGCAAGGCATCGGATACAGACCGTATCCGTCGTGAAGCCATCAAAGAGCCTGACAACGAAAGCCAGATCGTCGCAAGAGTTGGGGGCAAAAGCAGAGACGGCTACCCAGCACAAAGTACCAGAGAGGAGTGGAGTCCGGACGAAGGAGCCGCGGAGCCAGTGCCAGAA